>CM050899.1:6097500-6600000 GCA_027726005.1 Juncus effusus | reverse complement strand
GAAAGGTTATGACGTGCGCTTTTATCGGCAAACAGAAGTTGGGAGTCCACACTGTAACAATTGGGAAGCATGGTGAGGCGTTGGCTCGTGGTATGCTTGACCCAGGACATGGTTTGTTTAAGTTAAATGTAATAGAAAATAATGTTAGTGTGGCAAATGATTCTGATGTATCAGTTGATAATTCTAATGAGAATGATGATTTTCTTGATTATATTATGCCTCTCAATACTTATTTAGCTGATTCTCTATTATGGCACATGCGTTTAGGTCATCCAGGAAAACAAAGATTAAATAAAATTGTTAAAATGGGTTTATTACCTGAATTAACTAAGGTAGAATATGACGCGTGTGAATTTTGTCCTTCTGGTAAGCTAACCAGGAAGCCTTTCTCAGTGGGAGAAAGAGTAACAGAATTGTTAGAAGTTATCCATTAAGTGTTAAGACTGATGATTCTTCTAAATATGGGTATGTATATTTGCTTAATGCTAAGTCTGAAGCATTTGATTACTTCATAAAGTACAAGAACGAAGTTGAGAATCAATTGAGCAAGAAAATTAAAATATTAAGGACCGATAGGAGAGGAGAGTTTAACTCAAAAGAATTTGACAACTATTGCATAAGTCATGGTATAAAGAGGCAAACAACCATGAGTTATACACCACAGCAAAATAGTGTAGCTGAGAGGCGTAATAGAACTTTAATGAATATGGTTAGGTGCATGTTATCACAATCAAGTTTACCCAAAAGTTTTTGGGGTGAAGCGGTAAAGGCTGTGGCATATGTCCTGAATAGATTACCAACTAAATCGGTAGAGTAAACTCCATATGAATTATGGAAAGGTAGGAAATCAATATTATCCCATTTAAGGATGTGGGGATCAGTAGCTCATGTGTTGGTCCCACAATAATATAGGGATAAGTCAGACTCTAAGACTATAAAGTACAGATTTATTGGTTATTCTGAGAAGTCAAAGGGTTATAGGTTCTATAGTATTAAAGACAAAAGGATTGTAGAAAGTCGTGGTGCTGAGTTCTTTGAAAATAGTAAAGTGGAAGAACCAACGAAAGAGGATGATAGACCTCTACTGATCTTAGACGACTTCTATAAGGATGATTTATTAGAACCTATAGTGACTGATGTACCTCAGGACATTCAAGAGAACATTGTACAACCAAGTGGTCATCCTATGTTGAGAAATATGAGAAATAGGAATGCGCCATCCTACCTAGAAAACTTTGAAGTTTACAATTGTGAGATCTCATATATTGCACTTAGTGCGGGTGCAGAGGATATTTCAGATCCTTTGAGTTTTTCGGATGCGATTAATTCACGGGAATCCGAGTCGTGGTTGAATGCCATGTAGGAAGAGATCGAGTCAATTGTAAAGAATCAAGTATGGGAGTTAAGTGAACTCCCGGCTGGTAGAAAGGCAATTGGTTGTAAATGAGTGTTTAAAAGAAAACAAAAGTCAGATGGTACGATAGACAAGTATAAGGCTAGGTTGGTAGCCAAATGATTCACCCAGGTTGAGGGTGTGGATTATCAGGAGACATATTCTCCGGTGGCAAAATTTGTGTCTATCAGGATATTGTTGGCTTTAGTTGCACATCTAGAATTGGAATTACACCAAATGTATGTGAAGACAGCATTTCTCAATGGTGATTTGAAGGAGGTCATATATATGAGGCAGTTGTTAGGACGGTACTTACCGGTACCATCAAACCCTAGATCAAACTATGTGAATCAAACCATAAATCATAATAACGGAAGCGTACCTTGAGTTCATACTTGCGTACCGAATTAGAGATGATACCGTAGTTGTAAACAAGGTCTTCTAGAATATCTAGAATCCCGTAGAGAGCCCTTTGAATTTCTTCTCTAGGTTTCTCTTCTCTCAACTTGATGGGATATGAGAGAATGATTCTTCTAGGGACCAAAATTGCTTATATAGCCAAGTGACAACCTTTGGCCAAAAGACACTTTGGCCTATAGACACCTTTTAGCTCCTAAGTGGTTATTTCTATATTAGCCCATCATAAATGTAGAAATTATCCTACAATATTTCTACACACCAAATGCCACACCCTAATTGACACATTATATTTAATATATTATTAACCAAAGTGATAACTTTATTATAAGCATGTATGACAGTAATACAATATACATAACTATTTTACATATAAGTCCAATGTTGGATTAATGATCCAACAGCAACCTGAAGGGTTCGAGATAAAGAACCAAGAAGACAAGGTGTTCAAGTTAAGGAAATCCTTGTACGGTCTGAAACAATCCTCCCGTCAGTGGTATCTGACTTTCCATAAGTTTGTTTTACAACTAGGATTTGTTGTGAACAAGTTAGACAATTATGTGTATACTTTGAAAAGTGGGAGCAGTTTTTGCATCTTATCTTTGTACGTAGATGACATTCTACTATGTGGTAATGATTTGAAATTAATTAATAAAATGAAATCTGATTTTAGTAGTCGGTTTGAGATAAAAGACATGGGTGAAGCATCTTATATCCTAGGAATTCAGATTACTAGAGATAGTGAGAATAAGATGTTATGTCTGTCTCAGGAAAGATACTTGAATCAAATAATCAAAAGATTTGGAATGCAAAATAGTACACCTGCTCCAACACCTGTGGTAAAAGATAAGAAATTATCTAAGTCACAATGTCCCTCAGAAGGTCAACCTAGACTTGGTGTGCCTTATGCTCAGGCAGTGAAGTTTGATGTGCGCGATGTTGTGTACAAGACCAGACTTAGCTTACCCTATTGGGCTAGTTAGTAGATACCAAAATAATCCTGGCATGACCCACTGGGAAGCGATTAAAAGAATATTTAAATATCTTAAAGGCACTAAAAGTTATAAGCTTTGTTATCAAGCAGATTTGCTTGAATTAATAGGTTACTCTGATTCTGACCTCGGAGGAGACATAGATGATCGTAAGTCGACCTCTGCACATGTGTTTTTGTTTGGAGGTGGTGCAGTTTCTTGGTCAAGCAAGAAACAGGGATGTGTGGCACTGTACACACAAGAGACAGAGTATATTGCTTGTAATATGGCAGCTACCCATGCCGTTTGGATAAAAAGATTTTTATCTGATTTTGACCTCGGGATTATTAGTGGACCAGTTGATATGTACTGTGATAATGAACCCGCTATTTCATTGATTAACGGCGGATCCAATAGTTATAAAGGACGACATATAGACATCGAGTATCACTATATCAAGGATTTGGTGGAAAGAGATGAGGTCAAGGTAAGTTATATTTCAACTTTTGATATGGTTGCTGATCCTTTGACGAAAGGAATTAGTTTTAATGATTTCATCAAGCATGTTAACTTGATGGGACTCAGAAATGTCTAAGTTGTTTTGAAGCTGGGTCTATCCAATGTTTGGAGTAACCCAGCGGCATGAATGTGAACATTGATCGGGAATAGTGGGAGTTTATGCTTAGTCTATCTAGTCATAGAGTAACCGGTTGGCATAAGTTTTTGTTCGGCAAATGCACAAGTGGGAGATGTTAGATACGTTTCTATATGTGCTTTTGTCTCACAAGGAAACTATCAATTGTGATCAATATATAGATGGAAAGGGGATCAATCAAATCAGGGGGCGTACCTGGAGGGCCATGTATGGAAATGAATCTCGTGCGTTCTCACCAAGCTTAGGGTTTCACGGTTCTATAAAAGAGAGACCCTTACCTGAGGAGATGACACACCAAAATCCATTCAATACACATAAATCCCCGCCTCCTATAGCCCAGCTCCAAAACTCAAAACCCTAATTCGTTTCCTTCAAACCCTTGTTTGTGTGTGCACAAACAATATTCTGAGGGTGTGTGTTCCCCAAAAGGTATGCTAGCATCTTTCTTGAAAGTCATCTTGATCTCATCTCTTTGATTACTGTGTTTTTGCGCCCTATATTTTCGGTCTAACACCTCACAACTATAATTTCTTGGTTTAACAATTGCTTGTTATTGGTCGCACGCAAAGTGTTTGTGTTTTTGTCTCATCATTTATTTAATAATTTGTTAAACGACAACCAACTTTAGGCTGTCTTTATGAATCACTCATAAATTGAATAATTAGAGTGAATTTTTGCTTTTTCGTAATATCGGAGAAACAGAGGGTGCTTTTCGTAATATACAAAAAAGGTGCTTTCGGTAATATCAGGAAAATAAAAGGTGCTTTCCATAAAATTTCTCAATCATGAATTATTTATTTAAAAATTTACATGAGGTTGCAAAGCGACAATTGCGAATGCGAAAGCAAGAATCATGATCATCACAATGAAAAATACATCGAGACCACATGATCTTTTTCTTTTACCACATGTATTAAGTAGTATGTATTGGTTTTAAGCCTCAGCTCACCTTAAAGTAAATGGAAGAACCGTGAGAATGAAGTTAATGTTTTGATTCTTTCGGTTTAATCCTTTCATAAGAGCTAAATTATGAGTCCGACTTAAAATAAAATAAAACAAAAAACTTGAAGATAATAGTCAATTTTGGCACTCTGGTACCACGTGTTGATGACAGAATGCTTTAATTCTTTTGGTGAAATTGAAACTGAAACCTTAATTATTTATTTATTTATTTATTTTGAAGGTACTTTTGGAAGGGTTTAAGGCGTTAGAAGGAATATCAGGAGCTCAGAGGTTCCAGATTCACAAGGCCTATGGAGCTCCTGAAAGGCTTCCTTCTGCTCATACATGGTAAGCTTAAATTTAGGATTTTTAGTTAGGGATTATCCGTACAAAAATAGACTTTTTTAGATGCCTGAATAATCTCACAAATTGAAAAGGCCGAGGCAAAATCAGGCCTTGCTTGGGGTTTAATAAGCGTTTTAGGGTTTAGGGTTTTAAAACACCACAAGGAAAATAATCGATATATATTTTGGAATTTTGAAAGGGTAGTGTAAATATTTGCATTTCAAGAGAGATAATATGATATATTTTGAGTTTTGGAAGGATAAATTTAATAATTTCATTTCTTGAAAGGTAAATATGATATTTCGGTGTTTTGGAAGGGCAAATATGAAATTCTCCCTTAATTTAAGGTTTCATTTATTTATTTAAATTAAAATTTCCTTTTCAATTGTGTTGCAGTTTTAATCAGTTGGATCTATGAAGCGAGCGAAGGTTTCGGTTTTGGTTAATTTTGCATAAAAGCCCCCTCCTTTTTTCATGATTTATCTTTTTGGGGCCCTCATGTACAGGTAATGTGGTTTTGTTTCTTTTGGAAATTTTCATATTTTCTGTTTTTTCTTTCTTTGTAAATATTTGTCTTCTCCCTTAAAACAATGAAAATATCTACTTAAACTACATTTTTTATTTGCTTGTTTTAAGTTGTATGTTGTGCAATAGGTTCTGATATTCTTTTTTTTCCATATTGAACAGCATAATAAGATGGAATAAGCTAAGAAACTTTATTGAAGGATAACTCATGAGTTACTTTGAAAGGCAGTGTATATTTCTTACTCTGATTAAAAGAAAAAGAAATGGTTTAAGCAGGTTTTTTACCTGTTTTGCCTCTGTATGAATATCTTTTCATAAGATCAAATGATCTGTACATCTAAAATAAGCAAAAAATATTATAAACCCACAGCATAGCGCGGGAATTATCCTAGTGATTTATAATGGTATGGTAGGAATATTGGTGTGGTAAGGAGACGAATGGAGTTTACGATTGTTTCTTACGGGATGACGTGGTAGACTAGTCAGTGTTGAAAAATCCACAATTAAATCATCAAAAACATATGGTCCAAAATACGTATTAAATCATTAAAAATTCAAATTTGAACCGTACGGATGGAATATATATATTTCGAATATGTTGTAGATTAATTTTCACAAGAATCAGAATATTATATCATTGCCATCATATATCATCAATATATATATATATATATATGTATATATATATATATATATATATATATATATATATATGTATATATATATATACCGTTTGTCTGAATCATATCATATATATATAATGTTTTCGTGTTGCGCCCCTGTTTTCATCCCGTCGTGCTGTTGTCGTTGTCTGCTGAGCTTGAAGACGTTGAGTGGAGAAGCATCGTGCTCCCGTCATGCTTTGGCTGATGTGGCCAGCGTCGTGTCGCACCCAAAATTGGCGTGCAATATCAGCACCCATAACTAAAAGCATAACAGTGGTTATTAAATAAAGAGTAGCAAACAAATGCATTGCTTTTCAGTGTTAATATATTTGAAAATAAGGTACCGGATAAAACTAAATGCAAATGTAAGCACATCCAATAATGAGAGTTCCCCATGTATCTCACTATATTCCGGGTAGGCAACTGGAAAAAATATGAAAAGGCCGGATATGTAAGATAGATATCGATGCATTCACCATATTTATCTGCCAACCAAACAATGGTATCAATCTCATATAAGGGATTCTAGTAGTGACTCGACCGGGTAAATAATCCAAATTTTTTGTCTCCAAAGATTAGATCATCACACTAACAATAATAACAATAATAATGAACATATTATAAAACTTTCACATGTAGTTGGAAAAATTGCTATTTAATTAAATATGCAGAACTTGTAATCATCCAATAGAACATGTTTCTAATTATAAAAAGTAATTAACATACATTGTGAACTGAATATATAATCACATGTAAATGCTTTCTTTTATTTCTTAATTTAGAATCAATACTAACTTGCTGAACTCTGCCAATATACTTCATTCGATCTTGCATCTTGCTTTGACTAATTGAATAAGGAATGAAATTAAAATCTACTAATAATTTTCAGAACTTGAAATTAACCAAGTAAATATTGAAATTTTTTTTTAATATAACCGAAATGTCGAGCAACTTGCACACCGATCCTTCAAAAAAATGAAATAAAAAATGAGACTTTAATTTTCACCCTTTCCCTGTTTTCACTTTTTAATCAAATACTTCGAAAAATTAAAACATCATTTCTTTCACCACAATATATTAGCCTATGATCACAGTATCAATCCCAGCTATCAATAGGTGAGGGGTTCGAATCCCGCGTCTAATATGATTAAATTAAAAATTTAGATGAGAATATATGAGCCCACCTAAGAATCGTTTGTAGTTCTCCCTCATTTTTTTCAAAACATCATTTCTTTCAAACAAAAAGTAAAGAAATAAACACAATCTAATCTTAGGATAAGCGCTCTTTTTTTTAATTAAAAATACAAGCAAACAAAAACCATATACAAATCAGGGCAAGGCAACTAAGAGATGTCCAACTCTTAACAACATTCAAATTAAACACCAGAACAAGAACACCACCAGCATTTATTCTTCTCAAACCCCAACCCAACCCCCGAAAGCCACTCACTCAATGCCAAACCTCTTCTTAAGCACGCACACAAACTCATACACCTTCTCCTTCTAATAAAGATACTTCTTCACGTTTTAACAGAAGCCTTGTGAAATATGATGATCAAAAGTAAGCGAAACCTTTAGTACAAACATCTTCTTAAGCATGCGCACACCCATACACCTTCTCATAAAGATGCTTCTTCACGTTTTAATAGAGCCTTGTGAAATATGAACGATCAAAATGTATTTCTAAGTCAAACCTTTAGTACAGTGATAAAAGACATCACCCTACCAATCCAATTCAAAAATTATGGGTTCAAAATTCAATAAAACCGATTTTTTTGAAAATAGACGAGAGACATATATAAAATTTCTATAAATAAAAAAAAATGTATTTTCAAGTGATGGTTATTGATTTATTGTAGATTGAGTTTCGTATCTTTTTTAGATGTGATGGTTATAAATTTTAGACGTGACAGTAACTTATAATTGCCCAATTTAGTTGAGACACTCCTTTCAACAAACCAAAATATCCTTTATTATTATGAAAAGTACAAACAAACAAACAAAACCAAACACAAATTCAGGCTACTAAGAGCTGCCCAAATCTCAAAACCAACAAAACATCAACAAACTCAGCCACACAAACTAATTAAACATTCATACACAAATTTATTCGCCCAAATCCAACCTAACCCATAAATGGGCTCACTCGATCCCAAGCCTCTTCTTAAGCATGCACACAAACTCATAAACCTTCTCCTTCTCATAAAGATGCTTCTTAACGCTCTCCCTCTCCCCGCACCGTTTCGCCCACGCGCTGATCTTCGGCACCGACTCCTCCACACTGAAACCGGCCTCGGATTCGTACGAGTGAAACCAGGCCGTGAAGGGGACGAACGCCACGTCGACATAGCCAAACGTTTCGCCGCCGAAATACTTCTTGTCCCCTAATTCTGATTCAAGAACTTGAAGAATTTCTATGAACTCCTTTTTGGCGGCTTCTTTCTCTTCGCCTTTGGTTTTCCAAAGCCGGGTCCCGCAATCGTACACCTATTAAACAACGTCAATTTTTTTTTATAAAATTGTTAATGAGTAGATCGAGACACAATTTTCTAAATTCGTTAAATTGTTAATAAGTAGTTCCAAAAGCAATTTTCTGTATTTTAATGTATAAAAAGCACATTGAAGTATGTACAAAAGAATATTTGTGAATCAATGTTTAATAATATTGTAAAATAATAACCAGACAAGCATATTGTAAATGCATGTGCCAATTAAAGGAAGCATTAGTAAATATTTTATACAGCATAATAGGACAAATACTTTTATATTTTAGCCAGCCCAATTTAAGCAAAAAATTCCTAGCTTGTTGGGCAGGAAAGTGAAATTATCCATAATTGTTTTTATTTTTGTTTATATTCTTTTAAATAAACATTTATTATTGCATATATAAAAACTCCATATCACTTTATATATATTATATAGTCATCATAAACATCTAATTTTGATCAGGAACACATATTATAAAAGAAATATTAACAAATTTAGACATTGAACATTGCCACATTTTTTATTACTTGCATATTAAATTAGGCACACGGACGAGGAATATTTGACTCTTCCGATCAAATAACTAACAATCACAATCCATTAAATTATAAACTATAAAAAACAATCATCAAATTGCAAATAAATAAACACCAGAAACAAAAATCTAACCTTTTTATCAACAAAATCAGCCCAGAACCGCGCCTGAGCCCTCTGATACGGATCCGACGGCAACAGCGGCGTCTTCTCCGGCCATGCCTCCTCAATATACTGTACAATAATCAGCGACTCACACACCGGCTTACCATCATGCACAAGCACCGGAATCTTCTTATGAACCGGGTTCATCTTCAGCAACAGCTCGCTCTTCTGCGCCAAGTTCTCCTCCTTGTACTCGAACTCGATCCCTTTTTCGGCCATGGCGATCCGGGCTCTCTGCCCGAAGGGAGAAACCCAGAAGTCGAGTAAAGTTACTCCCTTGTGAGACTCCATTGTTGAGGGGTGTTGCTGGGATTTTGAGAGTTTGTGAGGGGATTTAGTGAAGAGAGAGTGTGAGGTTCAGGTGGTGTATTGATGAATGATTTATAATGATATGATATGAAGACGAATGGAGTTTACGATTGTTTCTTACGGGATGAAGTGGTAGACTAGTGAGTGTTGAAAAATCATCCCCATTATACCAAATTTTAAAAAAATGAACCGATAGTTGGGCCTGATAGTTGGGCCTGATGATCTGTAACGGTTCTTAATAAATCACCGATACTAAAGTCATCTGTTCTTTCTAAATAACCGCTACTAAAGGTCCCGTCGTTCTCTATTATTAAGTGATAAATAAATAAGCCTATAGTATCGGTTATTTACCAAACACCGTTACAGAGAACTTTAGTAGCGGTTAGTATTAGAGAACCGTTACAGAATACTTTTGTATCGGTTATTGCTGGGTCAACTATCAGGCCCAACTATCGGACGACTACTTGAAAGCAGGAAGCACCCTGCTGTGAGAAAGAGAAGCAGCACCTCCGCCCCAAACCCTAGTCTCTCGCTCTCTCTCTAGAGTTTTCTCAAATTTTCTCCCTGCGTTTTGTCAAATTTTCTCCGCGATGGAAATCTCTGGTAGAAAGTACGTTCTCGAGCTTTTCCTTTTTTTTTTCAACGCAATTTTGCTGTTTTTCTTGTTATTAATTTTGAGGACTTTTACTTTTGGGAGCATAATTATGCTTGATTTATACAACAAAATGTATTGTTTAAAACTAATTTTGGAGTCTGGGGAGTTTTTCCCTATAGATGAGGAAATAATGAGGAATATTTCTTTTCTATAATACCTAAATAATGAACAAGTAATTTTAGGATCATGAAAATTTTTTAAACAATCATCAGTTTAGAAAAAAATTGATAATCTCATTGTAATGCAATTTTTGAGATTTCCAAATTAAACAAATTAGTACTCATTCTATATGCCAAACGAGGATGCAAGAAAAAGAAAGGGAAAAAGTACAATTCGATCCAAACATTGTGCAATAATGAGAAATCACAAGGTTAATTGTGTAATTTTGCTTACCTTGGTTTGTTTAAATGCAGTTACAAACCAGGACCAGATTTTGAATCGGATAAATATCAGGCACTGCTTGACACAAATCCAACAGACTCAACTGAGCTCTGGTTAATTCAGCTTCCCCTCCATCAAGTATGTTTCATTTTTGAATTTAGTCCCTAAATTTCTAACAATTGAAAAGAAAAAAATAACCCTCAAGTTACTCAATTTGTTTTAATCAGTTGCAACCTGCTGATTTTAATGGAAAGGAGATTAAGCTCAAGGAACATGATGAGAATCTTTTAGCCGAATTTGAGAGCTTAGCAGGTGAGATTCTAAATTTCTAATACATGTTATTTTATTAAATCTAATTTTTATTTTATTTTTATGATAGGGAAATCATATGAGGTGACAATTTCTGGAGAAAAGGACCTCGACGCAGCTGCTTGTATCGCCCCGGGATTATGTATGTATTTTTACCAAATTGCCCTTACAAAGACCTAAAAAAATTTAATATACCCCTCTGAAGAAACTGAGAATTATTCCCTTTAACCTTGAAGAAAATAAGAATATCCATTAGACGATATGCAAGAAAAATATAAAAAAGAGCCTAAATTAATCCTTTTATTGATCTGATTGGTTTAGTATTTTTTTTTTCTTTTATATAATTTGATTAATTTTTATTTTTTTTCTTTCAGTTAAAAATGTATCAAGGACAGTTCGCTTAGTTCATTATCCAGAGCCTGAAGAATTTGAAAAAACTCGAGGTCTCAGTACTATTAATTTAAGCACTCTAAAAACCACAGGTAAATATTTACTTCATATTTTGTACTTTTGGTATGAAAATAATAACACAGATCCATAGAGTTTTGTTTTTTCTTACTTATTCCAAAGCATATGTTCAAGTTACAAATTTTGAATTGCTTGATTTTGTGTAATTATATTCTTTGAATGGATTTTGGCAGGATCTATGAGAAAAACTACATCAAAATTTTTAACTCCAGTGAAAAACTCAATTTCAAAATTTTCGCATGAAACCCTAGCTTCTGCTCCTAAATCAGGGCAAGGCAGTGTAAGTTGTTCTCATGGTCATAAGAAAAAGAAACATGAGGGAACCAATGAGAGCCGGACAAGTGGATCCAAATCAGGCCAATCAAACACAGAGAAGAAAAAGAAAATCAAGGTTAAGGTTGAAGAAGAGTTAGCTTAATTTGAAAGTTGTTTTCTGATTTTGAGTACTCTATCTAAGAGGAAATTTGAGTTTGTTAAAATTGAGTTTTGCGTGAATGATTGAAGCATTTTGTGGAAGTTTTAGGATAAAACCTTGATTTTTTTTCTTCTTTTTTCTAGAATAAAGTTACAATTAGCCAATCATTTGACACTAGTTGGAGCAGCATTATTGGTAAAAAAAATTTTTGAGGCATTATTGGTAAAATATTTGGTTAAGACTCAATTATGGTTGAAATACTTGTTTCATTTCGCAGGCATCAATGTTTCTTATCAAATATAGGCTACCTATTTATGACTTCTACTATGTAATTACCTTGGATTTAAAAATTCAGTAAGGAAAAAGAATTTTCGTTAAACAAAATTTTGTTATATTACATCATAACAAAATGAAAAAAGCTCACTTTAGCACCATTAACTCTTGAGTTTGCTCACTTTTGCACCCCCAACTATATAGTTTTTTTTTTTGTGTGTGTGAAATTCCGTACAAATCACCCATGGTTAGACAATTATAAGATTCTAAGAAGCCGAGATTAACATAACCACTTATATTTGTGTCAAACAATGTGTAGTGAGTAGTTTCTGATGAGAACGAGAAGATTTGATAACACTCTGTGCTACGCCACAATTTTTTTTCATCTATTTAATATTTAGAATGAAGATTATAAAATATGAAAAATAATATATTTATGGTACTTCATCATAAAAAATAAAATAAAAACAATTCAATAGAAAAAGGGATTTAATATTTTTTTTCCCAATAATTAGGAAAAATAGGAGTTTTTGAAAAAAATGCCCTTTCCAAAAAAAAAAAAAGAATTCCCACTCTTTTTATAAATTATACACCCTTCAATTTTTTTCATCTGGAATAAAAAAAACTCTTTTTGTAACATAGGGACATTTTTGTCATATTACATCTGTGTTAGGGTTTTGATTTTCCTCTTGGCTATAAGATAACTCCTGTCCTTAATTTCCTAACGCCGCCGAATTATATCTCTCAAATTTGTTATTTTTTCCGATGTTTTTTCAAATCCATTTTTTGTTCTTTAAAACGTTCTTTCTTGGTAGATTTTATTTGTTGTTTTTGGTAGATTTGATTTATTTTGGTTTCCGAGGATGATTAAAACAAACTTTCGTTCTACTGAAGCGTTTTGATTTTCGCGTTGTGGAATCAATGGAGACCTGAACTGAGGAAACCCAATAAATTTCTATGCCATTTATGCTTTTTCCTATTTCAATATTTGCTATTTCTTTAATTTTGATAAAACAATTTTTTTAATTGAGATTGAATCGCCCTGTGAAGATTGATTTATTTAAAGTAGTGGCCTGATTCAATTGATGAATTTAGTAAAACAGAGGGTGATTTTGAACATTTCTTTTTTTCGATTATCATCTTTGTTTTGCAATTTCTGTGGATAGTATAAATTTATTGTATGTAGTTTTTTATCCCTATGAATGAATCAAGATAAAAATTTAGTTTCAGCCTTGTCTGATTTCAATCTGTTGATACAACATCATATTCTGAGGGGTGTAATTTTAATAGTTGGTCTTATTATTGTTTGATTTTCCATTTTGCTTCCAGTATCTTTCATTATTTCAATTTCATTATTTCAATCTTATTCCGAATTTGATCGAATTTACCAGAAACTATTAATATGTGATTAAGCTATTAATATCAGTTTTGATTCTGCATTTCTTTCTTCTGAAGAACAAATCATTGTGAAATTTGATTTTTAATCTTGCAATAGTGTAATTAGTAATTCGCTACAAAGATCAGTTTTGCTTCTCCATTTCTATCTTCAGAAAAACAAATTACTGTTGAATTGATTTTTATTGCAATTGTGTAATTGATAATGTGAGAATAATTTCAACAAATTAGCTATATTACGAATCTGAATTTACATCCCGTTATCTGTCACGTTTCATGAATAATTAAATTATATTTACGAGATTGTGATGAGTTCTATTTGAATATAATGTTTGAGAGTAGATTGCAATTAAACCATGCAATTTAACAACTTTGATATAAAGATAACTTGGGCAAAGTAAATCTAGCACTTAATTTTAGTAATAAAGCATAAAGAAGTAAGGGGGTAATATCACGTATGCCCTTCCAAAAACCCAAAATATCAAATTTACCCCTCCAAAACTGAAAATATCAAATTTACCCTCTTAAACTTTATTTTATATCAAATTTACCCAAAATTCTATTTTACCTTCCAAATTAATAAAAAAATACTATAGTATGACTTTAACACGACGGCACCGTATATATACTGTTTTCTCATTTTATATATTGTTTTGTCATTTTATATATTGTTGTTTATTCTTTCTATATTTTTTATTTTTTTACTTTTATATACTATTTTTCCATTTTATATATAGTTTTTTCATTTTTATATATTGTTTTCACTTTAATGTATATATTGTTATTAAAAAATTAATTATATATATATTGTTATGTACATATTGTTATTAGAAAATAAATTATATATGTTGTTATTGGATCCGTCGTGAACAGTCGTGCTACAGTAAATCGTGCTCTATCAGGTCTTTAATATATATTTAAACTAAAATAAGAGTTGAGGGACATATTAGTCAAATAAATATATTATTTATTAAAGTAATTAAGTTTTAGAAGATTAAAATATAGTTAATTTGGTAAATTGGGTAAATTTGATATTTTAGAAGTTTGAAGTGGGTAAATTTGATATTTTAGAAGTTTGATATGGGTAAATTTGATAATAGTTAAATTTTAGAAGGGCAAATTTGATATTATGAACTTTAGAGGGGCAAATTTGATATTTTGAGTTTTTGGAAGGGTATTCGTGATATTATCCCAAGAAGTAAAAAGTTTGTAATAACATTTGATAATCAACATTAAATTTAAAATATTTTATAAAATCAAAAATCTTATTTACTCCAAATATTTAATTAATGAAATATCTATTATATCCAATATATTTCTACTGAAATATTATCTTAAAATGTAAGTCTACTAAAATGCATCGAAACTAGATTTTAAATCTTATTTACTCCAAATATTTAATTAATATAATATCCATTATATCCAATATATTTATACTGAAATAATATCTTAAAATGTAAGTCTATTAAAATACATCAAAACTAGATTTTATCATCACAAAGAACCAATGGTTATCTACTACATCAAAATAGATTTTATCATCTCAAACAAACTGACTAGTACGGAACAATAAGATTAATTTAGTTTTTTTCTTTATTTAATTATTCTCATTGGCCTATAGTAATTTGGCACAGATATAATCTTTCTTCGGAACTATATGGACTTAATTATAAATGAATTGAGAAAGAAATAATAAAAAATGTTATACCAAGGGCTTGTGATGTCAATTATTTCTATTGGTTGCCTTTTAACCCATCAATTAGAACTTATTTGCGCTCTCTGATAGGAGACCAAAGCTCACTTTCAAATTCGAGTGGATCTTTTAATAATGTCATGGCTAAGCCTTCTTGATCCTCTACATTATTTCAAAAAAAAAATCAAATACAAAAATTTACTAAAATCAAGAAGTAATATAAATAATTTAATACATTATTTTCTTGTGAGTTGTGATCGTTTTGATTTTCTCTGATATATCATATAATATGTTTGTAGTTAAGCAAATTCATGATCAATCAAATAAGATAAGAATAAGTATAACATGAAATGGATAGAATGTCCCACTATTTATTGAATTTGTTTTATTTTGTCATAATTTTTCTGTGAACAAAAAATGATGATTGCATGATTCTAGACGGAGACATGCAAATGGGCTTCCATTTTTAACTAAATTTTTTTTTTTATGTTCAATTCATTGAGTGAGTTGAGAGGCTTTGCGAAAAATATGCTAAATGACGTTTGTCGGGAATTAAAATCATGATCTTTTTCTATACATGTAAATATTTTAACTAACTAGATTATAAATTATTTGTAAAATCTTGAACCCTATGTGGTGCTGAGGGTATATTTGTAGCAGGCATTTGCTAAAAAATTTAGGATATTATATACTTACATTTTTTTTTATCATTTCATATCGACTATATTCGAAATAAGTATGAGTAATAAATAAAAAAAATAAAAAAAAACTTGCTGATGACTCCGCACTCCTCTCAAGCATTTCACACTCTTCCATAATTCCATTATATTGTTATACTATCCTTTTTGTTTATATTATTTGTTTAATTTTTTTAGCTTTTGAAAACCATTTTATTAATAGAAAGAAAAGTGTGATTACATAAGATTAACAAAAAAGAACCAAAAAGCAGACCATCTAAAGAGATCAAAATAAAATAAAATTTAACAGTATTCACTAAAAACATTAAAAGTAGAACGCATGTTATCCACCAAAATTGAGGATTTTTGCATGCGGAGTACTTAACAAAATGCACACACCAGAAACAAACTTGGCTATCTTTAAGAATTAAATTGGAATTTCAACAAGGGTGACACAATAGCAAATGCAGAACATGCAACATCTTAACATATTTTTAACATTTAGCAGTTGTGAAAGCAATTTCATCATTGGATGTAAATTTACAAAAGAAGTGAACAATATACTACAATATAGTATCAAAAGACGACAATGATCATTGATCACGGTTTAATTTTACATTCGAAAGCAAAGCTGTAACTCTTACTAATAAGTCAATTGCACATTCTAACAAATGAATTCTGTTTTTGGACCTTTTCAACGGCCCACAAGATCAAACGTCAATATCTCGAGAATTATTCTCACACTCTGCAATTATTCACACTCATTTCAAAATTCACACGCTTGTTTATTGTTTTACAAAAAACAATTATTTTAGATGAGTTTTATGATTATAAATTCTCAACAAAAGAAAATCACTTCATCAATTAATTAATCTATTTACTTCTTGTTTTTCTCTCATCGGCCCATAACCGTCTGATGCACATATAAACCATCTTGATACATTCTCATACAACTCCAGCCATGGGTGTTCTGTACGCATTTTCACAAAAAAAAAATCGTCAAATAATTTGTATATATAATTACTAAACAGACTTTTCGGAACTTTAATTTTAATTATAGAATATTTGCAATTTTGCAATGAATTAAGAAAGAAATAATAGAAGTTATGCATATATATACCCAATGCTTGTTGTGCAGTTAATCTTTTCCTTATATCGCGCTTTAGCAAACTCTCGACGATTTTTATTGCATTTTCTGATATGGTGGGCCACGGTTGCCCTTCGAACTTTAGCGGGGCTTTCAAAATAGCCTTGACTAGGGCTTCTTGATCACCACCCTCTATATTATTTCAAACAAATGGTTATAAATATATATTTTTTTGTAGTATCTTATTATTTTCCATATTTTTAACGTGCATAACAAAAGGAGTATTAAGTTTACGAAACTTACCGACCCAAAATGGCGGTTGACCGCATAAAAGAACGTATATTATTATGCCGGCGCTCCATATGTCGGATTCCTGACTATGATATCTTAAATAAACCTCCGGAGCGGTATAAAGTGGGCTACCTACTGGGTCCGTGAACTTTTGGCCTAAATAAAAGAGAAGTAAAATTAATTAACTGATTTTACGCACAAATGATAAGGCTCTAATTGATAATTGATTAGCTTAGGAAAGAAGTATCTAAATAATGTACCTGGCGCGAAAGGAACAGAAAGTCCAAAATCAGTAAGTTTCAAAGTAGCCGTTTCTCCTTCGTTTACGAACAGAAAATTATTAAGCTTTATATCGCGGTGCATTATGCTGTTCTAATGACAGACCTATTGTACATAAAAAGATATTTGTAGTTGACTTGGCTGATATTAAGTGCCCATATAAACAATCATATAATATATCTAAAACCTGAATACCTGATCATGCTTATTGTTTCAAAATATAAAATAAAAGATTAATTACCTGGATCGCTCGTAAGATATCTTTCGCAAGTATTCCGGCCGAAATTTCAGAGTAATAACCATTGGTAGCTATTCTTTGACCCAAGTCGCCACCTTCGCAAAGTTCCATTATCAAATGGATAAAGCGATTATCTTCATACGTAGCTTTTAATGTGGCCAAGTTGGGATGTGATGGCAACCGTTGCATTATCTCGACTTCCCTTTGGATGTTGTCTTTGTGAACTTGATTTCTGAGTTTTCTTTTGGGATCGATTTGCAAGCATATCTCTGGCCGGTTATTTGATCCGTGCACATATAGGTAGTCCCTATTATAAGACAATTTGTTTTGATAAATAGAATCAAACAAATCTTAAGTTATACTAATAATGATAATAACAAAGATGATGATAGCGACAATGATGATGAAGTATTAAATTGAATGTAACTTAAGATGAAGTACTATTTGATTGAGAAATGAAGTTAGAATTAAACTAAATAGAAGTTATCACGATTAAACTAATAATCAATACCAAATCAAGACCTATTCACACCTTATTTAAAAAAAGTCATGCAATTTAAATCGAATATTATAACTATGTAAGTAATAAAAATACCGAAGTAGCCTCGGCCTAGTTCCTCGCCAATTTCATAGCGGCTTAGCACGTTAGTGCCTGTCATATGCCTCAAAATTGCATTTGCTGAATTCCCATTTCTCTTGAACTGATAGGTTCCTTGACGAATCCATTGGATTCAAGCAGTTGCCCATTTCGATCTTTTGAGAGAACAAGAATGGACAGAATGAAAAGATGTTTGGCAAAATGTGTAGTAGAAACAAGAGAATTGGAGGAGGGAAGATTTGAGAGAATAAGGATGAAGATAGCTAGAGAATGGTTTCAATTGAATATTTGTGTTTCTGAAATTCCACAAAATGTGTAGTAGAAAGAAGAGAGTTGAGAGAATGAGGACGAAGAAAGAGAATGGTTTCAATTGTGAATGTGTGTCTGTGAAATCCTTATATAGCCTAAAGAATGGCTAAAAACTGCACACAACTTTTCGGCTATTAACGGTTACTAAACTGGATGCAACTTCTGATCAATAAACTGTACGCATCTCTCCAACTCTTTCTAATTCTGAGAACGTATACCGAGGAAGTGGGCCGAGATTACAGAGCTTAAATCCAAATTCAATATTGCGGCCCGTCTCGGGTCTCATTTATTTTTCTGATTTTTTCCCTGCTGACCCTTTAAAAAATATAGGAAAATAAAACTAAAGAGGGAAAATAGAGGTTGATTTAGGTAGAATTAAAGGGAAGGGTTTTTGCTTTTTTTTTTCCAATTGTAAATATATAGAAGTAGGCTTGTAAATACTTTATTTAATAATATTCATTTTGGATGTGGGATATTGTCATATTGAAGGCCCACTCCAAATTTTCTCAACTAAAAAAAGAGAGATTTTCTACTTTCTAGTCAAAACAAAAAGTCAAAACAAAAGACCAAAAAACCCTCAATTGAATCATTGGTAAAAACCCACCAGTATTATACTGAAATTTTAAATGGTAAAAATCCTATTTTCTCTCTTCATTTATCAGACAATTCGTTGCAGATATTTTTTTTAGTCGAATTTATTGCAGATATGTTCTAATCCATCAGATTTTGAGAAGAAGAAGATATTCTCGCCAATTTCATAGCGGCTTAGCACGTTAGTGCCTGTCATATGCCTCAAAATTGCATTTGCTGAATTCCCATTTCTCTTGAACTGATAGGTTCCTTGACGAATCCATTGGATTCAAGCAGTTGCCCATTTCGATCTTTTGAGAGAACAAGAATGGACAGAATGAAAAGATGTTTGGCAAAATGTGTAGTAGAAACAAGAGAATTGGAGGAGGGAAGATTTGAGAGAATAAGGATGAAGATAGCTAGAGAATGGTTTCAATTGAATATTTGTGTTTCTGAAATTCCACAAAATGTGTAGTAGAAAGAAGAGAGTTGAGAGAATGAGGACGAAGAAAGAGAATGGTTTCAATTGTGAATGTGTGTCTGTGAAATCCTTATATAGCCTAAAGAATGGCTAAAAACTGCACACAACTTTTCGGCTATTAACGGTTACTAAACTGGATGCAACTTCTGATCAATAAACTGTACGCATCTCTCCAACTCTTTCTAATTCTGAGAACGTATACCGAGGAAGTGGGCCGAGATTACAGAGCTTAAATCCAAATTCAATATTGCGGCCCGTCTCGGGTCTCATTTATTTTTCTGATTTTTTCCCTGCTGACCCTTTAAAAAATATAGGAAAATAAAACTAAAGAGGGAAAATAGAGGTTGATTTAGGTAGAATTAAAGGGAAGGGTTTTTGCTTTTTTTTTTCCAATTGTAAATATATAGAAGTAGGCTTGTAAATACTTTATTTAATAATATTCATTTTGGATGTGGGATATTGTCATATTGAAGGCCCACTCCAAATTTTCTCAACTAAAAAAAGAGAGATTTTCTACTTTCTAGTCAAAACAAAAAGTCAAAACAAAAGACCAAAAAACCCTCAATTGAATCATTGGTAAAAACCCACCAGTATTATACTGAAATTTTAAATGGTAAAAATCCTATTTTCTCTCTTCATTTATCAGACAATTCGTTGCAGATATTTTTTTTAGTCGAATTTATTGCAGATATGTTCTAATCCATCAGATTTTGAGAAGAAGAAGATATTGATTTTCATAGATTTGCTTAATTGATTGAATTATTCACTTGACTACAGTATTAATAATTTATAGCTAGTAGCTATCCACATCCTCTAATAACTACCTAAATTAACTACCTCATTTATCATGCTATTGGTGGATGTTACAACATACTATTAGAAACAAATTGTCACACCCCAAAATCGAAGCGGACCCCTTACGATTTAATTAGCTTAGGGGTTTGGTCATTTTTTTGATAGATCATGAGAAGGATATAGATTTATGATAATCGATTCATTCATTAATTATTAGTTGATATTTTTTTATATTGGGACTCTTGTTAATTATTTATATTTTTACAAGTCAGAACACAAGAGTGACAGAGCTGTAACTCGTACTAACAAGTCAATTGCACATTCTAACAAATGAATTTTGTTTTTGGACCTTTTCAACGGCCCACAAGATCAAACTGTTATTACAAGTCAATATCTCGAGAATTATTCTCACACACTGCAATTATTCACACACTCATTTCACAATTCACACCCACCTAGAGAGATTATAGCTTGTTTATTGTTTTACAACAAACAATTTATTTTAGATGGAGTTTTATGATTATAAATTCTCAACAAGAGAAAATCACTCCATCAATCATTCTATTTACCTATTTGTTTGTTCTCTCATCGGCCCCTAGCCGTCTGATGCACATATAAACCATCTTGATACATTCTCGTACAACTCTTCAGCCATGGGTGTTCTGTAAGCAATTTCACAAAAAAAATTCGTCAATAATTTGTATACAATTACTAAACAGATTTTTGGGAACTTTAGTTAATATAGAATATTTTGCAATTATGCAATTATTTAAGAAAGACATAATAAAAGTCATGCATATATTCCCAATGCTTGTTGTGCCGTCAATCGTTTTCTTATATCGCGCATCAGCAAACCCTGGATGAAATTTTTTGCGTTATCTGAAATGGTAGGCCACGGCTGCCTTTCGAACTTCAGTGGGTCTTTCAAAATCGCTGTGGCTAAGGCTTTTTGATCCTCTACATCATTCAAACAAATTGTGTCCAAATTATATAAAAATTTACTAAAACCCAAAAATTATTTTTGTATATTGTTTGTAGTATCTTATCATTTTCCATATTCTTAAAGTGTATAACAAAAGGAAAATTAAGTTTATGGAACTTACCGCCCGCCCAAAATGGCAGTTGACCGCATAAAAGAACGTATATTATTACGCCGGCACTCCATATGTCGGATTCCTGACCCTGATGTTTTAAATAAACCTCCGGAGCCGTATAAAGTGGGCAACCCGGACCGTCCGTGAATTTTTGGTCTAAAACAAAAGAGAAGTAAAATTAATTAACCGCACAAATGATAATGGTCTAATTGATACTTGAATAGCTTTGGAAAGAAGTATCTAAATAACGTACCAGACGCGAAAGTAACAGAAAGTCCAAAATCGGTAAGCTTCAAAGTAGCTGTTTCTCCTTCGTTTGCGAACAGAAAATTATTAGGCTTTATATCGCGGTGCATTATGCCGTTCTGATGACATACCTATTAAATTATATATAAAAGATAATTTTAATTGATTTGTGATATTAAGTGCCATATAAACAACCATATAATATCTCTAAAACCGAATAATTACTCGATGGATCGTGCTTACTATTCCAAAAAAATTAATAAAAGATTAATTACCTGGATCGCACGTAAGATATCTTTTGCAAGTATTCCGGCCGAAATTTCAGAGTAATAACCATCGGTAGCTATTCTTAGATTCAAGTCTCCACCTTCACAAAGTTCCATAATCAAATGAATAGAGCGATTATCTTCATACATAGCTTTTTAATGCGGCCAAGTTGGGATGCGATGGCAACTGTTGCATTATCTCGACTTCCCTTTGCATGTTGGCTTTGTCAACTTGACTTCTGAGTCTTTCCTTTAAGATCGATTTGCATGCATATCTCTGGCCGGTTATTTGATCCGTGCACATATAGGTAGTGCCTATTATAAGACACAGTTTGTTTTGACAAATATAATCAAGTAAATATTAAATTATAGTAATAATGATAATAACATTGTCTATTCAAAAAAAAAAGAGATAATAACATTGATGTTGATGATGACAAAGATATTGATGATGGAAGTATTAAATTGAAAGGAACTTAAGATGAAGTACACTATTTGATTGAGAAATCAAGCTAGAATTAAATTAAATAAAAGTTATAAAGATTAAACTAATAATCGATACCAAATCAAGACCTAATCACACATTATTTAAACAGAGTCACGCAATTTAAATTGAATATATTATAACTATGTAAGTAATAGAAATACCGAAACAGCCTCGGCCTAGTTCAACGCCAATTTCGTAGCGGCTTAGCACGTTAGTGCCTGTTATATTCCTCAAAATTGCATTTGTTGGATTCACATTTAGAGGCCTTGGAACATAATTGGAGTTTTCTTCCCATTGATTTTGTCGAACTTGTAAGTTCCTTCTGTTCAAATGATTCTCTTGAACTGATAGGTTCCTTGAAGAACCCATTGGATTAAAGCAATTGCCCATTTCGATCTTTTGAGAGAACAAGAATGGCCAGAACGTCTAGTAGAAAGAAGATCAAGAACAAAATGTGTAGTAGAAAGAAGAGAGTTGAGAGAAAGACAGAGTCGAAATAAGGATGAAGAAAGAGAATGGTTTCAATTGTTTATTTGTGTTTCTGAAATTCGACAAAATGTGTAGTAGAAAGAAGAGAAGAATGAGGATCAAGAAAGCGAATGGTTTCAATTGTGCATTTGTGTTTGTGAAATCTTTGTATACCCTTAAAAAACTGTACGTAACCTTTCGGCTAATAACGGCTATTAAACTGGTGGATCCAACTTTTGTTCAATAAATAAACTGTATGCATCTCTCCATCTCTTTCTCATTCTTCAAAAAATGTAAATATTTTATATTTAAAATTCAAGAAAAATGTAAATATTTTATATTTCGGAATTATATCAATTTATTTGCTTTGTAGGGTCTTTTCATCAATCAATCAATTATACAATTTATACAATCTAAATCCAAGTCTACAATCTACATGTACTGGACCAAATGCAAGTCTCCATAGTTGGTCAATTCATGAATAATTCAAAAAACGCGAAATTCGCGTCTCAAATAATTCGTATTTATTCATGAATTTTTTACAAGAGAAAAATTCGGCCCGAATTTTACGAATTTTTACCAAATAATAATATTTTTCCAATTATTTCTAAATAAAAAGTTTATATTTACATAATTTATATATACTGGATTATTATGAACAATTAGTCGAATTGATGAATTATTACTGTCTCAGTTCTATTTGACCGACTTAAAAAATATTCAATACGAATTATACACTAATTAACGTATCGCGAATGATATTATTCGTGTATTACGAATTACTACCTATGCTCCAAACTATAAACAGTCTAAACTCTCTCTCTCTCATTCTTACTGTGAGATCTCCAGGCAGAATAGAATCACAGTATAAATAAAACATTCGCAACACCAAAAGAAATCCTTATATATATTATCGCCATGGAAGGAGGAGAAGGAAAGCTTCTGCTAACAACAACACAAACCCTCTTCTTCCCCTCTCCTTCCCTGCTCCGCAAACCCCTCCTGCGCTCCATCTCGCAGGTCCAGGCGGGGTACGAGCGGGCAGAGAGAACCGCCAAGTCTTGGCTCGCCGGGCAGCCGCTCTTCGTCGAGGCGGCCGTCTCCGGCGCCGCTGCAGCCCTCCAGGGCGCCTTGGTTGCTGGGTCTGTTTCCTGTTTGGCTGGCGATGATTTTGATTTTGGTTTGCGTGATTTGTCGAATTTTGTCTCCCTCAGGCCTAAAAAGAGGGAAAATCAGGTGAATAAATCAGAAGAGGTAGAGAAATTTTCTACGTTTGAATTGTAATTTAGACGTGATGCTGCCTAAAACCTCAATTAAACCCCAAAAACCCAAAAAAAAGTTCAATTGAATTACCCAACAAGTACTAAACACTGGTATTATACTGAAATTTTGGATGGTGACATTCGGACTTTGTCTTAATTGTTCAGACAATTTGTTTCAGGTATCTTTGAGCGGTCCAATTGAACAAGCCCGCAATTTTGCAGTGATGGCAGGGGTGAATGCGAGTATTTCCTCTACAATGAAGAGAATTAGAGGCACTGAGGATATCCAAAGCAGGTTTCTTTTTCGTTAAGCTTTTCTTTTATAAATTCTAAAAATTTCAATTCAAGCAGTTGAAACAATTTATTCCTCAATTGTGCAGTTATGCCCCAATTTAATCCCATAATTAGATTTCCACGGTTTGATCTCAGTTATATAATTTAGCCCCCCAATTAAGCTTGATTTGTCGTCAATTTAATCTAAATTAGCCTTAAGTTACTCTAAGTTGCGCAATTTAACACTGGTAGAACAGAAGTGATTCGAAAATGGAAAACAATTTGACCGAGTTTCAAACAAGTATCACAACCGCAAAACCAGTATAGTAGTACATAATATTAATTTTGTTTCAGATTTGAAATATTTATTTATTTTTTATTTATTACAATATACTATTTATACAGGATGATAGCTGGTTTTGGATCAGGAGCGGTATTCTCTATAGTAAGCGGTATTGGAGCTGAATCCCGCTCTAAACAAACCGCTTTTGCTTTTTCTTCTGGTTTGCTTTTCGCGTTTCTTCAAGCTGGTCTTTTCAAGGTAATTGTTGGAAATTTTCTTCTATGCCCCTGAGAAACAATAAAATTACAATACCCCTACAAAACCGTTGTTTTTGCAATTTAGCTCTGTAATTTGTCTAATTTACGTTTTTTTGTGAAAATGTATTTTTGTAGTTGGGCCAAGCGATGTCACCAGCAAAAAATGTCATTCAAAACTTTGGCTAATTAAAAGAGTGAATTTTTTAATTATAAACACAATGCAACTTCTTACTGACAGGTGTGGAAATGATACTACTGGTATATTACAGTTTTATTATTTTTATTAGTATTTTTAGGGTTTAGGGTTTAGAGTATGTTGCAAATGTGGTACTGGATTTTGTAATCCTGCTTTTCAGGTCTAATATCAAATTATTATTTTTATAAACAGAGGATAATAATTGAAGGATGGTAATTGATGAGGCGGATTATGTTGTTTTGTTAAGAAAAAATGTAGACATTTTAAAATTATAGAAATTTCTTTTTTTTTTTTAATAAAAATTACCATTTTATTATTATGTGTATGTATAATATTTTACTATTTGATTTTGTTTTATTGATAACTATAGATGAATTAGTTTTTTTTAATACTAATTATCAAATTTTATTTGGTTACTCGGTAACTTGGTTTTGCATAATATTATATATATTTATTTTCGGTGTGACATGCGCTGTTATTGGAAAATATGTTTTGCACTTGCACAAATCTCATGAATTACCTTGTTATCATGAAAACACAAATTGCATTGTATAGTGGCTCAAATTTCGTGAATATACTCATCTCATTTGCTAGTGCTATGGGCAGGGAAAGTAATGTTCTAATAAGGACATGTAGTTTTTGTGTCAATACCCATTTTTATCCTTATTAATAATAGAGATTTGGTACGCACTGCCAGTTTATTTATTATCTGGTGCCCAAATTCAAAAATCTATAATAAAATTATAAAAATATATATTGATATACATAAAGGTGGAATGAACATGTAAAAAATATGACACGTAAAAATAAGTATGTATATTGAGATTCACATGGAAATTTATAATATTAAAAAAGTTATAATGGGCATATAAAAAAAAAATATAATAGTTCTATACAAAGGTAAAGGTATAATGGACAATTGGACATATAAAAAGTTATAATGGACACCTGAATATTTATAAATACATAATGAGCGGTGTCGTAAGTGTTTAAGCAGGTGATGCAAACATTTCCCTAAAATATTTTCAGTTCAAGAATTGAGAGCAAAAAATCATTTTACAGAAAAACACGTCATTAAAATTACTTTTTGCCTATACCACAATCACAAACCTTAAAAAGTAGACAGTGGGTATGAAAATTGAAATCCATCTAATATTGGAACTCATTTTAAAATGCATCAAATAAGCTAAGGTTATAATTTATGTAGGGATAGATAATATAATGCGCAAATAGTCACTGTATTGTAATAGAACAACAACTTTTACACAAAATAAGAAAATAATGGAAAAGAAATGCAAAGAAAGTGATAACTAATATTTTTTGTTAACACAGGATGACCATCTTCATAAAGCTATTGAATTTAAATTATAAAATCAATTGTTTATGAATTAGTTACAATCAGAATTAGTTACAATCAGACCGGACTAATGGCGCATTTATCACATTTTCCATCCATCCATCCATCCATCCAATTAATTACTAATCTTATCAAAAATCAAAAAAATACAGGTGCGTTGAATTTAATTCCAAAGTGACGTTTCACATTTGACTCTATGTCAAAGGCGCCTGTCCAGTCCTCATTCCACACTCTATAACCATCCATGTAACGGATCATATAAAGAATAATATTTGACTCGCTACATGTAGAGTTGAACAGTGGAAGACATAAAGTACGGATGTCCAGACCTTCGAGTTCGGTCCAAAAAAAGGCAAAGGAGAGAAAATAGGGAGACTTGTAATAATAACAAAGCAAAATAACAATAGGAAAAATGTGAAAATAAAGAAGCAACCGTGTTCATATCCAGTGTTGAGATTACTGGTGTCGTCCATTTCTTCTTTTTTGAAGTTTTTTAATATGATTTTGAAAAACTGTGATGATGAATTAATTTCAAAATTTACTATTATCTACGAAATCTAATGTTTGGATCATTTTTTAAATGATTATATAAGTTTAATGTGTCGAGCCATGATTACATTGATAAATTTCCAAATATTGAAATGCATATTTTACATTAAACATAAAAATGACACGATATACAAGAAATAGTACATTCCATGTTAAAATATCTGGTTATGCAAAACAAAACCATCTTGCCAGGGCAGACAAGCAATACAGTTAGGCAGTTGCATCAATGAAAAAATAACTCACATCACGACCATTATATATCTATGCAAACTATAAAAACTGGAGGGACGTGAATTAGGTGGTTAATGGAGAAGATCGAAACCAGCAAAGAAATCTCGACAAGCCATAGAATCTCCATCCCATCAAAAAAACATAACCCTCCTCTTCCCTTCTCTCCTCTCTCTTCTCCCTTCTCCCCTCTCTCCCTCTGAATCAAATCAAACAATCAAATCAATCGCCAACCGAGCTACTGGATGTTAAATTCGCGCGAAAATCTGAACCGAAGGAGAAGAGGGGGGAGTTGTTTGTTGTAAATGGATCTGAAGGAGAAAGGCCGGTCAATTTCGCCGGACCGGAGTTGCTCGATCTGCCTCGACCCCGTCGTGGACCGGACCGGCGCCAGATCCGTTGCTAAACTCCATTGCGGCCATGATTTCCATCTGGGTGAGTTTTGTTTTGTTTTTTGGTTTGGGGTTTTGGGAACCTGATCGGGCTGAATTTGGGAGAATTGTGATGTAGTTTGATGAAGGGGTAGTTGTTGAAGTTATTAATCTGCATTTGGGTATTCCGTTTTGGTTGCATATTTGTGTTATTATTGTTTTGAGTTTGAATTGTAATTGTATAAAATCTGGACCTTATGCTTGTTTTAGGCAATTCTTCTCATGTTTGTTCCTGAGAAATAGAGAATTATGAAATTATTTATTGTAAGGGTTCAAATCCTCTAGCACAAAATTGCATGAATTTTTCAGATAATATAATATGGAAAATTCCATTTTTGTATAGTATTTCCTCAAAGTATCATACCTATGTTACTACGTACAAATTCATTCGCATATTTATAGAAAATGCAGGCCTACGATATTTTACACCAAAAGAATGACCGAACTACCCCTCATTTATGCTTACATGAACAGAAAAAACAGGGTTATAAATGACATATCTCATCTTTTACACCGTATCATATTCAAAATTTCAAATTTAACACATCCATTGTTTTTTAACCGCGCACATGATATTTCAACTACTTTCCTTTTCCGACTAAATAATCAATCATTGGCCTGTATATGTGCTACATATTTATTAATTAATTAATTTTATTTAAAAATCAGATAGCATAGGATCAGCATTTAAATATTCATGTATACAGAAACGAAAAAAAGCCGGGTTATAAATGATACATCTCATTTTTCACACCGTATCATATTCAAAATTTCAAATTTAACACATCCTTTGTATTTTAACCGCGCACATGATATTTCATCAACTTTCCTTTTCCGACTAAACATTCAATCATTGGCCCATATATATGACCCGTATTCATTAATTTATTAATTAATTGATTTATTGATTGAAAAATCAGATTGCATAGGATCAGCATTTAATGCGAAAGGCAAGATGCAGTGCCCTAATTGCCGAAAAATCGAAAAGGGACAATGGCTTTACGCGAACGGGCTGAATCATCAGCATCCACCGACTGAACTCGATTTTGAATTTATCGGTGAAGAAATTTACGATCTTGCCCTTCCTGAATTGGTAATTTAGTATTATTTACCCTGACTAATTTCTACCCTTTTTTTACCGCTCAATAGTGCATGAATGATTGTTTTTAGTGAATTATGGAAGGTTAGAAATTGCGATTTAGTTGAATGAATTTTGGACAATTTTGAGAGAGGATTTTTTTTTAAAATATGACAAACTTAGGATTATTAATTAATTAATTATTATTATTATTGTAGCCAATAATTCACTGGTGCCCTTTTCGAGGATTTACGCAACTCACTTCTATATATGAGTAATTTTTTCTCTCATTACATGGGTCACAAAATTTTTGCTTTTTTTTTTTTAATTTTAACTAATATTGGGGTCGTTTTTTCATAATTTCAGGGAACCAGAATCTCAACCGTATCCATGTATACTCCCTAATCCCTCTTCATTTACTTCCACATCCCACTTTTTCTAATAATTATTTTATTTATTTTTTTAATTTTGTGAAGATTATGATTTGTTGGGCACAAATTCAACGATGGGCGCTGAGCTGGCGGTCGGCTCGAGCAGCACGAGCACTCAGCACGACTGCCCGTACTTGGCTCAGCATTCAATGCACGCACCAAGCTCAAGTTCTGGCCCCATTGACTCAAATGTTATGCAGTACAGGTACTGTTTTTTCTCTTTTTTGTACATTTTTTTATTGGGGTTAAATTGGATTGTCGGTCCCTGTAGTTTAATTGGATTGCAATTTAGTCCCTGTACTATAGACTCAAATGTTATTGAGTATAGGTCGCCCTTTTTATCAATTGTTGTACGTTTTCTTGTTAGGGTTAAATGGACTGTTAGTCACTGTACTTTAATTGGATTGCAATTTAGTCCCTGTACTACTGTTGATTTGAACTGTTTGGTCCCTGTACTATATGAAAATTTGCATGATTGGTAGTTGAGTCATGGACCAACTATGCACTATTCTGTGAAATAAAGTGGCCAAACAGTTCAAATCAATAGTACAGGGACTAAATCGCAATCCAATCAAAGCACAGGGACGGACTAACACTACATTTATCCCTTCTCACTAATTCCAAAATAAATCAATATTTCTTTTTTGCCAACAGGCAAATGGCGAATAATGGATATGGCGGGGCCCACCCGAGCGCTGACCTGGCGCACCTTTTCGCGCCCGCTGATGTCATCGGCCCGGTTTCGTATATGGGCACTCCAGATCAGCCTTCTACTTCTCAGTACGGCTCGAGAATGCATCATAATCATAATAATAACAGCAACAGAAATGAGTCGCCAGCTCAGCAGAGACTCGGCCAGTATGTCCATCCTCTACCGGTCTTTCATGGGTCAGTGTTTCAATTTTTAATTTTTAATTGAATATTGGAAATGTGTGGCTGATTTGTTAAGTCGTAGCTCATATATCTTGTTTGGTGAATCATGCAAGGGTTCATGATGTTGAAAAAATATTATGTAACATGATAGTAAAGCGTGATGGTAATATTACAGGGTCTATAGTGCAAATATTACAGATGAGTATATAACTAATTAAAGATGTAATATTTGCATTATAGATGCTGACTGCATGCTTTATTGTTGTGTTGTGAAGCATTTTTGAAAATCATTATCCCCAATTTGGTCCACAAGTCAATCAAGCCTAATTTCAAACCAATTTTGCTACTGTGTAACTAAAGTACTAAACCTCAGATTACCTTAATCTCAATCCAAAATATCTGTTAGTAGGAAAATGTAGACTAACCTATCATAATCACATTCATTTCTTCAAATCACTAACTCACCAACTAACCAAACCCTAATTTCACAGACCCGGCTCTCAAACCCGAAATTCCGTGGGCCAATCAATGGTCCCACCAACCCACTCCAACCACCACCACCACTCTCGTACCAGCAACCCAACCAATACCAACAACTCCTCCCAAATTTACCAAAATGCCCTCCGTACCAACCCGCCTCTCGTCCCCGTACCGGTCTCCATGCGCCGAGTCCGTCCTCGCGGCGTGACCTTCTTCTCCTCGGTTTCCGCGACCGGCGCGACGGCCGCCGCATCATCGAATTCCGAAATCGGGGGATTTTACGGTTTTGCCCTTGGTTCCGTCGGAAGGTCCACAGAAGGTGAGGGGGTTCCTGGAAGACATATGGACCGGGTCTACGGACCGGGTCCAGGGAGGGAAATGGGGACAGCTCAGCAGCCGCATCTGCCTTGGATTCCGCTTGAAGGGGAGAATCAGTGGTGGGGCCCGTTTAATCCGATGGGAAGTCAAACTGGAGGATTGTTTGGTCAACAGAGAGGAAATGGAGAGGATAGGAGGGATAATAATGGGCAGAGACGTGGTGAGAGTAATAGTAGTAATGGTGGTGGGTATCAGCATATGCCAGCTCAGCACCATAGGCCGCCTTATATGTGATGATAATTTTATCGACATATGCCAGCTCAGCACCAAAGGCCGTGTTATGAGACGAAAATTTGTCCTATTTTTGGTGTTTTGAAATAATTAATTGGATTGATTGGTTTTTTTAATGTGTACATTCTAAATTGAAAATTGAAATTTGGGTGAAGGAATGTTTGGGAAGAAAGTTGAAAACCCTGATTTGGGGTTTGCATTTTGAGAATGGGATGGTGGCCCAAGAAAATGTTGAATGTTTGGGCTTATATAAAATTTATCTTTATGAAATTTGAATTGGGTTATTGTGCAATTAGCATTTTGCAAAAGTGTATGTAGCCCTAAAATGATAGTTTATTGAATCAACTCTGTGATGTTCTTTTGGGAATGTTGTAATGCATATATACTGTTTTGTTAAATGTATGTATATTGTTTTTATAATATCTATATAATGTTCTATAATACTTATATACTATTTTAGTATTTTATAATACACATATGCTATTTTTGTAATGCTTACATGTTATTTATAAGACATATATTTTGTTTTATTATACTTATATATTATTATTATTATAATGTCATATATATATCGTTATTACAAATTTATATCGGAAAATTTGCAAAGTACTTGGCATTATGCCTAAACTGCAGAAAGCTTGGTTTCGGACACTGGTCTGATACCAGTACACTACAGGTACCAACTGGCTACGTGCCATACTGAAATTACTAATGAGTTTTTGCTAGTGTTATAATCTTGTGTGAATCATGACCGGTTTCAAAATAGTTGTCTCAATGTTCGTTTTGTATTTTACAATTGTTATTGTAATATTTTTGTATTACATAGAGCTTAATAAATACAGAATGATATATATTTAACACCAATGATACATTATAATAGAAACTATAATGTACGAAGAAGTATATGATCTGGCCAATTCCAATCCACCAAGCAGCAAGGACAATGGCATTAGCAATAAAAAAAAATACAGTTTTCGGAATAAGCACAGTTGAGCCACATTTATATATGCTGTTCCATATTATTAATTCATTAGAAGCAAAAGAAAAGGGAGAAAAAAAAAGGAAAATCCCACTCAAGAAGCAAACCCTAGATCCTCAACCCTTTCTAATTCTACCACAAACATTACACTCCAACATATCAGATACAATACCTTCATTAGAAGGCGGTAAAGGCGCCATGCGTTCAATTGCATGATGACTTCAAAAGAAAACAAGACAGAAATAATAAACATCATTAGCATGACTATACTGAACTTCATTATTGTTTTGTCGTTCCCTTTTTACGGCCTTTCATCCTGTACCTTTCCTTTGCTCTTGCTGTATTTAGGTTCCTTCTCTCTCTCTCTCCCTCTCTCCCTCTCTCTCACTTGATCCCATCCGCCCCTCTCTCTTCTGCTTTCACTCGTTTGATCAATCTAGGTAATATTCTCTCTGTCTCTGGTCGAGTTTATCCGATTGATCATGCCCCAATTTACCTCAAAATGCAACGAATGCCATGAAAGAAGAAGAAAGTGGCTAGAATGGTTCTTAGCATGCTTGTCGAATTTCATTAATGCTAATTTCTTTTTATAATCGCCAAAAAAAGAAGAAGATCGTGCGTTTAACAATCCATTGACGAGATTCCTTCAAATTGAGTTTGCAATTCGAGGTTCAAATGCTTAAGCAAAAAAAAAAAATTGTTGGTTTAAGATGCAATTTATATGATAAGATCTCAAAAAAAAAAAAATTATATGATAACATGGCAATTTAATTTACAAAATAACCATCAGTACTTAACGCCGATATACGTGCAAGTCGTAATTTCAACCTACACAAGCTCAAGACATTTATTTTAATCATTACAAACTCTTCTCATTATAAGAATCTTTTGTTGGGAAAAACGGAGGTGTTTCTTACAAATTTCCGTATTCGGGACTTTTGTCGAACAGCTTGTGTGCGGTATTTTCGGGTAACTCAAATACTCAAACAAACACCACAAATACAACCCAATTTACTCAATATGCAAGGGATAAACAAAACAACACAAAGAAACACACAATCGTAAGGAAACTTCTTTGTATTAACTTTGGTACCAACCGTACCGCTTACAATTCAATAGAAGAATAAAACCTTCATCAAGGCTACACTCATCACCTACACGGTGGATTACACACTCGGAGGATCACAAAAAAGAACAAAGAAAAGAGCTACCCAATTAGAGAAGAACTAGAGAGGCTTCTCCCGTACCGGTTCGTGCCAACCGGCGATTGAGAGAGTTTACAAAACCGGCGATTGAGAGAGTTTACAAGGTTACAACCAAAGAGGTTCATCCCCCCCCCCCCCCCCCCCCTCTCTCTCTCTTTCTCTCTCTCCTTTTCTTCGTTTTTTCCCCTTTCTTTTTCTTCTCCTTGTTAGGCCGTTCAAAATGAACCCACCCCAAAGAGAGAAAAAGCTCTCTCGACAAACAAAGTGCAAAGATGCACTTTTTACAAAGTAACCCCTAATCTTATTTACAAAATTTAATAACAAACAAGAGGATACCTCGCTCCGCTTCGGATAAAATATTTATTTCTTAGTGCAAAAATTTTCAGTAAAAAAATGTTTTAATGGATCAAAATCTCCCTTACTTTTTACATTTTTTTATTCAATTAAAATAATACTAAATAAAAAGTAACTTTATAATTTACATCAAATATAAAAGATGAAAACTAAAATATAAATAAAATGACAATAAAAAATAAAGAAAATATTTTACGTAAAAAATAATTTTTAAATTATGAATAAGAGAAAACAATTGTTTGTAATATAGTATCATAAAATAAAATAATGAATCACTATATAGTATCATATCATCAAAATAATATTCCGAAATATTACATTGAGAAATATTTTTTTTTATCGAATTAAAATAATTATGAAAATAATATATGATTCCATTCTAGTTTATTAAAAAATATTTAAAAAACATTTGATGGAGGAGAAATATTTTAATGGATCAATGCCCCTTATATAATTATATTTATATTATTTTATTCAATTAAAAAATAAATAAAAAGTAAATTTATATTTTACATGAATGAAAACTAAAATATAAATAAAATCACAATAAAAAATGAAGAAAATTTTTTACCTAAGAAAATGTAATATAAATTTTGAATAATAGAAAAACAATTTTTCGCAATATCGTATCATAAAAAAATAATGAATCACAAAATAGTATCATATGGTCAAAATAATATTCCGAAATATTACATAGAGAAATATTATTTTTTCATTAAATAAAAATAATTACGAATGTAAATATACGATTTCATTCTATTTGACTAAAAAAATGATGGAGGAGTAAAAATTAAAGGGGTAAACAAATTCAATTGATTTTATATGGAGGGGACCAAGTTTATATTAGTGGAAGAGTTTTTGATATTCTAAAAAAGTTGGGGGGTTTTTTTAGAAATTCCTCTCATCTTTTTTCTAAAAAGAATCATACGGGCATTAAATATTGTGCATGGGATCAAGTTTTGGTATATTACATATGTGTTTGGAAACAATAATGAGTTATCAATATATTAATAATTGACCCGCTACATATATATCACATAGATTTAGATATATCATATTCTTCAATTATTGGATTCTTTATGATACTTTTATAGTAAATATATATATATAATGGGTGCCAAGTGTATTAAATATTTCAAACCGACTCATTACACAAAAAATATACAATAATTTTTTTTTGGGAAAAAACAAGTGTCACATATGTAGCAAAATTAGAAAATTGTATATAGGGGGAATGGCTTAAGGCCCATTTTATGACGAGGGAGCCCAACACCTTTTATCAATATCATATCATTGAGCACTTCCTGTTTGCTCATTCATTTTATTATAAGAGTCCTTAATCAATAGCAATTCATGGAGCACTTCTTGCATGTTCATCCGGTCCTTCAGCAGTTCCTTCGTGCAAAGCAATCCAACCCTGGAGAGTGAAATCGCACAAAAAATTCCATGTTCATCATCGTTAACTAAATTTGGATCTACAATTTCTAACACTTGATCTGGATGGGCCATCTCTACGAACTTGGGGAGAGTTAACGTTCCATGAAACATTTCATCAGTAGGTCTCTTTCCCGTAATTATCTCTAAAAGCAGTACTCCAAAACTATATACATCGCCTTCGGTAGAACCTTTCACTCCCACTCCGTATTCTGCAAAAAGAATTACGAATTATAGTTACAATTTTTTTTGCAAAATTTGTAAAATACCACTTAGTTACCTGGAGCTAGATATCCAATCGTCCCTCTAAGTCCGATAGTGCTACTCGACTCTGTTGTCATGCTTGTTGCATTGCCCAACAATCTTGCCAAACCGAAATCACCAACATGTACCACCAACTCTGTATCAAGAAAAATGTTACTCGGTTTCAAGTCGCAGTGTGCAATCGGTGGTTCTACACGGTAGTGAAGGTACTCCAATGCGTAAGCAACTCCAATGACTATATCCAATCTGTCCTTTATGCTTAACCTCCTTGTGTCGTCTTCTGAGTGCAACTGTTCGTGCAAGCTACCGTTAGGCATAAATTCAAAGACAAGAGCTTTAAATTCATTCCCATTATGGTCGATGCTTAAACAAATCGTAATTAGCTTAATCAAATTCCGGTGTTGAATCCTTCTCAAGGCCTCACATTCAGCAAGGAAAGTTTTGTTCGCGCCAAAGTGTTGGAGGTTCAAGACTTTAATAGCAACCTCTCTTGAATCAGGAAGGATTCCTTTATAAACGGACCCAAAGCTTCCGGTTCCAATAATATTTTCTGAGGAAAATCCATTTGTTATCCTGCGCAACTCGAAATAAGATATCCATTCATGTCCCTCCATTAGAGAGGGTTCGTGTGGCGTGTTATTAGTTTTCTTTTTCCTTGACCTTCGTGAGAAACAATAAGCACAGAGAGAGAAAATGATAATAATAGGAATGCTAGAAAATATGATTATTAATTTGTATCTGAATCTCCCATTATTAGTTTTGTTAGTGTCTGCATGTGGGCACGGAGGGGAATTTAGCCATGACGGGCCACCACAGAGATTATTATTGCCTATGAGGGAAACTGCACTCTTGTTACGGAAAATCCCATCACTAGGCACGACACCAACCAAGTTATTGAATGATAGGTTTAAGTACAAAAGAAGCTCATAACTCGCAAGAAATTCTGGAACTGGCCCAGATAAGTTATTGTTCGAGAGATCTAAATGTTGGATGCCCTTGAGATTGCTTAGGCTTGACGGAATTTTTCCTTGAAAGAAATTTCCTTGTAGATAGAGTTTCTCCATGAGCAAACACTCTCCTATGGTTGTTGGGATTTCTCCGGTCAAATTGTTGTAGGCCATATTTAATATTCCAAGGTTTTTAAAACTTCCTATTTGTGAAGGAATTGGCCCGTAGAGGAAGTTATTTGACAAGGCAAGGGATTGTGATAGAGATGAGATCAACACTAGCTCTTTTGGTATAGAGCCACTTAATTTGTTGTAAGACAGATCCAAGACTCCCAAATTGCTCAAGTTGCCCATGGTCATGGGAATGTTTCCTTCTAAACAGTTGTGAGAAAGATCTAGCTGGTTCAACTGGCTAAGATTGCCTAGTGAGGACGGAATCTTCCCGGTGATATTATTTTGAGACGACCCTAGCCAATGCAGACTTTGTAATTTTCCTATAGTTTTTGGTATTTTGCCTATTAGAAAGTTGTCAGAAACATCAAAGTGTGTTAGTTTGTAGAACCTACCGATCTCTGAAGGGAAAGAACCTAATATTTGATTACCGGAAAAATCTAGCCATGTTAGTTCTGTTGTGAGGTTAGCTATCGTTTTGGGGAGAACACCTTTGAAGTTATTTAAATCGCATTCTAAGATTTGGAGATTACTGCAGTTGGCTAGAGAAGTAATGAAGCCCCAATCGCGAGGCTCGTTAACTTCTAGCAGGTTGTTACCGACTCCAAGTGCTGTGAGAGCACCGTGGACTCCAATATTGGTTGGAATAGGACCTTGAAATTTGTTGCCATGAAATGAAAGATATTGAATATTGGAGATGTTTGAGAAAGAGGAAGGAATTTGACCTTCAAGTTTGTTATAAAACACGTAAAATTTTTGAAGGTTAGGGAGAGTATAGCCAATATTTGGTGGTAGGGTACCGGAAAAAGAGTTTTGACCAACATTAAATGTTTGGAGAGCTGATAAGTTATCATTAGTTTGCCGAATTCTACAGGGAGTTTGCCCTCCAAATTATTTCCGGCTAGAGAAAATTTTAAGAGATATGTAAGATTGCCCAGTGAAGGAGGAATACCTCCTACAAGTTGATTTGCTCCAAGATCGAGAAATTGAAGCATTGACAAGGACCCTAACGTGGCTGGTATCGGTCCTGTTAGTTGAGCGCTTTCCAAATTAAGGTATTGCAGCACCGAGCAGTTGGCAAGCATAGGAGGGATGGTGCCATAAAGAGAATTATTCTTCAATCTAAGATATTTAAGATGAGAGAGATGGGAAATGTCTTCTAGAATGTTGCCATGAAAAAAGTTATTTTGGAGATCGAGGTGACGAAGGAATGTAAGATTGGCAATACTAGAAGAGATGGTTCCCATAAGATTAAGATTGGGTAAGATAAGCGTAGTTACTCTCCTTGGTTGGTGGTGGTTTTTGCATGCTATGCCATGCCAATGACATAGTGGAGTAGTGGAGTTCCAAGAGAGGAGAGCACCGAACGGGTCGGATGAGACATGAGCTTTGAAGGATAGAAGGGATGATCTATCAATGTCGTCTTGAAGATTGGAGTCGGTTAGAGCTTTGCTAAACTGAGAGCTGAGGAGAGAAAATTGGAACAGAAGAAACATTAATTTGGGTGATTCCATGACCTACTACTTTGATTCTTTGCTATTTCATTTGGGTAGGCATTTATAGCAAGGGTTTGTAAGTGCTTGATTTCTAATTTTGAAAAAAAAGGTGCTTGATTTCTATCAACATGAGTATTGGGCTCATAATCTCTGGCTTGTTATATTTTGTACTTCATTACTAGATCATGAGATCATTTGCGAATTCTCACATTGTTTTTATTTTTGTTATTTCTTTTCTTCTTTTTATTTTTTATTTTTTACTCTGTGTGCTCCATCAAATGATGATTGTTTTTTGTAACTGCGTTAGATTAATGGAGCTTGGGCGCACAGCTTAAGAGTGTGCCACAATTTTATCAAAAAAAATTGTTGTGCTAGTCATGATTTCGAGTTAAATTCAATTTAATTTTGGGACAAATGGAAATAGGCTCAGGGAGCCAAATCGTGTTCAGTATTAAGTAACTTGTTAGATGTGGGGTTTTGGAGTGGGCCCTGGTTTCGAGTACATAAGTCGTGAAGATTGAATTTGAGTTTTTTGACGGAGGATTTACATGGTGTTTATTAGGTGTCTATCTATTCGATAATTGAACTGAATTGGTCAATTTTGATTAATTAAATTATTCGGTCAACTATATCAACCAAAATCAAACAATATTGATTTGTTTTTTTTATTTTGTATTGATTTGTTTTATAAAATCTTGTAAGTTTCTTGAGAATTCTCTCTTTATGATGGCTTAATGCAATTATTTATTGAGATCGTTTGGCCCCAACATGATGTCATACATGGTATTATATGAGTAAATGTAGATTTAAACAAATGGAATTTGCAGAATGAGAAAAATAAATTATTTTAATTCTGTCTCATGAAATCTAATCATCAAAATCGTTGTAGTATAGTGATGACTATCCTGGCCTGTCGTGAAGGCGAATCGGAGCTGTAGTGATGAGTACGCCCGCCTGTGACCTGGGTTTGATCCCCGGCAACGGCGCATTATTATTTTTATTTATCTGCTCACTGTTTGTCATATTTTAATTGGAAATTCTTCAAAACCCCCTAACTTTTATGGTATTTATCAAAAACTCATTAACTTTTCAAATTCTTCAAAAATCTTCTATAAAGCAAGTTGAATTTTTTTTACCCCCTATATTGGGTTATTTTTAACTTTACCATCCAATAATTTTTTTAAAAGACCCAAATGCCCCTCATATATATATTTTTTCATATTTTATTATGTTCAATTAAAAATAAAATTAAATAATAATATTTTTGAATATAATATTTCACATTCTATTTTGACAATATTATTTTATGATGCATTAATTTTTATTTTATGGAATTATATTATGAAAAAATATTTTTCTATTATCCTATATTTAGATTATAATTTCATTTTATGTAAAATATTATTTTATTCTTTATTCTTTATTATGATTCAGTCTATATTTTAGTTCTCATTAATTTTTTTAATGTAAAATATAAATTTATTTTTCATTTATTTTTTAATTGAATAAAATAAATATGAAAATAAATATATGTGAGGGGCGATTTGATCTTAAAATTTTAATTGGATGGAGAAGTTAAAGTTAACTTCATAAGGGGTAAAAAATAATTCAATTTGCTTTATAGGGAGTTCTTGAAGAATTTGAAATGTTAGGTGGTTTTTGATAAATACCAGAAAGTTAGAGAGTTTTTGAAGAAATTTCTATTTGGATTATACCTACCTCACCTTTTATCCAACAATTCGTTGTTTAAAATACCACATCAGTTCAAATATCATAACACGATAAGTATGATTTGTTAGATTGTGCTATATTTTACATTAGAAATGTGTGGACTAGAAATCAATTGGTATTATAGACTTGCATTGGTAAGTTTAATTTGTTATATTATGCTATCTTTTACATTAGAACATGACTAAGTACAGTGACTCATGACTAATTTGTTATACCGAAAGCACCGTAGCACGCCGAATCACAACGGCCTAAATGTATACTGTTTTTTTTATTTTTCAATATATTATTTTCGTTTGTATACTGTTTTAGATGTATTTTTATTCTTTATGCATATTATTTACTTTTGGAATTTGTATATATTATTTTAATATATTATTTTGTTTAAAAAATTATGTTCAATTGTTTTTAACAAAAACTATGTTTAGAAAATATTTTTTAGAAAAAAGTCCTCGAAAAAAAAATCTTAAAAAGAGATTTCTGAAATGTGATATCGCGTAAGCACTATAGCACGCCGAATCATGACGGCATGGATATATACTTTTCGAATCCCAACCCAATATGCCCAATATTTTAATGATGCTCACTACTTAAAAAATAGTCTTGGCTTTTTCATATACAATTTTCGACGTGTGATAGACATGTGACATGTGTACATCTCCAAATGAGACTAGTTCAGTTTGTTAATACAAGATATCACAACTTCCATTGTGCTGTAGTGGTGTGTCACTTTGGTTGTGATGTTAGAGGCATGAGTTCGAACCCCACCAACCCAAGCATGCCCAATTTTTTAATGATGATCAATACTTAAAAAATAGTCTTAGTTTTTTCATATATACCTAAGTGAAAAAAAAATATCAAACACACAACCCAACAAGTTCAATTTGTAGTATATAGAAATAAAAAAAATCATGGCTTTAGTATAGTTCTTTTAATTATGCTTTTCTATATGTTTATTGAGAGCATATGTTTTTCCATATTTAAATACAAGAGATAATGTCATGTAAAATTTCAGAGAATATTATGAATTTATAAAATTTAAAATATATTTTTAGTAATGTTTTGTTGACAAATGACAATTGAAAATTTAAGTGTGAATTAAAAATTGTTAGTTTGTCTGTCTAAAATCGCATGTTATATATCGGTATGTTATGCGTGAGGCTCATATTTTTTTAGTAAGGAATAATAGTTTCAAATTGTCTAAAATGAAATTAGATTAATTATAATTGCATGCGACTCGAATACATATAATAAATTTTATTTGGTTATTTTTTCTTATTGAATACATATAATAAATTTTTTTGAAGTAACAAAATCATGGATTGAAACTAAATATTCCATAAAAGGAAAAAAAAAATTCAATTATCTTTAATTATAAACAGTGATTTGATTTCTTAATTTTTCTAAGATGTTTTAATCATATAATTGTCAATGAATCACACTATTAGGAATATTGACCGACACAATCTATTAAGATTGGAGTAAATAATAATTTATGTATTAACACTAGCGACATCTCAAAATATCATATATGTATCACTATATTTAAATATAAAACTATATTTAGTACATTTCGAAGCGGAGCGAAGGTCTATCTAGTGAACAACAAATTCATATCACATTAGTAGTGCCTAATAAAATAATATTTCAAAGAAGACTTGACTAGTTGACTTTGCATAGTTGCATAGGACCACAAAAATAAGGGAAATTTACAAAAAAGATCTCCTAACTATTTTGAATATTACAAAAAACTTCTTATATTTTCAGATTTTTAAGAAACCCGCAATGACAAAGTTTTTATTTACAAAAAACTCATCCACCCACTATTCCATCCAATTATTAGTTAAAGTTTTTGAAATTCCTATTTTGCCTCTATGATAAAATATTTTTCAAAAAATAATTTTCTAAAAAAATATTTTTTGAGCCAAAGGTCCTCTAATAGGAGTGGTTAGACACACAAACCTACAAACCCAAAGTTGTGGGTTCAAAACTTGGCAAAAGTCAATTTCTTTGAAAATAGATGGAGGACTTTTATGAGCTCTCCCTATAAAATAAAAATAAAAGATTCTGAAAAATTAATAATTTTTAAAATAAATATTTTAGCACATCTTTTTAAAAAAGTTAAAACATAAATTTCCTTCAAACGTTTTATTTAAAACTATTTTTAAGTAATATATTTTTCCTAAATTATTTTTAAAAACAAAAAAAATTTCAGAAATCCATTTTAAAGATTTCTTTTGAGGACTTTTTTCTGATTTAAAAAAAAAGCTTTTGTTAGAAAAACATTTGGTAAGAATTTTTGTAATATTAAGAGAAGTTAGAGGGTTATTTGTAAATTTTCCAAATATTTTTCTAAAAAATTATTTCCTGAAAGAAAAAAAACTTCATCAAATCATTCAACAAAAAAAAAATGATAAAAATTATAACAAAAAATTTCTTGAATGATTTTTACTTAAAAATGGTTTTAAATGTTGTAAAATAATTGATCCTTAAAACCTGTTTTTAAGAAAAAAAATTGAAAAAAATTATTAAATTTTTTTTTTGAAAAATAATTATTGTATTCGAGAAAGTTGTTTCTGATAAAATTTTAGAAAAATATTTTTTTAAAAAATTATGTTCAATTTTTTTTTAACAAAAACTATGTTTAGAAAACAATTTTCAGAAAAAGTTCGTCGAGAATTTTTTTTAAAAAGAGATTTCTGAAATGTGATATCGCGAAAGCACTATACCACGCTGAATCACGACGGCCTGGATATATACTTTTTTTTTTTTAACTTTCCAGTATATTATTTTTTCTGTATACTGTTTTCACTGTTTTAGATGTATTTTTATTCTTTATGCATTATTTACTTTTGGAATTTGTATATATTATTTTAATATGTTATTTTATTTTTTTATATACTGTTTTCACTGTTTACGTATATATTGTTACAAAAAATGAATTATATATACCATTTTTTATACTGTTTATTAATTATATATACTGTCGTCATAATTCGGGGTGCTAAAGTGCCGTCGTGACATATTAAGTCCCTGTGAATCGGTAGGACGTACAAATTATAATCTTTACATGGGCCCCTAATTTTTACCAGACTACAACTTTTCTAAGATGTTTTAATAATATAATTGTCAAAGAATCACACTATTAGGAATATTGACCGACGCAATCTTTAAAGATTGGAGTAAATAATAATTTATGTACTAACACTAGCGACATTTCAAAATATCATATATGTATCACTATATTTAAATATAAAATTATATTTAGTACATTCCGAAGCGAGGCGAGGGTCCACCTAGTGAACAAAAAATTCATATCACATTAGTAGTGGCTAATAAAACAATATTTCAAAGAAGACTTGACTAGTTGACTGTGCATAGTTGCATAGGACAACAAAAATAAGGGAAATTTACAAAAAAGATCTCCTAACTTTTTTGAATATTACAAAAAACTTCTTATATTTTCGGACTTTTAAAAACCCACAATGATAAACTTTTTATTTACAAAAAACACATCCACCCACTATTCCATCCAATTATTAGTTAAAGTTTTTGAAATTCCCATTTTGCCACTATGATAACATATTTTTCAAAAAATAATTTTCTAAAGAAATTTTTTTTGAGCCAAAGTTCCTCTAGTAAGAGTGATTAGGAACACAAACCTACTAACAAAAGTTGTGGGTTCAAAACTTGACAAAAGTCAATTTCTTTGAAAATAGATGGGGGACTTTTATGAGCTCTCCTTATAAAATAAAAATAAAAAATTCTGAAAAATAAATAATTTTTTAAATAAATATTTTATCAAATCTTTTTAAAAAAGTTAAAACATAAATTTCCTTCAAACTTTTTATTTAAAACTATTTTTAAGAATTATATTTTTCCTAAAATATTTTTAAAAACAAAAAAATTTCAGAAATGCATTTTAAGATTTTTTTTTGAGGACTTAGTTTCTGATTTAAAAAAAAAATAGCTTTTGTTAGAAAAAAATTTGGTAAGAATTTTTGTAATATTCAGAGAAGTTAGAGGGTTATTTGTAAATTTTCAAAATAATTTTCTTATAAATTATTTTTCTAAAAAAATATTTCCTGAAAGAAAAAAAAACATCATCAAATCTTTAACAAAATAAAATGATAAAAATTATAACAAAAAATTTCTTGAATGTTTTTAGTTAAAAATGGTTTTAATTGTTGTAAAATAATTTTATCCTTAAAAACTGTTTTTAAGAAAAAAAAAATTGAAAAAAATTATTTCAAATTTTTTTTTGAAAAATAATTATTGTATTCGAGAAAGTTGTTTCTGATAAAATATTAGAAAAATATTTTTTTAAAAAATTATGTTCAATTGTTTTCAACAAAAACTATGTTTAGAAAATATTTTTGAGAAAAAAGTCCTCGAAAAAAAAAATCTTAAAAAGAGATTTCTGAAATGTGATATCGCGAAAGCACTATAGCACGCCGAATCACGACGCCCTGGATATATCCTTTTTTTTAACTTTACAATATATTATTTTTTCTGTATACTGTTTTCATTATTTTAGATGTATTTTTATTCTTTATGCATTATTTACTTTTGGAATTTGTATATATTATTTTAATATATTATTTTATTTTTATATACTGTTTTCACTGTTTATGTATATATTGTTACAAAAAATGAATTATATATACCGTTTTTTACACTATTTATTAGTTATATATACTGTCATCGTAATTCGGGGTGCTAAAGTGCCGTCGTGACATATTAAGTCTCTGTGAATCGGTAGGACGTACAAATTATAATCTTTACATGGGCCCCCTAATTTTTACCAGACTACAATTTTGCACATGTGATAGACATGTGACACGTGTACATTTCCAAATGATACTAAATAAGTTTATTAATATAAGATATCACAACTTCAATTGTACTGTTGTGGGTGTCACTTTGGTTGTGATGTTAGAGGTATGGGTTCGAATCCCAACCTAAGTATGCCCAATATTTTAATAATGCTCACTATTTTCGACGTGTGATAGACATGTGACACGTGTACATCTACAAATAAGACTAGTTTAGTTTATTAATACAAGATATCACAACTCCAATTGTGCTGTAGTGGTGTGCCACTTTGGTTGTGATGTTAGAGGCATGGGTTCGAACCCTAACCCAAGCATGCCCAATTTTTTAATGATGCTCACAAATTAAAAAATTGTCTTGATGTTTTTCATATACAATTTTAGACATGTGATACACATATGATACGTGTACATCTCAGAATGAGACTAAATAAGTTTGTTAATATATAAGATATCACAACTTCAATTGTGATGTAGTGTTGTGTCACGTTGGTTGTGATGTTAGAGGCATGGGTTCGAACCCCACCAACCAAAGCATGCCCAATTTTTTAATGATGCTCAATACTTAAAAAATAGTCTTAGTTTTTTCATATATAGCTAAGTGAAAACAAAATATCAAACACACAACCCAACAAGTTCAATTTGTAGTATATAGAAATAAAAAAAAATCATGGCTTTTGTATAGTTCTTTTAATTATGCTTTTCTATATGTTTATTGAGAGCATATGTTTTTCCATTTTTAAATACAAGAGATAATATCATGTAAAATTGAATATTATGAATTCATATAATTTAAAATATATTTTTAGTAATGTTTTGTTGACAAATGACAATTGAAAATTTAAGTGTGAATTAAAAATTGTTAGTTTGTCTGTCTAAAATCGCATGTTATATATCGGTATGTTATGCATGAGGCTCATATTTTTTTTAGGAAGGAATACTAGTTTCAAATTGTCTAAAATGAAATTAGATTAATTATAATTGCATGTGACTTGAATATATATAATAAATTTTATTTGGTTATTTTTTTCTTATTGAATACATATAATAATATTTTTTGAAGTAACAAAATCATGGATTGAAACTAAATATTCCATAAAAGGAAAAAAAATTCAATTATCTTTAATTAGAAACAGTGATTTGTTTTCTTAATTTTGATGTTTTAATCATATAATTGTCAATGAATCACACTATTAGGAATATTGACCGACACAAGATTGGAGTAAATAATAATTTATGTATTAACACTAGCGACTTCTCAAAATATAATATATGTATCACAATATTTAAATATAAAACTATCTTTAATACATTTCGAAGCGGAGCGAAGGTCTATCTAATGAACAACAAATTCATATCACATTAGTAGTGGCTAATAAAATAATATTTCAAAGAAGACTTGACTAGTTGACTTTGCATAGTTGCATAGGACCACAAAAATAAGGGAAATTTACAAAAAGGATCTCCTAACTTTTTTGAATATTACAAAAAAATTCTTATATTTTCAGATTTTTAAAAAACCCACAATGATAAAGTTTTTATTTACAAAAAAATCATCCACCCACTATTCCATCCAATTATTAGTTAAAGTTTTTGAAATTCCCATTTTGCCTCTATGATAATATATTTTTCAAAAAATAATTTTCTAAAAAAATATTTTTTGAGCCAAACGTCCTCTAATAGGAGTGGTTAGACACACAAACCTATAAACCCAAAGTTGTGGGTTCAAAACTTGGCAAAAGCCAATTTCTTTGAAAATAGATGGAGGACTTTTATGAGCTCTCCCTATAAAATAAAAATAAAAAATTCTGAAAAATAAATAATTTTTTAAATAAATATTTTATCAAATCTTTTAAAAAAAGTTAAAACATAAATTTCTTCAAACTTTTTATTTAAAACTATTTTTAAGAAATATATTTTTAAAAACAAAAAAATTTCAGAAATGCCTTTTAAGATTTTTTTTTTGTGTACTTTTTTTCTGATTTTTTTTAAAAAAAATAGCTTTCGTTAGAAACAAATTTGGTAATAATTTTTGTAATATTCAGAGAAATTAGAGGGTTATTTGTAAATTTTCCAAATAATTTTTTTATAAATTATTTTTCTAAAAAATTATTTCCTGAAAGAAGAAAAAACATCAAATCTTTTAACAATAAAAAATGATAAAAATTATAACAAAAAATTTCTTGCATGTTTTTACTTAACAATGGTTTTAAATGTTGTAAAATAATTGATCCTTAAAAACTGTTTTTAAGAAAAAAAAATTGAAAAATATTATTTCAAATTTTTTTTTTGAAAAATAATTATTGTATTGACAAAGTTGTTTCTGATAAAATTTTAGAAAAATATTTTTAAAAAAAATTATGTTCAATTGTTTTTAACAAAAACTATGTTTAGAAAATATTTTTCAGAAAAACGTCCTCGAAAAAAATCTTGACAAGAGATTTCTGTAATATGATGTCGCGAAAGCACTATAGCACACCGAATCACGACGGCCTGAATATATACTTTTTTAAACTTTACAATATATTATTTTTTTCTGTATACTGTTTTCATTATTTTAGATGTATTTTTATTCTCTATGCATTTACTTTTGGAGTTTGTATATATTATTTTAATATATTATTTTGTTTTTTATATACTGTTTTCACTGTTTATGTATATATTGTTACAAAAAATGAATTATATATACCGTTTTTTACACTGTTTATTAGTTATATATACTGTCGTCGTAATTCGGGGTGCTAAAGTGCCGTCGTGACATATTAAGTCCCTGTGAATCGGTAGGACGTACAAATTATAATCTTTACATGGGCCCCTAATTTTTATCGGACTACAATTTTGGACATGTGATAGACATGTGACACGTGTACATTTCCAAATGACACTAAATAAGTTTATTAATATAAGATATCACAACTTCAATTGTACTGTTGTGGGTGTCACTTTGGTTGTGATGTTAGAGGTATGGGTTCGAATCCCAACCTAAGTATGCCCAATATTTTAATGATCCTCACTACTTCAAAAATAGTTTTGGTTTTTTCATATACAATTTTCGACGTGTGATAGACATGTGACACGTGTACATCTCCAAATGAGACTAGTTTAGTTTATTAATACAAGATATCACAACTCCAATTGTGTTGTAGTGGTGTGTCACTTTGGTTGTGATGTTAGAGGCATGGGTTCGAACTCTAACCCAAGCATGCCCAATTTTTTTTATTGATGCTCACTAATTAAAAAATAGTCTTGATGTTTTTCATATACAATTTTGGACATGTGATACACATGTGATACGTGTACATTTCCAAATGAGACTAAATAAGTTGTGGGTTTAAAACTTGGCAAAAGCCAATTTCTTTGAAAATAGATGGGCGACTTTTATGAGCTCTCCCTATAAAATAAAAAAAAGAAATTATGACAAATTAATAATTTTTTAAATAAATATTTTAGCACATCTTTTTAAAAAAGTTAAAACATAAATTTCCTTCAAACTTTTTATTTAAAACTATTTTTAAGAATTATATTTTTCCTAAAATATTTTTAAAAACAAAAAAATTTCAGAAATCCCTTTTAAAGATTTTTTTTGAGGACTTTTTTCTGAATTAAAAAAATAAAAAGTTGTTGTTAGAAAAACATTTGGTAAGAATTTTTGTAACATTGAGAGAAGTTAGAGGGTTATTTGTAAATTTTCCAAATATTTTTCTAAAAAATTATTTCCTGAAAGCACCGCCTCATGCTTATTGCTTATTGAGTCGGTGGTTAACTCTTCAGACCAAGATAAGAACAACAGATTAAGAAATTCCTTCTTGTTTAGTTGAGCTTGTTCAGCTTCCTCTCTACTCGAAACATTTTCAAGCTGATATATCAACATCTTGTTATAAATCCCATTTATGTGCTTTAATGTTCCAATTATATTACCCTTTTCTTTCGTGACGGCAAATGTTAGTTCTTCTAATTGGATTGCATTTATAAGATTTGGTATATGACCAACAATAAAACTCTTGTCATACTACCGTAATTTTGATCCAATTGGTCCGGCAATATAACTAATATCATGCTAATTAGCCTATTAGAACCTTCAGGAAAATATTGAAAATCTCGGCAATTTTTCATATCTAAAATCTCAAGTTTATAAAGGTTACAAAATGAGTTGGGTAATTGTTCAATTTTTGTACCAAAAATATCCAAATATCGTAGATGCTTCATCTTGCCGATGCTGTCAGGCAAATTCATGATTTCACATTCAGCTAGGGATAAAGAACAAATATTTGTCATTTCATTAAACCATGTGTTGATTGTATTAAATTCACAACTATAAGTTTGGTTAATTTTAAGAGTAAACAATTTCTTGTATTTACGTATCTCTTTTAATTTATCCACTTCCACGAACTTATTAAACACTGATAGATGACTTATATTCATGGATATTTTATTTTCATAACTTTCACCTTCTGTCCGAAAGCATTCATCCTTTGTGATAGATTGTGATACATCATGCATCAAGTCATGGATGGTCACATAATCATTATGAATTGTTTTTTGAAAGAAATATCTGTTTACTAATTCAAGGAAATAATCCTTAGCCACAACTTCCATTTGTCGTATTTGTTGTGAGGCGATAAAACCTTCACTTATCCAAAACCGTGTTAATTCGACTTCACGAAATCTATAATCTTTGGGGAAAAGTGAGCAAAATGAAAAACAATTTTTCAAGTAGGAGGGTAGATATTGGTAGCTCAATTGAAGTACCGGCAAAATGCCATCTTCCTCTTGTTGTAATTCCCATATTTCACTATCTTTAATATTCCTCCAATGCTTCTCACTCAATTCTGTACTCAAAAGACCCCCTAGTGTCTTTGCAGCAAACGGAGACCCTTTTAATTTGACAATAATTTGTTCATCAAATCTTGTTCAATTCCGGATATTTTTCTGCGTTGGTCTCAGGACCAAATGCACAAGTTCGGAAGAACTCCCAATAAACATCCCGATCTAGTCCCTCCAAAATTATGAAATCTATCTTGATGATGCTCATAATTTTGGCAATTTTTAGAGATCTAGTAGTCACTATTACCTTGTTTCCTTCACACCCTTCTTTTAGTGGCCCAAATAATTGGAGACGATGATGGCGAAGCAGGAAATCGGGCCAGAAGACATAGTTAGTTATTTTCGGAACTACGAATCCCGACATAGTTAGTTATTTTCAGAACTACGAATCCCGACTCCCAACATGTGGATCACCTCATTTACCTCTTTATCACGGCCATACACTTTATGCTCAGCTACAAATGAGCTAGTCGATCGTTGGTCTAGCTGTTTTGCTAAATGTGTTGGGGTTTTCGTGTATATCGAACTTATCACAAGCTTCGAGTTGGCCATAAACATAATTTAGTCTCTCTTGGACCTCCTTCACTTTGGTAGTGTAACAATTCCTCCAATTTCTAAAATTTGTAAGGGAGGAGGAAATAATTTCACCTACAAAGCTCTTTTGCAGGGTTTCCTCCTCTACTCTCTGCTTCAACTGCTGGTAGGTGAATTCATTTAGCACCGTTTTAGCTTCATATGTGGCATCTTTGAGCTGAGGAAAGACAACATCAATAACTTTGTGTTTGAAGCGCCAACACTCGGATCTTTCAATCAAGAGCTCTGACATAGGCAGCGCGGCTTGAAGCATGAAAATCTGGTTGTGAAGAGCCGGATCCTGCCGCAGGGCTTGGAACATGTACTGTGCTCCAGCCGTCATCATATCCATTTCACTTTTGTTAGTACTTTTATGTTGGTGCTTTCTTAGTTGTATTTTGGGGATTTTGACGAAGCAAGCAAAACACTTTCTTTGTTCTGTTTTGATTTTTGAGCGGTTGTGCTACTACAACCACAATTATTATTGTTCATAGAAAATTTACAAATAACCCCCTATCTTTCATCAATATTACAAAAAACTCCCTATATTTTTAGAATTTACAAAAAAAACCCCTCCATCTACTTTTCCATCCATATAGTAGTTAAAAAATTTTTAATTCCCATTTTACCCCAATGATAAAATAATTTTTTTAAAACATAATTTTCTAAAAATATATTTTCTGAAAATTTTTTTGAAAAAAAATTTAGAAAAAGTATTTTCTGAAAAAAATATTTTCTAGAAAAAATATTTTATCCAATCTTTTTAAAAAAAAAATTCTATCAAAAATTTCTTACAATTTTTTTAAAAAAAATAAATTTTTCCTAAAATATTTTTAAAAAAGAATTTCAGAAATCTCATTTTAGAATTTTTTAAAAACATTTAAGAATCTTTTTTTTTTCTAAAAATATGTTTTAAATAAATTTTTAATATGTTTTTTAAATATATTATTTGAAAAATATTTGTTAAATAATTTTTTCTTGCAACTTTTTTTAAAAATAGTTATTATATTTGAGAAATTTGTTTTTAATCACACTTGACATTATGGCACAAAATTTGATTCTCACAAACATGTTAAGTAATTTATCAGTTATAATGGATAGTTGTTTAATTCTCATCAAATATGGCGAGCCCTTCTAAATCGATTTAAAGGAAATAGTCAAATGAAGATGACCAAATTAATGAGACTCAAACAACAATTTAACTCTTTTCGGATGATCGAAGGTGAATCCGTCGAGGATATGTATATTCATATGTCGCATATCCGAAACGGATTCACGGCTTTAAGAGAGACCCTAACAAATTCTCGAGTTTTAGGAAAATTGATCAGAGCAATGCCGCAAAGCTGGGAGGCGCTTCGAGTTTCATTGGAGACGATGATGGCGATGCATGAAATCGGGCCAGAAGACATAGTTAGTTATTTTCGGAACTACGAATTCCGACTCAAGCAAACAAACTCTCAACCAACAGCCATAGCCATGCTGGCAATCGACACATGGTGACGAGATGGCATTTTTTGTGAAGCGATTTGGTGATTTACGTGCACGAGAGAAATAGTTTAACGACAACAGTCGACGCAAGAACAAGAAGTCGTATTTGTTTCGAGTGTAACAAGATGAGACATACGATGGAAACTAGTTACACGATTCATCCCGAGCTTGCACCTTGGAACAAGAAAGATGACGAGCGACGAGAAGAAAGATACGATGATAGACATGTGAAAAGACGCGAAAAAAGACGTGATGACAAGGCAAATGACAAGAAGAAGAAGTCAAGGAGCTACTCGAGGGACTCCTCTAACTCTGCCGTATCGGAATCCGACTCCGACCCGAAAATGACGAACATTGCTTTCATGGCACTTAACAATGTGGATGAAGTGTGTGAATGGGCCATTCAAGAAATGCTCCGCGAACAAGAATGATTTCCACCTCCCTCACATCCGGCGATATCCTCATTCGATGACGCATCATCTTCAGGTTCAGTCTCTGATATGAGTCACGAGGTATTTCTAGACCCTACTCTTGTTTATGTTTTAGAAGAAATAAAAGTTCCAAATTCAAAAAATTTAAACAATAATGTAGGATTTAAACAATAATGTAGAACTTGGACCAAGGGATGATCTAGTACAAAAGTTGGATAGGCTTCGGGAATCTCTTGTCAGTACTCAACAAATGCTAACCGATTCTGAGGCCTCAGTAAGTCGTACAAGACACAATTAAAAGAATTTGAAAAAAATAAAATAAAATAATAAATAATGATAATAACTGTGAATGTAAAAATTTAAGAAATGATAACTTCGCTAAATTGGAAGAAAATTGGATTAAAATCAATTTTAAGAAAAAAAAAATACAAAACAAGTAGTTTGCTGACGATGCTTAGATAATAATCATACGAGAGAATTTTGTACGGAATCTGTAAAGTGCTGTAAATGCTAGAACTCATGCCATATAACAAAAAAATGTAGGTCTCAGTTTAAGGTGAATCACCCAATCAATAAATTAGAATCCCCATCACAAATCAACCAAAAAAAACTATTTCAAATTATAATCCAAATTGAAGAAGGCATTCTTAACCCTAATTCATCATACATAAATGAACCAACCCCCTGCATGAAATGAGACCACAATCATAATAACAAGAATCCCGTAAACTTTAACTTATTGTTTAATTGAGGTCTAAAAGGGGGTGAATAGGTCAATTGTGTGCGAAAGTGTGAATTTGACTTTTTAGAGTTTTGCAACTTTTAGATTAATTGACTTTTAGGCGGATGATTTGTATTAATAAAGAAATAGATAATTAAAATAAAATAAATAAAGATAAAATAACTTTCATGATCTTATACACTTAACCCAAATAAGATTAGTAATTACGGAATAGTTTTAAACATCATTAAACCGAGAAAAACAAGAAGTCGACGCAAGAACAAGAAGTCGTATTTGTTTCGAGTGTAACAAGATGAGACATACGATGGAAACCAGTTACACAATTCATCCCGAGCTTGCACCTTGGAACAAGAAAGATGACGAGCGACGAGAAGAAAGATACGATGATAGACATGTGAAAAGACGCGAAAAAAGACGTGATGACAAGGCAAATGACAAGAAGAAGAAGTCAAGGAGCTACTCGAGGGACTCCTCTAACTCTGCCGAATCGGAATCCGACTCCGACCCGAAAATGACGAACATTGCTTTCATGGCACTTAACAATGTGGATGAAGTGTGTGAATGGGCCATTCAAGAAATGCTCCGCGAACAAGAATGATTTCCACCTCCCTCACATCCGGCGATATCCTCATTCGATGACGCATCATCTTCAGGTTCAGTCTCTGATATGAGTCACGAGGTATTTCTAGACCCTACTCTTGTTTATGTTTTAGAAGAAATAAAAGTTCCAAGTTCAAACAATTTAAACAATAATGTAGGATTTAAACAATAATGTAGAACTTGGACCAAGGGATGATCTAGTACAAAAGTTGGATAGGCTTCGGAAATCTCTTGTCAGTACTCAACAAATGCTAACCGATTCTGAGGCCTCGGTAAAGTCGTACAAGTCACAATTAAAAGAATTTGAAAAAAAAATAATAAATAATGATAATAACTGTGAATGTAAAAATTTAAGAAGTGATAACTTCGCTAAATTGGAAGAAAATTGGATTAAAATCAATTTTAAGAAAAAAAAAATACAAAACAAGTAGTTTGCTAACGATGCTTAGATATAATCATACGAGATAATTTTGTACGGAATCTGTAAAGTGCTATAAATGCTAGTACTCATGCCATATAACAAAAAAATGTAGGTCTCAGTTCAAGGTGAATCACCCAATCAATAAATTAGAATCCCCATCACAAATCAACCAAAAAAAGACTATTTCAAATTATAATCCAAATTGATGAAGGCGTTCTTAACCCTAATTCATCATACATAAATGAACCAACCCCCTGCATGAAATGAGATCACAATCATAATAACAAGAATCCCGTAAACTTTAACTTATTGTTTAATTGAGGCCTAAAAGGGGGTGAATAGGTCAATTGTTTGCGGAAGTGTAAATTTGACTTTTTAGAGTTTTGCAACTTTTAGATTAATTGACTTTTAGGCGGATGATTTGTATTAATAAAGAAATAGATAATTAAAACAAAATAAATAAAGATAAGGTAACTTTCCTGATCTTATACACTTAACCCAAACAAGATTAGTAATTATGAAATAGTTTTAAACATCATCAAACCGAGAACGACAATCTTCTCTTTTTGATGATTTTCAAAACTATTCCGTAAAATGCAGCATTTTATATCTTCTCCCCTTTTTTGAAAAAAAAAATCAAAAGGGATCATCAAATGAGGGAGAACAAAGCTCTACCTAAATAGATGCTCCCCCTGAGTCCAATAACCTGTTTAAAAATAATTCACATCAACTGATTTTTGTAACTAAAAAAATTGGTAATATAATTTAGGGTTTTACAAAAAGTTTCAAATAGATGTTTTTATAACAAATTTTCATAAAAACAAAGTTTTACATTTCGAAAAATACTCTTTATATTATGGAAACATAGATATAATCTTTCAAATAGAAAATTTAGAAGAAGACATAAAGTGCCAAACGTATATAATGAGTAAACGCAGGAAATTTAGGTTTCGAACATGAATAACATAAACCTCGACCAAGTATCGGTGAATTTGAGAAGATACTCCTGACTTGGCAAAAATATCTTCCACTCCAATGCCGACTCGACCAATTCTTTACTTGACCTTGATTAGCAAGATGACAAAAGTCGCGTAGATTTTCCACATCTCCTGATTGGTTTTCGTCAAGTTGTCCAACATTCATGTATCTAAAAGAAAAAAAATTTCTCAACCACAAGTTAGATCCGTCAAGGCAAACTTGACCACAACCCCCTAAGAATATGGCTTATTTAAATTGGGGGAAATCGAAGCGTCTATGTAGACTTTGATTCCTTCTCATTTAATGAAGAATTGCTTTCAATATTTCTATTTTTCCGCAACCACATGTACTTCGGTAAAGTACTTGTTTTGCCCAAAAGGCACTCCAAAGAAATATGACTAATTTTGCAACAATTATTGCAAAACGTACAAGCAGGATTCGAGTTCTTATCAGTACTCTTCACTAAATGAGAATTGTAATGGTATGAAAATTCGGCTTTCCTCAACTTCGGATCTGTCGACTTAGCACTGAAAACATTTGATTTTGAAAAGTTTTATTTTTGATGTGTTTGAGTGAAATATTTGGGAGCTCAATTTTGCAATCCGTTAAATTGAATCTTCGTCAGGTTATATGTATAGACTAGAAATACCTCGTGACTCGTGTCACAGACTAAACTTGAAGATGATGTGTCGTCGAATGAGGATACTGCTTGAGGTAGAGGAGGTGAAACTCTTCCTTGTTTAAGAAGCATCTCTTGAATGGATCGTTCACACACTTCATCCACTTTGTCGAGCGCCATAAAAGCAATGTTCGACATTTTTAGGTCGGAGTCGGAGTCGGATTTCGATTCGGCAGAGTTGGAGGAATCGCTCGAGTAACTCTTCGACTTCTTCTTCTTATCCTTTGTCGTGTCATCATGTCTTTTCTCGCGTCTTTTCTCACGTCTATCATCGTATCGTTCTTCTCGTCGCTCGTCTTCTTTCTTGTTCCAAGGTGCAAGCTCAGGATGAACGTGTAACGGTCTTCGAGTGTGTGTCCCATCTTTTTGCACTCAAAATAATACGTCTTCTTGTTGTTGCGTTGACGGTTATCGTTAAACCGTTTCTTGCATGCTCATAAATCACTGAGTCATTTCATTAGAAATGCTATCTCGTCATCATGTGTGTTGATTGCCGGCATGGCTACGGTTGTCGCTTGAGAATCTATTTGCTTGAGTCGGGCTTCGTAATTCCGAAAGTAACTGATTAGGTCTTCTGGCCCGAACTCTTGTGTCGCCGTCATCGTCTCCAATGAAACTCCAAGCGCCTCCGAGATTTGTGGCATTGCCCTGATCAATTTTCCTACAACTCGAGAATTTGTTAGGGTCTTTCCTAGAGCGGTGAATCCATTTCGGATATGCGACATACGAGTGTACATATACATCCTTGACGGATTCACCTTTGATCATCTGAAAAGAGTCAAATTGTTGTTCGAGTTTCATTAATTTGGTCATTTTCATTTGACTATTTCCCACAAATCGACTTAGGAGGGCTCACCACATTTGATGAGAATTAATACAACCATCCGTTATAACCAATAAAGTATTTAACATGTTTGTGAGTATTAAAATTTGGGCCATCATGTCAAGTGTTATATTGGTTTTTGTTTGGACATTATGAGTTGTGGTATTCTTTTATAAATTCTATGGTAAAACCGTTTTTAATTACCTGACGAAAATCATGTAGCTCAAAGACATTCACCATGCATCTTTTCCAGATGTTCAAATTTTTGCTGTCGAGTTTCTCCGGATAAAAGACGTGTAGTCGATTCGTCGGAAGCATCTCCATAGATAAAAAATACACGTTGTTTCAAATTGAATTCGAAATGGTTTGTATTCCTATTATGGTACCAATTGTTGTATAATTGAGGCCTAAAGCGGGGGGAGGGGTGGGTGGGTAGGGGGTTAAAGGCCTAATTTCGTGTGGGAGTGTGGTTTGACTTTTAGTGTTTTACGACTTTTAGGTAGGTTGACTTTTAGGCGGATGATTGTATTAATAAAGAAATTGGTAATTATAACAAGATAAATAAAGATACCGAACACTAAGACTTATTGACGAAGTTCGGCAAGGTAGTTGCGTTTAGCCTTAACCACTCGTTCTCGCTAGAAGCCCTTGCTGCATTCACGAGCGCCTACTCTCCGGGTATGTCTTTCGGCTCCTTGATTCACTAATTCGAATAGTGTTTGTTGGAAAACTCGAATCACCGCGATTCGGTGAAACTAAACTTGATTTCTTTCAATCACAACCAACAATAACACAAAATAACCACTCACTAAATCTTCTAATCTCACACGAGATCTGGAGTAATTTTGTTGAAAACTTAAGAGAGAATTCTTTCTTTTTATTATTGAAAATCTGTTGAGAAATTCGGATTGGGGCTACTCTTTTAAAGAGGGAAGGAGCAGCCCCACAAAAAAGAAAATTATGCATGTTCCATTCTGAGTGGAACAGGTTCCGTTCAGAACGGAACTAAAAAATGGAAACAGAATTCATGAGAATCAAATCCAAACGGCTAAAAATCTGTCATTCCGTATGAAACAGATATAGATTAGATTTCTTTTTTCTATAGGGCTCTAGTTTCTACCGAATTTTGTTTTTTCGGTTTTCAAATTTTTTTTGTATTGTAGATAGAAAAAACTCCTTGTAAATATTAAAAAAATCATATAATGAAAATTTTGTATTTGGAAGAGGGATATTAAAGTCCTCTTCAAATTTTATCAAAAAAAAATGCAAATTACCAACTAACGAAACTCTAATTTCACAAGCCGGACTCTCAAGCCCGAAATTCTGTGGGCCAATCAATGGGCCCACCAACCCACTCCAACCACCATCACCACTCTCGTGCCAACACATACACACCGAGTACCAACTCCTTCCAAATTTACCAAAATACCCTCTGTACCAACCCACCTTTAGTCCCCGTATCGGTCTCCATGAGCAGAGGCTGTCCCAGACGGGTCACCTTCTTCTCCTCGGTTTCTGCGACGGGAGCGACGGCCGCCATGTCATCGAATACCGAAATCGGGGGATTTTATGGTTTCACCCTTTTCAGGTCCAGGTCAGCAGAAGGGGAGTGGGTTCCTGGAAGGCACATGGACCGGGTCTACGGACCGGGTCCAGGGAGGGAAATGGGGACAGCTCAGCAGCAGCAGCATCTGCCTTGGATTCCGCTTGAAGGGGAGAATCAGTGGTGGGGCCCGTTTAATCCGATGGGAAGTCAAACTGGAGGATTGTTTGGTCAACAGAGAGGAAATGGAGAGGATAGAAGGGATAATAATGGGCAGAGACGTGAGAGTAATAGTAGTAATGGTGGTGGGTATCAGCATATGCCAGCTCAGCACCATAGGACGCCTTATATGTGATGATAATTTTATCGACATATGCCAGCTCAGCACCAAAGGCCGTGTTATGAGACGAAAATTTGTCCTATTTTTGGTGTTTTGAAATAATTAATTGGATTGATTGGTTTTTTTAATGTGTACATTCTAAATTGAAAATTGAAATTTGGGTGAAGGAATGTTTGGGAAGAAAGTTGAAAACCCTGATTTGGGGTTTGCATTTTGAGAATGGGATGGTGGCCCAAGAAAATGTTGAATGTCTGGGCTTATAAATTTATGTTTATGAAATTTGAATTAGGTTATGGTGCAATTAGCATTTTGTTTTTTTGCAAAAGTGTATGTAGCCCTCGAATTAGTTTATTGAAATCAACTCTGTGATGTTCTTTTGGGAATGTTGAAATGCGTATATACTGTTTTGTTAAATGTGTGTATATTGTTTTTATAATATCTATATAATGTTCTATAATACTTATATACTATTTTAGTATTTTATAATACACATATACTATTTTTGTAATACTTGCATGTTATTTATAAATTATAATACATATATCTTGTTTTATTATTATTATTATTATTATTATTATTATTATTATTATTATGTCATATATATATATATATATATATATATATATATATATATATATATATATATATATATATATATATAGGGTGTGGCTAAAAAACATACGTATGCACAACATACGTTTTTTTGCCACACCCAAAATACGTATTAAAAAAATAAAAATAAAAATTTTAACCGTACGGATGTAATATATATGTTATGAATATTTTGGAGATTAAATTTCACAAAAATCAGAACATTATATCATTGCCATCATATATCATCAAAAATATGCAGCACTATTCAAAACATATATCGGAATAATAGTTTGATGATACATGATGGTAATGATATATTATTCTGATTTATGTGAAACTTAATCCACAACATATTCATAACATATATATTACATCCATACGGTTGAAATTTGAATTTTTACTTTTTATAACAACTTTACGGGTATTTTAAAAAAACGTATGTTCGAACATACGTATGTTTTTTAGCATCTCCCTATATATATATATATATATATATATATATATATATATATATATATATATATATATATATATATATATAAGCTTGGTTTCGGACAAAACTGTCTGATACCAGTACAGTATAGGTACCAACTCACTGGCTAAATGACATGGTGAAATTAGTAGTGAGTTTTTGCTAGTGTTGCAATCTTGTGTGAATCATGACCGGTTTCAGAAGAGTTTTGTTCTGTATTTTATACTTGTTAATGTAATATTTTGTATTACATAAAACTTAATAAATACAGAATGATATATATTTAACACCAATGATACATTATAATAGAAACTATAATGTACGAAGAAGTATATGATCTGGCCAATTCCAATCCACCAAGCAGCAAGGACAATGGCATTAGCAATAAAAAAAAATACAGTTTTCGGAATAAGCACAGTTGAGCCACATTTATATATGCTGTTCCATATTATTAATTCATTAGAAGCAAAAGAAAAGGGAGAAAAAAAAAGGAAAATCCCACTCAAGAAGCAAACCCTAGATCCTCAACCCTTTCTAATTCTACCGTTTGTCTAAAACGGTGGTCGGTCAAAAATGGTGCTCAAGACGTCGCACCGTTCGTCCAGAACGACGGTCGTTTTTGGGCCGTCGCCCTACGTTTGGTAAAACGGGTCGGATATGGCAGGACGATATTAGGCGTACGCTATAAACGGGATTCGGTCCATGAACGGATGCTGAGGCATTCAATCGCTTGTCAAAAACGTTGGTCGGTTCTGAACAATGGTCGGGCGTCCCGTTGTTTTTGGGCCGACGGCCTACGCTTGGTAAAACGGGTCGGATATGACAAGACGATATTAGGCGTACGCTATAAACGGGAGTCGGTCCATGAACGGATTCTGAGGCATCCAATCGCACCACAAATACAACCCAATTTACTCAATATGCAGGGGATAAACAAAACAACACAAAGAAACACACAATAATAGGGAAACTTCTTTGTATTAACTTTGATACCAACCGTACCGCTTACAATTCAATACAAGAATAAAACCTTTATCAAGGCTACATACTCTCTCTCTCTCTCTTCTTTTCTTCTTTTTTTCCCCTTTCTTTTTCTTCTCCTTGTTAGGCCGTTCAAAATTAACCCACCCCAAAGAGAGAAAAAAGCTCTCTGGACAAACAAAGTGCAAACATACACTTTTTACAAAGTAACCCCTAATCTTATTTACAAACTTTAATAGCAAATGGTTCAAGGCCCATTTTATGAGAAGGGAGCCCAACACCTTTTATCAATAGCATATCATTGAGCACTTCTTGCTTGCTCGTTCATTTTATATGCTCGTTCATTTTATTATAAGAGTCCTTAATCAATAGCAATTCATGGAGCACTTCTTGCATGTTCATCCGGTCCTTCGGCAGTTCCTTCGTGCGAGTGAAATTGCACAAAAAATTCCATGTTCATCATCGTTAACTAAATTTGGATCTACAATTTCTAGCACTCGATCTGGATGGGCCGTCTCTACGAACTTGGGGAGAGTTAAAGTTTCATGAAACATTTCATCAGTAGGTCTCTTTCCCGTAATTATCTCTAAAAGCAGTACTCCAAAACTATATACATCGCCTTCGGTAGAACCTTTCACTCCTATTCCGTATTCTGCAAAAAGAATTACGAAGTATAGTTACAATTTTTTTTGCAAAATTTGTAAAATACCACTTAGTTACCTGGAGCTAGATATCCAATCGTCCCTCTAAGTCCGATAGTGCTACTCGACTGAACTTCTGTTGTCATGCTTGTTGCATTGCCCAACAATCTTGCCAAACCGAAATCACCAACATGTACCACCAACTCTGTATCAAGAAAAATGTTACTCGGTTTCAAGTCGCAGTGTGCAATCGGTGGTTCTACACGGTAGTGAAGGTACTCCAATGCGTAAGCAACTCCAATGGCTATATCCAATCTGTCTTTTATGCTTAACCTCCTTGTGTTGTCTTCTGAGTGCAACTGTTCATGCAAGCTACCGTTAGGCATAAATTCAAAGACAAGAGCTTTAAATTCATTCCCATTATGGTCGATGCTTGAACAAACCGTAATTAGCTTAATCAAATTCCGGTGTTGAATCCTTCTCAAGGCCTCACATTCAGCAAGGAAAGTTTTGTTCGCGCCGAAGTGTTGGAGGTTCAAGACTTTAATAGCAACCTCTCTTGAATCAGGAAGGATTCCTTTATAAACGGACCCAAAGCTTCCGGTTCCAGTTATATTTTCTGAGGAAAATCCATTTGTTATCCTGCACAACTCGAAATAAGATATCCATTCATGTCCATCCATTAGAGAGAGTTCGTGCGGCGTGTTATTAGTTTTCTTTTTCCTTGATCTTCGTGAGAAACAATAAGCACAGAGAGAGAAAATGATAATACTAGGAATGCTAGAAAGTATGATTATTAATTTGTATCTGAATCTCCCATTATTAGCTTTGTTAGTGTCTACATGTGGGCATGGAGGGAAATTTAGCCATGATGGGCCACCACAGAGATTATTATTACCTATGAGGGAAACTGCACTCTTGTTACGGAAAATCCCATCACTAGGCACGACACCGACCAAGTTATTGAATGAGAGGTTTAAGTACAAAAGAAGCTCATAACTCGCAAGAAATTCTGGAACTGGCCCAGATAAGTTATTGTTCGAGAGATCTAAATGTTGGATGCCCTTGAGATTGCTTAGGGCTGACGGAATTTTTCCTTGAAAGAAATTTCCTTGTAGATAGAGTTTCTCCATGAGCAAACACTCTCCTATGGTTGTTGGGATTTCTCCGGTCAAATTGTTGTAGGCCATATTTAATATTCCAAGGTTTTTCAAACTTCCTATTTGTGAAGGAATTGGCCCGTAGAGGAAGTTACTTGACAAGTCAAGGGATTGTGATAGAGATGAGATCAACACTAGCTCTTTTGGTATAGAGCCACTTAATTTGTTGTAAGACAGATCCAAGACTCCCAAATTGCTCAAGTTGCCCATGGTCATGGGAATGTTTCCTTCTAAACAGTTGTGAGAAAGATCTAGGTGGTTCAACTGGCTAAGATTGCCTAGTGAGGACGGAATCTTCCCGGTGATATTATTTTGAGACGACCCTAGCCAATGCAGACTTTGTAATTTTCCAATAGTTTTTGGTATTTTGCCTATTAGAAAGTTGTCAGAAACATCAAAGCTTGTTAGTTTGTAGAACCTACCAATCTCTGAAGGGAAAGAACCTAATATTTGATTACCGGAAAAATCTAGCCATGTTAGTTCTGTTGTGAGGTTAGCTATCGTTTTCGGGAGAACACCTTTGAAGTTATTTAATTCGCAGTTTAAGATTTGGAGATTACTGCAGTTGGATAGAGAAGTAATGAAGCCCCAATCGCGAGGCTCGTTAACTTCTAGCAGGTTGTCACCGACTCCAAACACTGTGAGAGCACCGTGGACTCCAATATTGGTTGGAATAGGACCTTGAAATTTGTTTCCATGAAATGAAAGATACTGAATATTGGAGATGTTTGAGAAAGAGGAAGGAATTTGACCTTCAAGTTTGTTATAAAACACGACAAATTCTTGAAGATTAGGGAGAGTATAGCCAATATTTGGTGGTAGGGTACCGGAAAAAGAGTTTTGACCAACATTAAATTTTTGGAGAGCTGACAAGTTAAAAATTGGGAAAGGAAGGGTGCCGTGCAGATTGTTCACACTAAGAAATAAAATTTCCAGTCTCATTAGTTTGCCAAATTCTAGAGGGAGTTTGCCCTCCAAATTATTTTCGCTTAGAGAAAATTCTGAGAGATATGTAAGATTGCCCAGTGAAGGAGGAATACCACCTACAAGTTGATTTTCTCCAAGATTGAGAAATTGAAGCATTGATAAGGACCCTAACGTGGCTGGTATCGGTCCTGTTAGTTGAGCTCTACCCAAATTAAGGTATTGCAGCGCTGAGCAGTTGGCAAGCATAGGAGGGATGGTGCCATAAAGAGAATTATTGTTCAATCTAAGATATTTAAGATGAGAGAGATGGGAAATGTCTTCTAGAATGTTACCATGAAAAAAGTTATTATGGAGATCGAGGTGACGAAGAAATGTAAGATTGGCAATACTAGAAGAGATGGTTCCCATAAGATTAAGATTGGGTAAGATAAGCGTAGTTACTCTCCTTGGTTGGTGGTGGTTTTTGCATGCTATGCCACTCCAACGACATAGTGGAGTAGTGGAGTTCCAAGAGAGGAGAGCACCGAACGGGTCGGATGAGACATGAGCTTTGAAGGATAGAAGGGATGATCTATCAATGTCATCTTGAAGATTGGTGTCGGTTAGAGCTTTGCTAAACTGAGAGCTGAGGAGAGAAAATTGGAAAAGAAGAAACATTAATTTGTGTGATTCCATGACTTACTATTTTGGTTCTCTGCTATTTTATTTGGGTAGGCATTTATAGCAAGTGTTTGTAAGTGCTTGATTTCTATCAACATGAGTATTGGACTCGTAATCTCTGGCTTGTTATATTTTGTACTTAATCACTGAATCATGAGATCATTTGTTTATTCTCACATTGTTTTTATTTTGTCATATTTTGATGGGAAATTCTTTAAAAACCCCTAACTTTTATGGTATTTATCAAAAACTCATTTAACTTTTCAAATTCTTCAAAAAATCCCTATAAAACAAGTTGAATTTTGTTTACCCAGGGGGTTAATTTTAATTTTACCATCCAATAATTTTTTTAAAAGACCCAAATGCCCCTCATATATATATATATATATATATATATATATATATATATATATATATTTTTCATATTTTATTATGTTCAATTAAAAATAAAATAAAATAATAATATTTTTGAATATAATATTTCACATTCTATTTTGACAATGATATTATTTTATAATGCATTAATTTTTATTTTATGGAATTCTATTATGAAAAAATATTTTTCTATTATCCTATATTTAGATTATAATTTCATTTTACGTAAAATATTATTTTATTATTTATTATTTATTATGATTCAGTCTATATTTTAGTTCTCATTAATTTTTTTAATGTAAAATATTAATTTATTTTTTACTTATTTTTTAATTGAATAAAATAAATATGAAAATAAATATCTGTGAGGGGCGATTTCATTTTTTAAAATTTTAATTGGATGGAGAAGTTAAAGTTAACTTAATAAGGGGGTAAAAAATAATTCAATTTGCTTTATATAGGATTTTTGAAGAATTTAAAAAGTTAGATGATTTTTGATAAATACCATAAAGTTAGAAGGTTTTTGAAGAATTTCTCTATTTTGATTATACCTCCCTCACCTTATCCAACAATTCGTTGTTTAAACTTTAAAATACCACATCAGTTCAAATATCATAACACGATAAGTTTGATTTGTTAGATTGTGCTATCTTTTACATTAGAAATGTGTGGACTAGAAATGGTAATAATCCAAATATTTGCAATAGTTTGTGGACTAGAAGTCAATTGGTATTTTTCCAAATATTTGCAAATGTGAATATTAGACTTGCATTGGTAAGTTTAATTTGTTATATTATGCTATCTTTTACATTAGAACATGACTAAGTACAGTGACTCAAGACTACCAACCAGTCAACCACGAATTAAAATGTTAGTTTTATATCATTGGAAATGTGATATCGGGAAAGCACTGTAGCACGCCGAATCACGACGGCCTGGATATATACAGTTTTTTTCACTTTTCAATATATTATTTTTTTTTTGTATACTGTTTTTATTTTTTTAGATGTATTTTTACTCTTTATGCATTATTTACTTTTGGCATTTGTATATATTATTTTGTTTTTTATATGCTGTTTTCACTATTTACGTATATATTGTTATAAAAAATGAATTATATATATTATTTTTTACACTGTTTATTAACTATATATATTGTCGTCATAATTCAGGGTACTAAAGTGCCGTCATAATATATTAAGACCATGTGGATCGGTCGGATGTACAAATTACAATCTTTTTATGGGCCCCTATTGAACAAAAAATTCATATCACATTAGTAGTGGTTAATAAAATAATATTTCAAAGAAGACTTGACTGGTTGACTTGTATAGTTGCATAGGACCACAAAAATAAGGATAAATGTATCGTTAATCTCTGTATTTTATAATGCATTAATTATTATATATATTTTCATATTTTATTATGTTCAATTAAAAATAAAATTAAATAATAATATTTTTGAATATAATATTTCACATTCTATTTTGACAATGATATTATTTTATAATGCATTAATTTTTATTTTATGGAATTCTATTATGAAAAAATATTTTTCTATTATCGTATATTTAGATTATAATTTCATTTTACGTAAAATATTATTTTATTATTTATTATTTATTATGATTCAGTCTATATTTTAGTCCTCATTAATTTTTTTAATGTAAAATATTAATTTATTTTTTACTTATTTTTTAATTGAATAAAATAAATATGAAAATAAATATCTGTGAGGGTCGATTTCGTTTTTTAAAATTTTAATTGGATGGAGAAGTTAAAGTTAACTTAATAAGGGGGTAAAAAATAATTCAATTTGCTTTATATAGGATTTTTGATGAATTTGAAAAGTTAGATGGTTTTTGATAAATACCATAAAGTTAGGAGGTTTTTGAAGAATTTCTCTATTTTGATTATACCTCCCTCACCTTATCCAACAATTCGTTGTTTAAACTTTAAAATACCACATCAGTTCAAATATCATAACACGATAAGTTTGATTTGTTAGATTGTGCTATCTTTTACATTAGAAATGTGTGGACTAGAAATCAATTGGTAATAATCCAAATATTTGCAATAGTTTGTGGACTAGAAATCAATTGGTATTTTTCCAAATATTTGGAAATGTGAATATTAGACTTGCATTGGTAAGTTTAATTTGTTATATTATGCTATCTTTTACATTAGAACATGACTAAGTACAGTGACTCAACTACCAACCAGTCAACCACGAATTAAAATGTTAGTTTTATATCATTGGAAATGTGATATCGGGAAAGCACTGTAGCACGCCGAATCACGACAGCCTGGATATATACAGTTTTTTTCACTTTTCAATATATTATTTTTTTTTGTATACTGTTTTTATTTTTTTAGATGTATTTTTACTCTTTATGCATTATTTAATTTTGGAATTTGTATATATTATTTTGTTTTTTATATGCTGTTTTCACTATTTACGTATATATTGTTATAAAAAATGAATTATATATATTATTTTTTACACTGTTTATTAACTATATATATTGTCGTCGTAATTCAGCGTACTAAAGTGCCGTCATAACATATTAAGACCATGTGAATCGGTCGGATGTACAAATTACAATCTTTTTATGGGCCCCTATTGAACAAAAAATTCATATCACGTTAGTAGTGGTTAATAAAATAATATTTCAAAGAAGACTTGACTGGTTGACTTGCATAGTTGCATAGGACCACAAAAATAAGGATAAATGCATCGTTAATCTCTGTATTTTATAATGCATTAATTATTATATATATTTTCATATTTTATTATGTTCAATTAAAAATAAAATTAAATAAAAATATTTTTGAATATAATATTTCACATTCTATTTTGACAATGATATTATTTTATAATGCATTAATTTTTATTTTATGGAATTCTATTATGAAAAAATATTTTTCTATTATCCTATATTTAGATTATAATTTCATTTTACGTAAAATATTATTTTATTATTTATTATTTATTATGATTCAGTCTATATTTTAGTTCTCATTAATTTTTTTAATGTAAAATATTAATTTATTTTTTACTTATTTTTTAATTGAATAAAATAAATATGAAAATAAATATCTGTGAGGGGCGATTTTGTTTTTTAAAATTTTAATTGGATGGAGAAGTTAAAGTTAACTTAATAAGGGGGTAAAAAATAATTCAATTTGCTTTATATAGGATTTTTGATGAATTTGAAAAGTTAGATGGTTTTTGATAAATACCATAAAGTTAGGAGGTTTTTGAAGAATTTCTCTATTTTGATTATACCTCCCTCACGTTATCCAAAAATTCGTTGTTTAAACTTTTTATTACAAAGAAGACTAGTTGACTTGCATAGTTGCATCACAAAAATAAGGGAAATTTACAAAAAATACATCCTAACTTTTTTGAATATTAACAAAAACTTCTTATATTTTCAGATTTAAAAATAAAAATCACTATGATAAACTTTTTATTTACAAAAAAACCATCCACCCACTTTTTCATCTAATTATTAGTTAAAGTTTTTGAAATTCCCATTTTGTCTCTATGATAAAATATTTTTCAAAAAACAATTTTTTAAAAAAATATTTTCTGAGCTAAAGTTTCTCTAATAGAAGTGGTTAGGCACACAAATCTACTAATCCAAATTGGTGGGTTCAAAACTTGGCAAAAGCCAATTTCTTTGAAAATAGATGGGGACTTATGAGCTCTACCTATAAAATAAAAAAATATTTTTGAAAAATAAATAATTTTTTAAATAAATCTTTTTTCAAATCTTTTTAAAAAAAGTTCAAACGGAAATTTCCTTCAACATTTTTATATAACTATTTTTAAGAAATATATTTTTCCTAAAGTATTTTTTAAAAACAAAAAAATTTCAGAAATCCCTTTTAAAGATTTTTTTTTGAGGATTTTTTTCTGATTTAAAAAAAAATAGCTTTTGTTAGAAAAACATTGGTAAGAATTTTTTGTAATATTCACAGACGTTAGAGGGTTATTTGTAAATTTTCCAAATATTTTTCTAAAAAATTATTTCCTGAAAAAAAATAAAAAATACATCATCAAATCTTTTAACAAAAAAAAATCATAAAAATTATAACAAAAACTTTCTTGAATGTTTTTAAATGTTGAAAAATATTTGATCCTTAAAAACTGTTTCAATTTTTTAAAATAATTATTGTACTCGAGAAATGTTGTAGAATTTCTTTTTGAAAAATAATTATTGTACTCGAGAAATTTGTTTCTGATAAAATATTATAAAAATATTTTTTTAAAAATTGTGTTCAATTTTTTAACAAAAATGATTTTTAGAAATTTTTTTAGAAAACAATCCTCGAAAAAAATCTTAAAAAGAGATTTCTGAATTTCTTTTTGTTTTTAAGAAATATTTTTAGGAAGAATGTATTTTTTTAAACTAATTTTTAATTAAAAAATTTTATGTTAGATTTTTTTTAAAATGATTTGATAAAATATTTATTTTTCAAAAAATATTTTGTTAGAAAAGTATTTTTGGAAAAACATTTTATGTTAGGGGCAAAATGGGAATTTCAAAAAGTTTTTTTAATAATTGTATGAAAAAGTGGATCTAGAGGGTTTTTTTGTCAATGAAAAGTTTATCATAAGTTTTTTTTTTTTGAAAATCTAAAAATATATGAGATTTTTTGTAATATTCAACAACACGGCGCATTGTAGCACGACTGTTCACGACGGAATCCAATAACAGTATATATAATTTATTTTCTAGTAACAATATATACTTAACAGTATATATAATTTATTTTATAATAATAATATATATATAAAAAGTGAAAACAGTATACAAAAATGGGAAAACAGTATATAAAATGGGAAAACAGTATATAAAAGTAAAAATAAACCGTATCAATTAATTAATTAATATTTATTTTATGGGACCTAATATGTCACGGCGCACTGTAGCATGCAGAAATCACGATGACAGTATATATAGTTAATAAACAGTTTATAAATTAAAAAATAGTATATATAATTCATTTTTTGTAACAATATATACGTAAATAATGAAAATAATATATAAAAGCAACAATATTTATAAATTTCAAAAATAAATAATGCATAAAAAATAAAAGTATATCTAAAACAATATATAGAAAAAAAAATATTGAAAAGTGAAAAGACAGTATATATAAAATCCGTCGTTATTTGGACGTACTACAATGTATCGTAATGTCAGATTTCCCTTATTTCATTTGTGCAATCAGATTGCATAGGATCAACATTTAATGAGAAAGGCAGGATCCAGTGCCCTAATTGCCGGAAAATTGAAAAGGGCCAATGGCTTTACGCCAACGGGCTGAATCATCAGCATCAACCGACCGAACTCGATTCTGAATTTATCGGTGAAGAAATTTATGATCTTGCCCTTCCAGAATTGGAAATTCATATTATTTATGCTAATTAATTCCTATCCTTTTTTACTGTTCAATTGTATATGGAATTATTATGTGTTATTGAAGAAATGATTGTTTTTGATGAGTTATGGAAGGTTTGGAATTGCGATTTGGTTGTTTTATTGGACAACTTTGAGAGGAAAAGTAATTAAAATAATGACGATTTTTGGATTCTTTATTAATTAATTAATTGTTAGTATTGTAGCCGATTATTCACTGGTGCCCTTTTCGAGGATTTACGCAACTCACTTCTATATACGAGTAATTCTATTTTTTTTTTTCATTTCATTACATTGGTCACAAAAGTAGCTAATCATGGGATTGTTTTTAATTTTACGAAGATTATGATTTACTGGTGACTAATTCAAAGTTGGGCGCGGGCGCTGAGCTGTCGGTCGGCTCGAGCAGCACGAGCACTCAGCACGTATTGCTCGTACTTGGCTCAGCATTCAATAGTGCAAATATTATGAATGAGTATATAACTAATTAATGTTTGCACTATATCCCGTTTAGCAAACTGCATGCTTTATAGTCGCGTTGTGAAGCATTTTTTGAAAAATAATATCCCCAATTTGGTCCACAAGTCAATAAAGCCTCAATTTTAAACCAAACTAGTAGTGAAGAAATTAGGGATTTTCTTAGTAATGTTGGTTGTTATAATAAGTGATGCACATTGTGTTGAGTAATTTTTTTTTTTTTTTTTTTTATTTTGGGTAGGATTGAGGTTATGTTTTTGACAATGAAACTGAGTTTTTTTTTGTATTTTTTTTAGTTTCAAGTAATTGAGAAGTAGTAATTTTTTTTTAGTTTATTTGGATATATGTCCGCAAGTGTGGTATGCATCATATTCATATAGCTTAGTAAGAAAAGAAAAAGAAAAAAATAGTTTTTAATATATTTCACAGCTCAATGAAAAAAAAAAGAAAAACAGTTTTTGAATGTATTTCACAAATCAATAGGTTTAATTGATTCAAACAATAGAAGTTTATATTCCACGAATTGGAGTTCAATAAATAAGCAAAATGAAATAAAATGATAGAGCTGAGATATTGCACAAAGCAGCAAACAATTCAATATTCTCAGCTAATTACAAGAAATAAAATACGTGGTAAACCAAAATTAAGATGAATATATGGTAAATATATGGCCTTAGAGGCTGATATATCCAAATTAATGTAGATTTCATAACTTCATAGACTCCTTGCATGAACAGATTTGAGATAAATTATAATACTAGCAATATTTCAACCCTGAAATTGAATAAAACAATATAATATAAACGTATATCACAAATGAATTAAATCATAATTACATATTAATTTTTGCTAACTTTTCAGAAAATATAGTTCCAACATAGCTATTGGGATGCCTTTAAACATAAGTCATCATTTTCTCTATCAATGTTATGAAAAAGCAAGAAGTAGAAACAAATCAAACCTGCAAATCACATTGACCCTAAATTCCTCGACCTTATCCAATGGCCTACAACGAAAAGAAACATATATATTTAGGAAATTTAAAAAGAAAAAAAAATTCAAGTTGCCCTTTATGTAAAGGACCCACTATTATGGATACAAATATCACTTTGAGGTATAAATATTAATCTCTGCTTGCTTATTCACTTGAATGCTATCATGTTTCATGTCAAATAAGTGTAGAAAATGTCAATTTATGCGAAATATTTCTTTATACATGCTAGTTGATTTAATTTTCGTAACTCACAATGGACATAATTAACACACTAATTCTTTAAACCAATTAACAAGTAATATATATCTCAGTTGTTTATTAATGAACTTTCTGTTTAATATAAAAGTAGGGAATTAAAAATCAGAAGATTTTGGATGGGAAATTTACATACCTTATAAGATATTTAGATTTCCAGGTCCTTCCCATTGGTTTCTTCAAGCTTCGGACATAAGTAAATATTGATTTTCTTTACAGATGTAAGAAGCTCTCGCCCCCCGATTGATTGTAACTCGCTGCAGTTCATAACTTCCAAAATCTCGAGTGATTTCAGATTGCCAAGCTTGAGTGATTTTAGCTCTGGACATGAGCGAATATGGATGCACTTCAGAGATGCAAGAAGCTCTCGTCCCCCTATTGATTGTAACTGGTCGCATATCAAAACTTCCAATTTCTCGAGTGATTTCAGATTGTCAAGCTTGAGTGATTTCAGGTTTGAACATGAGTTAATCTGGATATACTTTAGCGATACAAGAAGTTCTCGTGCCCCTACTGATTGTAACTCGCTGCATCGTGAAAGTTCCAAATGCTCGAGTGATTTCTGATTGTCAAGCTCGAGTGATTTCAGATCTTGACATGAGGAAATTTGGATATACTTTACAGATGCAAGAAGCTCTAGTCCCCCTATTGATTGTAACTTGCGGCGGAACGTAAGTGCCAAATGCTCGAGTGATTTCAGATTGTCAAGCTCGAGTGATTTCAGCTTTGGACATGAGTAAAAATTGATGTGCTTTAGAGATGCAAAAAGATCGGACCCGTATTGATTGTAATTGACTGCAGTTCGAAATTTTCAATTTCTCGAGTAATTTCAGATTTACAAGCAGAATTGATGTTACATGTGGACACTATTATTTTCAAAGTGGCAAGGGAGGTGTGGTTTCGTAAGCTGCTGGAGAACTGCTCTTCCAGCTCACCACATGAGGCCAAGCAGAGATCTTGGAGGGATGGCGGTAAGATCATTTCTCTTTGACAGATACGATCAATTCTTGGAGGTATATAAATTCATGGAATGTTTCCAATGCCATTAACACTAGCTCTTCACATTTCCGTATTTCTATTTTCTTGAGTGAAGGTAAATTGCTTGGCGCCAAACAATCTTGAAGACTTATAAGCTTGTTGCAGCTCGTAGCCCTTAATTCAGTTACAGAATGAGGGAGGCTGGGGACAATTGTGATGTAATTGCACTTTTCAATTTCAATGATAGTTAAGCTGGTTAATATCTCTGTCTTTAACCAACTTGGATGCAAGATCCCTCCTCCATAGCCCTTGATATACAGTGTTTTGAGATTGGGATGCGGACATAAACCTTCGAGCACCGCCTCATGGTTATTGCCTATTGAGTCGGTGGTTAACTCTTCAGACCAAGATAAGAACAAAACATTAAGAAATTTCCTTCTTGTTTAGTTGAGCTTGTTCAGCTTCCTCTCTACTCGAAACATTTTCAAGCTGATATATCAACATCTTGTTATAAATCCCATTTATGTGCTTTAATGTTCCAATTATATTACCCTTTTCTTTCGTGACGGCAAATGTTAGTTCTTCTAAGTGAATTGCATTTATAAGATTTGGTATATGAGCAACCAATGAAGGTCTTCTCATACTACCGTAATTTTGATCCAATTGGTCCGGCAATATAACTAATATCATGCTAATTAGCCTATTAGAACCTTCAGGAAAATATTGAAAATCTCGGCAATTTTTCATATCTAAAATCTCAAGTTTATAAAGGTTACAAATGAGTTGGGTAATTGTTCAATTTTTGTACCAGAAATATCCAAATATCGTAGATGCTTCATCTTGTCGATGCTGCCAGGCAAATTCATGATTTCACATTCAGCTAGGGATAAAGAACAAATACCGATGCTGTCAGGCAAATTCATGATTTCACATTCAGCTAGGGATAAGAACAAATATTTTTCATTTCATTAAACCATGTATTGGTTGTATTAAATTCCCAAATATAAGTTTGGTTAATTTTAAGAGTATACATATTTACGTATCTCTTTTAATTTATCCACTTCCACGAACTTATTAAACACTGATAGATGCCTTACATTCATGGATATTTTCTTTCAAAATTTTCACCTTCTGTCCGAAAGCATTCATCCTTTGTGATAGATTGTGATACATCATGCATCAAGTAATGGATGGTCACATAATCATTATGAAATGTTTTTTGAAAGAAATATCTGTTTACTAATTCAAGGAAATAACCCTTAGCCACAACTTCCATTTGCCGTATTTGTTGTGAGGCGATAAAACCTTCACTTATCCAAAAACGTGTTAATTCAACTTCACGAAATCTATAATCTTTGGGGAAAAGTGAGCAAAATGAAAAACATTTTTTCTAGTAGGAGGGTAGATATTGGTAGTTCAATTGAAGTACCGGCAAAATTCCATCTTCCTCTTGTTGTAAGTCCCATATTTCACTATCTTTAATATTCCTCCAATGCTTCTCACTCAATTCTGTACTCAAAAGACCCCCTAGTGTCTTTGTAGCAAGCGGAGACCCTTTTAATTTGACAATAATTTGTTCACCAATCTTCTTCAATTCCGAATATTTTTCCGTGTTGGTCTCAGTACCAAATGCACAAGTTCAGAAGAACTCCCAATAAACTAGATCGGGATGTTTATTGTAAATTCTGAAAATATAGGGGATTTTTTTATAATATTGATAAAATATAGGGGTTATTTGTAAATTTTTCTTTTTTTAATTTAAGGATTACTAGGATAATACTCGTGTTTGCGAATATTTTAATTTTATTATTTATTTCAATCTATGTATAAATTTCAATTGTAAAAATTCAAAATAAAAGTTTGAAATAAATTCATAATATATAAATTCATTATATATAATAATTATGTTAAGTAAGTTTTTTATATTTAAAATTATTTGGAATTACATCATAAGATATTATATCCATTTATTATGTATTTAAAAATATTTTTTATATCACATCTAATTTTGTAAGGATGAATAACTCTATACCAATAAATTTACATATAAAAAAATAAAATAACATAAATAATAAATTCATAAAAAAAATAATAACCGACTAAATAATTTAGATAATAATTTATAATCTCAATTTATATTTGCATTAAGATTTCTAAGATTAAAAAGTCATATTTTTTTTCTTTGGTTTTCTTATGCCGTAATATCTTGAGATATTATATTAGAAAAAATCAAGTATTAATCAGGCAAGATAATTTATTTCATAGATTTTAGTTGAAATCACATAAGATTTAATTGTAAATGATCAACTTTAAAAAAAGATAAAATTAATAATTATATTTAACATGATTTGGACAAAAGAAATATGATACTATATATATGGAAAAATCTGTATATTATGTTGTACTCGGTTTGATGATGTTTAAAACTATTCGGTAATTACTAATCTTGTTTGAGTTTCATATTCAAGATCAGGAGTTTTATCAAGTTCGAGTCGACGTGCAAAAGCTATATCTCGATCGGATTTCAAGTTATCGAAGAGTTGATTTGCGTTTTCTAGCTTTCAAGTTTCCCGTTCTTCACGTTCAAGTTTTGGAGCTCTTCGTGTTCGCCTAGTGTTTCGTTGAGTTTTGAGTTATAAGTTTTATACTGAAGATATTTTTTTCTTGCAAAAACTGCATATTCGGTTACCAACGGAATATTTCGTTTGTGTAATCACGTGTTAACAAAACAATTTATATTTTCCTTAAGTTCAATATTCAGTGTATATGTGGAAAGTGAGTTTAGGGTGTCGAACACAAGGAAGCAAGGCCTTAAATCATTATCTTTTTTTTAATCTCATTTTTTTTTAGCGTTATAGCTCAAGAAGAATTGTTGATGTTTTAATAAGAAATAGATTCAAGAGAATGTAAAAGAGATAAAGTTTGCTTTTTTTTATAATTTAACAAAAGAAAGAGTAGGGAAATATAGACGATTTGTGTGTCATGTGAATCATCAATCAAAATAATTAGTTATTTATTAATAAGGTTTTTAAAGCAAGACTTGATTAGATTCTTCCAAAAATAATCAACAAATCAAGAAAATATTAGATTCACTTAAAAACTTCCACTTTTAAGTTGTTCTTATACTTGATTCTAGCCTTATTCGACGAAATTTTGTATCGCAATTTCTGGGAGCTCTAGAAGGTCTTTTTTGATTTGATACCCAGATTGACTCCTTTCGGAACAGTTGACTTTTGGTCAACTCGGCGATTTCTCAGGGTTGACTTTTCGTCTTTTTGTGGATTTTGTAGATTTGGCTTTGGATGCTCGGCGGATAAAGGTTATAAGAATTTTGGAGAAACGTGTGTGTAGGGTTTTCGCGGAGATTTATCGAGAATTCGGCTATCTTTGGCCCATGATCTGTAGATCGGCCTTTTATTTGGAGTTGACTTTTCACCAAGTCATCCAAATATTCCTTTCTTGGTCTTTTTACCTGAAAAATCACACAAAAGTACATTAAGAATTTCAAAAGTAATTTTTCCTCATTTAAAATATTTTTCATACATTTTATGTGATTTACGGATGAATTTTGCATGATAAAAACCCTTAAAATGTGTATGAAAATCCACATTACAAATCTCACCACACTTAAACCAAGCTTGCCCTCAAGCATAAATTTAAATCAAGTTGTAGGGTTTTTTTAGAATCAATTTAAATTCATTTGAAAAGAGATTAAATCAGTGCCATGCTAATAGTCGTTTATTGAGTTTTGTCTTAAAATGTTGAACACGTTATGTAATTTTTAAACTATTAATGGACTTTATGTGGATAGTATAGATGGAATGAGATGGAATGGAAAATATTACGGCAAATAATTTAACATTTTCAAAATTTATTCATCATTTTCCAAAGCCCTTGACTTTTTTAAAAATTCGTTGCTTGAAGGACTTGGTTTCAAAACTCTTCTTTTTCAAAAGACCCTTATTTTATTTTATTTTATTTTTTAAAGTCTTTTTGTTTATTTACAATTCCAAGCAAGATAGTGTATTTACAAAAATAAACAACTTATTTACAAAAATAAGGAAAATGAAATAAAAACAAAAATTTTAATTTTTATGAGTTTTTTATGTTTTTGTATTTTTGTATTTTTGTATTTTTCATATTTTTTTATTTTTTTATTATTTTTACTTTTTGGACACAAAAAAGATTACAAAACTTGGTTTTGCACAAATTCAATTTCGCCACACTTAAACTTTTATATATACATGAGAAAAGTTCAAGAATTTGTGTAAATTGAAAGTATTCAAGGATTTTGTGCAAAATCACCCTCACCACACTTAAACTTTTGCAAGTTTAAGTGTAAATGAAGAAGGTTTGTGAAAAAAAAAAAACTTAAAAATAGTAAAGAGAAATACGACCTGACACGACGAGTTGCCTCTCGCCAAGAGCTCCCGTTTTACGTCTTGAGCCCGATGCGTTTTCGCTCATCTTTTCTTTTTCTTCGCGCCATTTGGCGCTTCTTCTAATTCTTGCTCATCAAACCACCGCGCGTCGTGATTCTCATAAAACGCCTTCAAGCAGTGGCATTAACCTTGAATGCAACCCCTCCTTCCCTAGAGATTTCAAACACTCCAAAAGGCAAAATGCTGGTTATAGTAAAGGAGCCTGTCCATCGGCTCTTCAACTTCCCGGGATGCAATCTCACCCGAGAGTTGAACAACAAAACCTTATCGCCAACCTTGTACTCTTTTTTGCGAATACGTTTGTCATGAGCGATGGTTAGGTTTTCTTTGTAAATTCTCGAATTGTCATAAGCTTCAAGACGAAGCTCTTCCAATTCTTGAATTTGCATTTTTCTCAATAGCGAATCTTTTAGGTAATCTTGATTGACTTTTTTAATTGCCCAAAAAGCTTTGTGTTCAATTTCGACCGGTAAATGACAATTCTTCCCATACATGAGTTTGAAAGGAGTCAACCCGTATGCTGTACGATAGGCCCATAATGCACCCCCAAGCCTTTGACTTCAATCCTTGCGAGAGAGATTAACCACCTTCTCAAGGATTGTTTTAATTTCACGATTAGAGATTTCAGCTTGGCCATTAGTTTGGGGATGGTATGCAGTCGATATACGATGTTGAACATGGTAGTTTTTCAAAAGTGATTCGAGGTATTTGTTGTTGAAATGAGAGCCCCTATCACTAATGATAGCTTTAGGTACTCCAAAACGCTGAAAGATGTTCTTTTTAAGGAACTCGATCACCGTTTTGGAGTTGGCATCTCTTGTTGGTATTGCCTCAACCCACTTAGACACATAGTCGACACATACAAGAATATAGAAATAACCATTCGATTGAGGGAACGGGCCCATGAAATCTATCCCCCAAACGTTGAAAAGCTTAGAAAACAGTAAAGTTTTAAGAGGCATTTCACTTGTGCGGGTTAGATTTCCCGTTCTTTGGCAGTTCTCACAACTCTTTACAAAGGAATGCGCATCTTTGTAAAGAGTTGACCAAGCTTTGGAGCACCTTGTGAGTCGTGCGTTGGGCTCCAAAGTGGCCCCCACATTCTAAAGAGTGACAAAAATATAATACCGACTTGAAGTCACAATCAGGCACGCACTTGCGCACCATTTGATCTGAGCAGATCTTATAAAGGAGTGGATCTTCCCAAAAATAGTAGCGCGAGTCGTTCTTGAGTTTGTGCTTCTGAGCGTGAGAGAGTGTGTTTGGCATCTGTCCCGTCTCCAAAAGGTTGACGATGTCTGCATACCAAGGTGTGCTCGCCTGGATTGCATAAAGGTGCTCGTCAGGGAACAACTCGTTGATCGGGAGAATGTCGCCTTCATTCGTCGAGAGTCGACTGAGGTGATCGGCGACGAGGTTTTCTGCGCCCTTTTTGTCTCGGACCTCCACATTAAATTCTTGAAGAAGGAGAAGCCATCGTAAGAGGCGCGGTTTGCACTCCTTTTTCTTCATCAAATACTTCAGTGCTGCATGATCTGAAAACACAACCACTTTTGTTCCGACCAAATATGATTGGAACAGGCATACACAATAGCTAATAATTCCTTTTCAGTGGTCGTGTAATTATGTTGTACATCATCAAGTATCCTAGAAGCATAATAAATAACGTGAGGATCCTTACCGACTTGTTGGCCCAAGACGGCACCAACACTTAATCCACTTGCATCGCACATGATCTCGAATGGGAGGTTCCAATCGGGCAGTTTGATTATCGGGGCGGTGCACAACTTTTCCTTTAGGACGTCGAAGGCTTCCTTGCATGCGTCATCGAAGTCAAATTTGGCGTCCTTTTGGAGAAGGCGACAAATCGGTTGTGCAATCTTGGAGAAGTCACGGATGAAGCGCCTATAAAAGCCTGCATGTCCCAAGAATGAGCGCACGTCCTTTACGTTTCGAGGGTAAGGCAGCGTCTTGATTACGTCGATCTTCGCTTTGTCCATCTTCGATCCCTTCTCAGAAACAAGATGACCTAATACAATGCCTTGGCTCACCATGAAGTGACACTTTTCAAAATTCAAGACAAGGTTAGATTCCACGCACTTCTCCATTATTAGCCCCAAATTGGTTAAACACTCATCAAATGAGTTGCCATAAATGGAGAAATCGTCCATAAAAACTTCTATAAATTTTGAAATGTACTCAGAGAAAATGGAAATCATGTACCTTTGGAATGTACCTGGAGCATTACACAAGCCGAATGGCATCCTTCGATACGCGAAAGTACCAAAAGGACACGTAAATGTCGTCTTTTGCCGGTCGGCGGGATCGATCGCGATTTGAAAATACCCTGAGTACCCTTCAAGAAAACAGTAATAGGGTCGGCCTGCCAGTCGCTCAAGCATTTGGTCGATAAAAGGAAAAGGAAAATGGTCCTTCTTTGTTGCCGCATTGAGTTTCCGGTAATCAATGCAAACTCGCCACCCATTTTGTATTCGTGTAGGCACCTTTTCGCCTTCCGAATTCTCAACAATTGTAATCCGTCTTTTTAGGTACCACGTGAATGGGTGACACCTATTCGGAGTCGGCCACGGCATATATTATGCCTGTGTCAAGGAGCTTAAGCAACTCCTTCTTAACCACTTCCATCATCACAGGGTTCAATCGCCTTTGAGCTTCCCTTGAGGGCTTCGCTCCTTCCTCAAGGGTGATCTTGTGCATATAGGTAGCGGGACTGATGCCTGGTATGTAGGCCAAGGTCCACCCGATCGCCTTCTTGTGTTTTATCAAGACTTCCACCAGGCGCCATTCCTGATCGGATGTGAGGTTGGAGGCGATAATCACAGGTAAAGTTTCTTCTGGTCCGAGGTATGTGTATTTGAGGTGGTTTGGAAGTTGTTTAAGCTCGAGTTTGGGCGCCTTCTCAATGGACGGCGACATTGTTCTCCCGAAATCTTGAGCTCTGTCGTCATTGGTCCTGAAAACGAAAAAACTTCTTCCATCATGCATTTTTCAGAGTTAGGCAAATTCTTATTTCCAACTTATTGTATTAACATGTCACTTATATTGCCTAACAATTTTTCGTTCTTTTGGGGTTCTAATCTGTTGTCATTTTCTATTTCGTCCCAAAACTCTTCAAAAGAAGTTTTTAAAGAATTCAAAGAGTGAAAAGACTCTCCTATCAGATGTTCTTCGACGAGCTCGTCAATTTCGTCGATGATAAAGATGCTCGACACATTGTGGTCGTATGGGAATTTTATTGCGTCGAAAATGTTGAAAGAGATCTTCTCGTTATCGAATTCCATAGATAAGGTGCCGGAATGACAGTCGATTCGACTTTTCGCTGTTCTAAGAAATGGTCTCCCCAAAAGAATGGAGGAAGAATCCGCTGTGCTCCCCATCTCGATGATGTAAAAGTCGGCTGGGAAGACTAAGCCATTCACACCCTTACCAATACATCTTCCACCACTCCTAGAGGTTGGATTGCAGAGCGGTCTGCAAGGGTTACCACAACTCGGGTATTCCTTAAACTACCCAGGTCAAAGGTCTCATAAACGGACCTGGGCATTACATTTATAGCCGCCCCCAGATCAAGCATGCACCTTGTGAACTGGTGGTGTCCAATCGTGCACGGAATGGCAAAGATTCCTGGGTCTTTCTCTTTTGGGGGAAGTCTGACGTCTAGACTTAAAACAGCCGAGAGATTTACTTTCTCATCCCCTTTTAACCTTCTTTTGTTTGTGCACAAGTCCTTCAAGAACTTGGCAACATTTGGGAATTTTTTGATGGCGTCAACGATGGGGATATTCACTTCCACCTTTTTGAAAATTGCCAACATGTCTTTTTCGGCTTCTGCCTTTCTGTTCATCGCCAAACGAGACGGAAATGGTGCCTTTGGCACGTAAGCTCTCTCCTCCCTTTTTTTCTTTTTCTTCATCTTTTCCCTCTTTCTCTTTTTCCTTTTCCCTTCCTTGTACATTCACAGTTGTATTTTTATCCTCCAACCCTAATTCTTCATTTTCCTCCCCTTGTTCTCCATGCCTTTTCGCAATAATCTCTTTTTCCTCTCTTGGAAACTCAACCTCCTTCCCGTTCCTCAAATGAATCACAAGAGTGGGTTTAGTGTCAGATCCCCTTCCCTGAGATGGGAGTTTGTTATCCACCTATCCTTTCAATACATTAACCTCGCCTGCGATTTGTTTCACTTACATCTCAAGGTTTTGCATCTGACGGCCTTGGATTGCTTGATCTTGTGAAAGGTTTGCTTGGCCTTGTGAGTCTACCGAGATTTGACCTGCGAGCTTATTTTCCACACTCGAGAGCTGGTTTTGAAAAACAGAAAATTGTCCCGCAAGACCTTGCATCATAGCCATTAGTTGGGCCTTGTCCGAATTTGAAGATGAAGATTCAGAAGAAGACGGCTGCGTGTTTTGAGGTGGAGTTGGAACTGGTTGAGAGTATTGGGTTTGCGCGTTTGGGTGAGTATAGAGTCCTTGCCTTTGAGTTTGTTGTTGATTCTCCTCCGTTCTCCAAGGGAGGTTGGGGTGTTTCCTTCCAGGATCGTAAGAATATTGAGGCTTTTCATACCCATATCCCCCTTGGTTTCCCCCATAACTCCCCATGGGATTCACATCCTGTTGAAGAGTCTCACATTCGTCAGTCAAATGTGACGTACTCGCACAAAATCCACATTTCTTAGGTTCAATTTTCCCCCCAACCGCATTAAGCATTTGGCTAAATCTCGTCTCGAAATTCGCAGTGATTCGGGTCTCCATCGTCTTGAGATCTACTGCGTTGGTGGCATTCACTTGTCCTTTTATTCCACCTCGCCCTCTAATTCCTTCCACATTCGTCTCGATGAGCATTCGCAGTTGAGAGGGAGTCATGTCGTTGAAAGATCCACCCGCTGAACATTGGAGAAGGCGGGCATCAAGGTCATTCATCCCTTGCAGGAATTGGTCGAGAAGACAGGTCTCGGTAAGGTTGTGATTTGGGCATGACGCGCACAACCTTGTGAATCGCTCGTAATACTCCTAGAGATTTTCGCCACTCTCTTGTTGGATTCCTGTGATTTCAGACCGCAGCTTGGCGGTAAGGGTTTCAGGATAGTATCGCTTTAGGAAGCACCTTGCCACCTCCTCAAAAGTTCGGAACGGACCTCTTTGGAGATGATTCAGCCAGTCTCGAGGAGCGTCTCCTAAAGTGTAAGAAAAAAGAGTGAGTTTGATATTATCCAGATCATTAGTTTTACCAAAAAGAGCCGTGTATTTACGGTCTAATTCACCCAAATGTGTATATGGATTTTTATTTCTATGACCTTCAAAAATACGTAAAACACCTAATATGGATGGATTTAATTTAAAGTTTGGCACAGTTGGTATCACAATATTTCCTGGATTTTGTTGAAGATTGTGTGCTAATAGTTCTCCTAGTGTTTTCTCTTCAGCCATTTTTACTTTATCTTGATTTTTTAAAGGTTCTTTTTCAACTTTTATAACTTGAGATGATGAAGATGATAGTGAATCTAAGTTTTTAGATGGATAGAAAAATCCTGATGGTGAAGATCGGATGTCGAGGTTGATCGGAAGATCTTGAGCTTGTTTTTGTGGCTCTTCCACTAATGGTAGTTCCGTCTTTGGATCTTGAGGCCCTAAGGTAGGAGAAGCCTCCACGCTCGGATTTTGTTTTGAAGAGGATGAAGAAATCGTCACACCTCTTCCCTTGTTCTTCTTGATATCCCGAAACGTCCTATCAATCTCTAGATCTAAAGGTATTTGAGGTTCACCTTGCAACCTTGTCCTTCTCATATATCTTCAAAACAAACAAAGACAAAAACACTAGAAAAACCGTGAGATCGGTTAGTCAAAAATTTAATGCAAGACGCTTCCCTGGCAACGGCGCCATTTGTAAGCACGCGAAAACTTGTCATTTGTGTAATCACATGTTAACAAAATATTCAGTGTATATGTGGAAAGTGAGTTTAGGGTGTCGAACACAAGGAAGCAAGGCCTTAAATCATTAACTTTTTTTAATCTCATTTTTTTTAGCCTTATAGCTCAAGAAGAATTGTTGATGTTTTAATAAGAAATAAATTCAAGAGAAAGTAAAAGAGATAAAGTTTGCTTTTTTTTATAATTTAACAAAAGAAAGAGTAGGGAAATATAGACGATTTGTGTGTCATGTGAATCATCAATCAAAATAATTAGTTATTTATTAATAAGGTTTTTAAAGCAAGACTTGATTAGATTCTTCCAAAAATAATCAACAAATCAAGAAAATATTAGATTCACTTAAAAACATCCACTTTTAAGTTGTTCTTATACTTGATTCTAGCCTTATTCGAATAAATAAAAACTTTTTCAAGTTATTATTGTTCAAACAAATCTCAAAAAATCTCATGAACACTTCAAATCAATCCAAATAATGCGACTTCGGATCTCATGAAAAAATGTCGAAACTTTATCTCAAAATCCATTAATAAAAACCAAAATTCAACTCAAGATTTCATCAACATAGTTCACATAAAAAGTCCTTCCCTACTAAAAAATTACTCACTCATGTCCACAAAAACCATATATACATATTCTTGATTCATTTTATTCATCCAAATAAAGAGAAAAATAAATCTAACCCTAAAGATGCGAATCGTTCTCGATTTCTCCTCTTCTTGGTCGATTTAGCACTTGCTCCTTCTAGATTTAGCACTTCTTTCTTTCTAAAATTCTATTCTCTCTTTTTACTCTCAAGAAATGAGGATTTGAAGCTTGTGGACATTAATACACGGTCCAATTCATCCTCTTTCGCGTGTTAAGGTGAAAATGGAGGTGTGGAGCCGCGCGTGCACGGGAGAAGGCTAGCGAATCTGAGCTGGAGAAAACGCGTGAAGCCACGTGTCGTTCCGTAATTGGCCGAATTTGATTCTTGCACTGACTGTTGTCAGTTTGCTAAATGTGTCTCCCAATCACAGCTGCCACATGTCACACCCTAAACAAATTCCAACCGTTCCGCCACGTGTCGCGTTCTGAATGGCTGGATTATAATTTTCGTACTGACATATTCAGGCCGTCCTCCAGTCACCGTCTACCACGTGTCCTGATCCAGAAATGGACGCCACTAATTCGCCACATGTCGCCACCTGATTTGCTGAATTTTAACTATTCTTCCACGTGGCACGCGTTGATTGGAGGATAGAAAACTTTAACCAAATTTTGTATCGTAATTTCTGGGAGCTCTAGAAGGTCTTTTTTCGCGATGTTTGTACTGCTGGATTCGTATCGTCGCACTCTTTTATTTGATACCCAGATTGACTCCTTTTGGAACAGTTGACTTTTCGTCAACTCGGCTATTTCTCAGGGTTGACTTTTTGTCGTTTTGTGGATTTTGTAAATTTGGCTTTGGATGCTCGGCGGATAAAGGTTATAAGAATTTTGGAGAAATGTGTGTAGGGTTTTCACGGAGATTTGTCAAGAATTCGGTCATCTTTGGCCCATGATTTGTAGATCGGCCTTTTATTTGGAGTTAACTTTTCACCAAGTCATCGAAATATTCCTTTCTTGATGTTTTTACCTGAAAAATCACACAAAAGTGTATTAAGAATTTCAAAAGTAATTTTTCCTCATTTTAAATATTTTTCATACATTTTATGTGATTTAGGGATGAATTTTGCATGATAAAAACCCTTAAAATGTGTATGAAAATACACATGACAACGGAATAGATAGCCTTCCATTCCGTTGGCAACACAATGCCTCTATCTTTTTGGCTAAAAAAGATGTGCATTCGGTTGGCAACAGAATATTTCCGCTGGCAACATAATACACAGATTTCTAGCTGTCTGAGCATTACTTTGGCTGATTTTCCTTCCTTTTTGACATTTTGTTGGCAAGGAAATAAACTGTTTTTCCTTATTTGTGAGCTCCTCCTTCCATCTTTAAAATGGTAGCTCCAATCCGAATTTCAAATCAGTTTTTCTAAAGAAAAAAAGGAAGAATTCTTTCTCTAGTATTGGATAATATTCACTCAATAATCTTGTGAGATTAGGGAGAAATTAGTGAGATTAGTGAGCGGTTTATATTTGTTGTTGAAATTGAAAGAGATCTATTGTAAGTTATTGTTCCATCGCTTCGTCAAGAGTTGATTATAAGGCGAATGGTGGTTCATGGTCGTGTAAACAAAAAGATGTTTGGACTAGTGATTATAGAAGCTGAAAGGCAAGTTCCGGAGAGTAGGCGCTCACGAAAATGGTGATTATAACACAAGCAACCACCTCGCTGAACTTCATCAACAAGTTTGGTATTCGGTATCTCTAATTGTTTTTCCATTATTTATCATATTTCAATTATCTATTTATTTATTAATACGTCCATCCACCTAAAAGTCATTTAAAAGTTATTAAAACCTAAAAGTCAAATCCACACTTCCGCACAAATTTAAGCCTTTTAATCCCCTTGTAGGCCGCAATCGAACAACAATTGGCACCAGAACAGGAATACAGACCATTTATAATTCTAATTTGAAACAACGTGTATTTTCTATCTATGACGACGCTACCGACAAATCGATTTCATGTCTTATATCCGGAGAAACTTGACGGTAAAAATTGAAATCTTTAGAAGAGGTGCATGGTGAACGTGTTCGAGCTACATGGTCTTCATCAGGTAGTAAAAAATGGTTTTACCATAGAATTTGTAAAAGATAGTACCACAATTTATACCGATTTGACAAACATAAATATCACACTTGACATTATGGCACAAAATTTGATTCTCACAAACATATTAAGTAATTTATCAGTTATAACGGATAGTTGTTTAATTCTCATCAAATATGGCGAGCCCTTCTAAATCGATTTGAAGGAAATAGTCAAATGAAGAGGACCAAATTAATGAGACTCGAACAATAATTTGACTCTTTTCGGATGATCGAAGGTGAATATGTCAAGGATATGTATATTCATATGTCGGATATCCGAAACGGATTCACCGTTTTAAGAGAGACCCTAAAAATTCTCGAGTTTTAGGAAAATTGATCAGGGCAATGCCACAAAGCTGGGAGATACTTCGAGTTTCAATGGAGATGATGATGGCGATGCAGGAAATCAGGCCAGAAGACGTAGTTAGTTATGTTCGGAACTACGAATCCAGACTCAAGCAAACAAACTCTCAACCAACAACCATAGCCATGCCGGCAATCGACACACATGGTGACGAGATGGCATTTTTTGTGAAGCGATTTGGTGATTTACGTGCACAAGAGAAATAGTTTAACGACAATAGTCGACGCAACAACAAGAAGTCGTATTTGTTTCGAGTGTAACAAGATGAGACATATGATGGAAAACGGTTACACGATTCATTCCAAGCTTGCACCTTGGAACAAGAAAGATGACGAGCGACGAGAAGAAAGATATGATGATAGACGTGTGAAAAGACGCGAAAAAAAGACATGATGACAAGGCAAATGACAAGAAGAAGAAGTCAAAGAGCTACTCGGGGGACTCCTCTAACTCTGCCGAATAGGAATCTGACTCTGACCCGAAAATGACGAACATTGCTTTCATGGCAGTCAACAATGTGGATGAAGTGTGTGAATGGGCCATTCAAGAAATGCTTCGCGAAAAAGAATGATTTCCATCTCCCTCACATTCGGCGATATCCTCATTCGACAATGCATCATCTTCAGGTTCAGTTCCTGATATGAGTTAAGAGATATTTCTAAACCCTACTTTTGTTTATGTTTTAGAAGAAATAAAAGTTCCAAGTTCAAACAATTTAAACAATAATGTAGAATTTAAACAATAATGTAGAACTTGGACCAAGGGATGATTTAGTACAAAAGTTGGATAGACTTTGGGAATCTCTTGTCAGTACTCAATAAATGCTAACCGATTCTGCGGTCTCGGTAAAGTCATACAAGACACAATTAAAAGAATTTGAAAAAATAAAATAAAATAATAAATAATGATAATAACTGTGAATGTAAAAATTTAAGAAGTGATAACTTCGCTAAATTGGAAGAAAATTGGAATAAAATCAATTTTAAGGAAAAAAAAATACAAAATAAGTAGTTTGCTACCGATGCTTAGATAATAAATACGAGAGAATTTTGTAGGGAATCTGTAAAGTGCTATAAATGCTAGAACTCATGCCATATAACAAAAAAATGTAGGTCTCAATTCAAGGTGAATCACCCAATCAATAAATTATAATACTCATCACGAATCAACCAAAAAAAGACTATTTCAAATTATAATCCAAATTGAAGAACGCGCATTCTTAACACTAATTCATCATACATAAATGAACCAACCCCTTACATTAAATGACACCACAATCATAATAACAAGATTCCTGCAAACTTTAATTTATTGTTTAATTGAGGCCTAAAAGGGGGTGAATAGGCCATTTGTGTGCGGAAGTGTGAATATGACTTTTTAGAGTTTTACAACTTTTAGATTAATTGACTTTTAGGCGGATGATTTGTTTTAATAAAGAAATAGATAATTAAAACAAAATAAATAAAGATAAGGTAACTTTTCTAATCTTATACACTTAACTCAAACAAGATTAGTAATTACGGAATAATTTTAAATATCATCAAACCGAGAACAACAATCTCCCTTTTTTGATGATTTTCAAACTATTTCGTAAAATACAGCATTTTATATCTTCTCTTTTTTTGAAAAAAAATCAAAAGAGATCATCAAATCAGAGAGAACAAAGCTCTACCTAAATAGATACTCCTCATGAGTCCAATAACCTGTTTAAAAATAATTCACATCAACTGATTTTTGTAACTAAAAAAATTTCATAATACAATTTAGGGTTTAACAAAAAGTTTCAAAAGGTGTTTTTATAACAAATTTTCATAAATAAAAAGTTTTACATTTCGAAAAATACTCTTTATATTATTGAAAAATACATATAATCTTTCAAATAAAGTTTAAAAGCAGTAGTTTCTAATAGAAAATTTAGAAGAAGACATAAAGTGCCAAAAGTATATAATGAGTAAATACAAGAAATTTAGGTTTCGTAAATGAATAACATAAACCTCGACCAAGTATCGGTGAAATTGAGAAGATACTCCTGACTTAGCAAATATATCATCCACTCCAATGCCGACTCGATCAATTCTTTACTTGACCTTGATTAGCAAGATGACAAAAGTCGCATAGATTTTCCACATCTCTTGATTGGTTTTCGTCAAGTTGTCCAACATTCATATATCTAAAAGCAAACAACTTTCTCAACCGCAAGTTAAATCCGTCAAGGAAAACTTGACCACAACCCCCCTAAGAATATGGCTAATTTAAATTGGAGAAAATCAAAGCGTCCATGTAGACTATGATTCCTCCTCATTTAATGAAGAATTGCTTTCAATATTTTTATTTTTCCGCAACAACATGTACTTCAGTAAAGTACTTATTTTGCGCACCAAAGAAATATGACTAATTTTGCAACAATAATTGCAAAACGTATAAGCAGGATTCGAGTTCTTATCAGTACTCTTCACTAAATAAGAATTATAATGGTATGAAAATTCAGCTTTCCTCAACTTCGGATCTGTCGACTTATTACTGAAAACATTTGATTTTGAAAAATTGTTTGATTTTGAAAGTTTTATTTTTGATGTGTTTTAGTGAAATATTTGGGAGCTCTATTTTGCAATCCATTAAATTGAATCTTTCTCAAGGCATATGTATAGACTAGAAAAACCTCGTGACTCGTGTCACGGACTGAACCTGAAGATGATGTGTCGTCGAATGAGGATACTGCCTGAGGTAGAGGTGAAACTCTTCCTTGTTAAAGAATCATCTCTTGAATGGATCGTTCACACACTTCATCCACTTTGTCGAGCGCCATGAGAGCAATATTCGTCATTTTTGGGTTAGAGTCGGAGTCGGAGTCGGATTCCGATTCCGCGAAGTTGGAGGAATCGCTCAAGTAACTCTTTGACTTCTTCTTCTTATCCTTTGCCTTGTCATCATGTCTTTTCTCGCGTCTTTTCTCACGTCTATCATCGTATCGTTCTTCTCGTCGCCCGTCTTCTTTCTTGTTCTAAGGTGAAAGATCAGGATGAACATGTAACCGTCTTCGAGTGTGTGCCCCATCTTTTTGCACTCAAAATAATTCGTCTTCTTATTGTTGCGTTGAAGGTTGTCGTTAAACCGTCTCTTGATTGCCAGTATGGCTACGGTTGTCGCTTGAGAATCTATTTGCTTGATTCGGGCTTCGTAGTTCTAGAAGTAATTGATTAGGTCTTCTAGCCCAATCTCTTGTGTCGCCATCATCGTCTCCAATGAAACTCCAAGTGCCTCTGAGCTTTGCGGCATTGCCCTGATCAATTTTCTTACAACTCGAGAATTTGTTAAGGTCTCTCCTAGAGAGGTGAATCCATTTAGGATATGCGACATACGAGTGAACATATTCTTAACAGATTCACTTTTGATCATCTGAAAAGAGTCAAATTGTTGTTCGAGTTTCATTAATTTGCTCCTCTTCATTTGACTATTTCCCACAAATCAACTTAGGAAGCTCGCCACATTTGATGAGAATTAATACCATCATCCATTATAACCAATAAAGTATATACCATGTTTGTGAGTATTGAAATTTGGGCCATCATGTCAAGTGTTATATTGGTTTTTGTTTAGTCATTATGAGTTATGGTATCCTTTTATAAATTCTATGTAAATCCGTTTTTAATTACCTGACGAAGACCATGTAGCTCAAAGACATTCACCATGCATCTCTTCCATAGGTTCAAATTTTTGCTATTGAGTTTCTCCGGATAAAAGATGTGTAGTCGATTCGTCGGAAGCATCTCCATAGATAAAAAAATACACGTTTCGAATTGAGTTTCAAACGGTCTGTATTCCTATTATGGTACCAATTGTTTTATACTTGAGGCCTAAAGCGGTGGGAGGGGTGGGTGGGTGGCGGGTTAAAGGCCTAATTTTGTGCGGGAGTGTGGTTTAACTTTTAGTGTTTTACGACTTCTAGGTAGGTTGTCTTTTAGGCGGATGATTGTATTAATAAAGAAATTGGTAATTATAACAAGATAAATAAAGATACTGAACACTAAGACTTGTTGACGAAGTTTAGCAAGATAGTTGCGTTTAGCCTTAACCACTCGTTCTCGCTAGAAGCCCTTGCTTCATTCACGAGCGCCTAGTCTCCGAGTATGTCTTTCGGCTTCTTGATTCACTAATTCAAATAGTGTTTGTTAGAAAACTCGAATCACCAATCGCTTTACAATACTCGTAACGATTCGGTAAAACTAAACTTGATTTCTTTCAATCACAACCAACAATAACACAATATAACCGCTCACTAGATCTCCTAATCTCACACAAGATTTGAAGTAATTTTGTTGAAAACTTAAGAGAGAGTTCTTGCTTTTTATTATTGAAAATCTATTGAAAAATTCGGATTGGGGCTACTCTTTTAAAGAGGGAAGAAGGAGCCCCCACAAAAAAGAAAAGTATGCATGTTCCGTTCTGAGTGGAGCAGGTTCCGTTCAGGACATAACTAAACAATGAAAAGAGAATTAATGGGAATCAAATCCAAACGGCTAAAAATCTGTCATTCTGTATGGAACGGATATAGATTAGGTTTCTTTTTTCTATAGGGCTCTAGTTTCTACCGAATTTTGTTTTTTCGGTTTTCAAATTTTTTTTGTATTATAGATAGAAAAAACTCCATGTAAATATTAAATAAAACTATATAATGAAAATTTTTGCATTTGGAAGAGGGATATTAAAGTCCTTTCCAAATTTCCTAAAAAAAAAATACAAATCACCAACTAACGAAACCCTAATTTCACAAGCCAGACTCTCAAGCCTGAAATTCTGTGGGCCAATCAATGGGTCCACCAACCCACTCCACCCACCGTCACCACTCTCGTACCAACACATACACACCCAGTACCAACTCCTTCTGAATTTACCAAAATACCCCCTGTACCTACCCTCCTTTAGTCCCCGTATCGGTCTCCATGTGCAGAGTCTGGCCCAGACGGGTCACCTTCTTCTCCTTGGTTTCTGCGACGGGCGCGACGGCCGCCATGTCATCGAATACCGAAATCGGGGGATTTTACGGTTTCACCTTTTTCGGGTCCAGGTCAGCAGAAGGGGAGGGGGTTCCTGGAAGGCACATGGACCGGGTTTACAGACCGGGTCCAGGGAGGGAAATGGGGACAGCTCAGCAGCAGCAGCATCTGCCTTGGATTCCGCTTGAAGGGGAGAATCAGTGGTGGGGCCCGTTTAATCCTATGGAAAGTCAAACTGGAGGTTTGTTTGGTCAACAGAGAGGAAATGGAGAGGATAGGAGGGATAATAATGGGCAGAGACGTGGTGAGAGTAATAGTAATAGTGGTGGTGAGTATCAGCATATGCCAGCTCAGCACCATAGGCCGCCTTATATGTGATGATAATTTTATGGACGTATGCTAGCTCAGCACCATAGGAGTTTGAAATAATTAATTCGTTGCATTTGGTGTTTTGAAATAATTAATTGTATTGGTTTTTTTAATGTGTACATTCTAAATTGAAATTGAAATTGCTGTGAAGGAAGTTTGAAAGAAAGTTTACAACCCTGATTTGATATGGGGTTGCATTTTAGAATGGGATTAATTTTGGGATTTGGAAGTCATGGCCCAAGAAAATGTTGAATGTTTGGGCTAATATAAAATTTATTATTAAATTTGAGTTGGGTTATGAATGATGCATTGAGCATTTTGTTGCAACTTTGTATGCAGCCTTAAATGATAGTTTATTGAATCCTTGATACAACTCTGTGATGTTCTTTTGGGAATGTTGCGATGCCTTAATATATACTGTTTTGTTATATGTATGTATATTGTTTTTATTATATCTATGTAATGTTCTATAATACTTATATACTATTTTATAGTGCATATATACTATTTATAATACATATACATATATATTGTTTTATTATACTTATATATTACTTTTATAATATCGTATATATTAATTTTATAAATTTAGATTGGAAAATTTTCAAAGACATCTTTGCAACAAAAATGGTCTGGTGCCAGTACGATACAGGTCCCAACTAGCTAAAATGCTAAATGTCATGCTGAAATTAGTAATAAGATTTTGCTAGTGTTACAATCTTGGGTAAATCATGGCCGGTTTCAAGAGTTGTCTCAACGTCTTTTTCTGTATTTTACAACTTGTTAATGCAATGTTTTTATTACATAAAACTTGGTAAATACATATCATATATTTTAACACAGTTGGTGCATTGTAATACGCAATTATAATATACCAAAAAGTATATGATCGGGCCGAATCCAATCCAATCCAGCAAGGCAATGGCATTAGCAATAACAAAATTCATTTTTCTAAATAACCACAATTAAACTACGATACACATGGCTGTTCGATACTTATTCATTACAAGCAAAAGAAAAAAGGTAAAAAAAAAAAAAAAAAATCTCACTCAAGAACTAACTACCGTAATTCCTTAACCCTCTCTAATTCTACCACAAACATTACACTCCAACACATCAGATACAATACCTTCATTAGAAGGCGGCAAAGGCGCCATAGTACCGCCACAATTCTCTTTCTCACATATAAACCTCTGAGGGCCCGTTTGGAGTAGTGGATTTGAAGCGGAATTTGCATTTTAAAATTCTGCAAAACACAAATTCCCTGTTTGGTAAACCTTTAAGAATTAGAATTATATTTTACCGGAATAATTTTTTTCATGTAATATCCGCAAAACGTAATTCGCCAAAAAGTCAGAACGCCAAAATGCGGGTAAAATTAAGGCGCTAAAACTCCCGCTCAAGCACCATTGGGCCTCTCTCCTCTACTCATTTCGCAGCAGCCTCTCCTCCCTCTTCTCGCTCAAGCATCATTGAGGCTCTCTCCACAGGTTCTTGGCATGGACTTCTCTCAGCTCTCTCTCATTATTCATTAGACAGAGGTATGACGTGGACTCCCCCCCCCCCCCCCTCTCTCTCCTCTTTCTCTCTTTGTGTATGGTGCTGATTATGAGTTGCGAAGTGGCTCAATCTTCACAATTGAGCTGAATAATCAATTTTTAGCTCAAGCTCTTCAATTTTAGCTTAATCTTCTTAATCATTAGCTCAATGGAGATGAAAAGCTTCAATCTTTATTTTGCACAGTTTAGTAATAATGATTTATTCAATTTAATAAAAAATCTTTATTCAGTCTTTATTTTCAATATTTTTTTTACTCTTTATTCAATTTATTAAATTTATTCTCTATTTTGCACAATTTAGTAATAACTCTATGTTCAATCTTTTATTCAATTTAATATAACTTCTCTATTTTGCACAGTTAGCTCAATTTTCGGTTTTCAGTTAACCTACGCAAAGTATTTAAAATTGGACTGTATTTATTACGAATTTTTCCAAGGATCATGAGTCATGTCTATCATATTTATTACTGACCGGTACAACCTCCATCTCAAAAAGTGAGAATGATACAAGCATGATTAGTAATTTATCAGTAGTTTTGGGAGGGTCAAATTTGATGATTATTTTTTCTCTCTTTTTAAACTATGAAGTTTCTCCATCTGCTTAATTAGCTACTTTTGCGTCATGCACAGGTTATTACAAAAAATGGAGAATCACGATGAAGATGAGAATCTTGATGAAGATGAACGTAATGTTGCTTTTGTTGTGATTATTATTGTGTCTTGGATTATTAGACGAGAAGGAAGAAAAATAACCAAATCGTTATCACCAAGAAGGATACATGAAAGGAACATATATCTTAAGAGAATATGTGAATCCGATATTACATGTATAGACATGCTTCGCATGAATAGAGAATTGTTCTTCAATTTGTGTCAAAAGTTTAGAGAAAGAAAGTTGTTGGAGGATTCTGATTACGTCACGGTGGAGGAACAAGTGGCTATATTTTTGCATGTAGTTGGGCATAGTGTGAGGAGTAGGGTTATTGGAATTAATTTTCTCCATTCGACTGAAACCGTTAGCCGAAGATTTAAAAATGTTCTTTACGCAATTGGTGAGTTGCGAGATGAACACATGAAACCACCAAACACTGAACCGTCTAATGTGATCACCTCAAATCCTAGGTTTAGCCCTTTCTTTAACAATTGCATTGGGGCGGTTGATGGGACTCACACCCCGATTAGTGTTTCTGGTAAGGAAGCATCTCGATATCGTAGCCGCAAACATGTTCCTACAAAAATATTCTTGCTGCAGTCGATTTTAATTTGCATTTTACCTATGTTCTTGCCGGTTGGGAAGGTACCGCACATGATGCATTGGTACTCAATGATGCCATAGAAAGAGAGGATGGCATTTGTTCTTTTTCCCTCTTAATAATTCAATTTTGAAACTTGAGTTTGGACCCATTTGCACATCAACAGATGCCTCGTGTTGGTTCATTTACTTTTTTTTCCGCTTAGGAGATACCCATGGGCTTGAACTATAGGACGGATCATTTTTTTTTTACAATGGAAGGCAACCTGAGAAATAACAAACCTCTAAAATAGGTTTGGTCAGGCCCTTGTTAGAAATTATCAAGATTCAAATACCAAAATAGAGCTACCTAGCTTACATGTACCAAAACAAGGATGAAAAGGAAAGAACCAAGGAAAGAACAAAAAGCCTAAAAAGGAAAGCAAAAACAGAACTACAAAAATAACCCAAGATTGCTCTATTCGATTCGCAATGCCTTTTCCAGAGCCAATTAAGTCCTTCCTTTTGGTGTGTGTAAAGTTCATGATAAATTGAACTATTCAGCTCAAAAAACTTGGATTCCCCTAAGGTATGAGCCACACGAAAAAAATTCCCTACAACACTTCGATGGTCTGTCAAGAGGAGGTTGAAATTGATCATCCACGTCATTCCTACGGCGCTTCGATGGTCTACCAAGAGGGTGGTAAAATTCTGCCATTGTAATTTAGACTGCAATCAAGGCAAGAAAATGAGGTCATATATTAACATCTACAACCACAACAATAAAATAAGGCAACATGAACTCAACCAAAACCATTCTATCAAAAAAAAAAAAAAAAAAAAAAAATGAAACTAACCCAAAATAGAGATGACCCATTTTAGGTTTTAGTGCTTCATTTTTTTAGAAGATTTGGAGAGGGCTTAAAATCCCTCTTCCAAATGTGAAACCTCTGTATTAATGTTTTTATAAAAATATGTACAATGTCCCTAATTTCTATACATTCAGAAAAAAAGAAAAAAGAAAGAAGGTTAAGTAAATTCTACCACCTATGTAAAGAAAAAACAGAAGCTAAAAGAAATAGAAAGAAAAGAATATAAAACCTATGAAATGAATAAAACTCTATGTACATAAAAAATGGATAGCAGACCATAAATCGAAGAAAAGAATATAAAACCTATGAAATGCACATAAAACATGAATAACAGTCCAAATTGAGGCCCAAATAGAAGGGAATTATGTGTGATCGAGCCTTAATCAAATGGGGACACACACACACACACACGACATAAGCTACTCATCCAAACCAGAGACAAAACTCCTTCTCCTTCTTTTTCAGTTGTGCCCTAATCTTCATTCAGCCGGTTTTAGTGCTTCATATGTGAAATTGAAGACATATTGAATAGAAACGACCGCTTCATATGTGAAATTGAAGACATATTGAATAGAAATGACCGCTTCATATGTGAAATTGAAGACATATTGAATAGAAACGACCTAATCAGAAAACAATGCAAGATGCGTGGAATTTGCTAAAATTCTTGGAGTTGAGAGTAATTACCTTGGAGAGGAGAGAGGCGTCGTGGCAGATCGACTTGATAGAGGCGGAGATGGACGATCCTCAAGATGGAGGCGGAAATGAAAAGGAAATATTATGAACTTTCGGACTGGGGTGAATAAACTAGGTTCAGCTTGCTAGTGTCTGAAATATTTCATATTAGACCCTTCTTTCCGGTGATTTGATAAGTTTGCCCTTAGAGATCATCAATTCTCCCAACTTATTCTCATTGAAATTAGAATAAGTCCATGTTTCTTTCGTCGGGCCAAATAGTTAAGCCCAAGTTTTAATGTTTTTAAAGGATTTAGTATTAGATAAACTAAGGTTATAAAGAAGTACAGGAAACAATCGAGGTAATTCGGTATCACTCAAGTACACTCATCTACTGTACTGAATGTATGTGGTCATGTGAAACCGATATCTTGATGTATGGTCATAATAATAATAATAATAATAATAATAATAATATGGTTTGTAAACAGCTACTAATTAATCTATTTTTTTTGGGTGCATTTTGGTGGCCATTAAGTTCTTATAAGCGGCTTAGGTGGACGCTTGATGGCTAAAGTAAAAGGATATGTCGATTTTTCGACAAGCCACGCTTTTAATCTTTGTTAAATTAACAAAATAAGACATGAGACAAGTAGAGGTGGCAAAATCTGATCCAATCCAGAAAACATGTCCGACCAATCTGTATCTGAATCCGATCCGAAAACGTTGACAAGTCAACGATCCGAAACCTGAATGACTTAAAATATAAAATGAAGAACTTATATATTTACATGTGTTATCTGTTATGTGTACAATGAATATTTTTTAATTCTTACATCTTATGATATTATTACATTAATGAATTAATATATTTTTTTTAAATTATCTTGTTATAATGAACTCACTTTATGTAAATAAAACTTAATAACAATAACTTTCACTAAAAATACAAAATTAATATTATGTCATATCATTCATATAAATAAGCCAACAAAAAATTAAACTAAACATCTTATCATGTTCTTGTTACAATATTGTGCAAACCTCACAAAAACATCATGTTTTCATAATAGCCAAAAATACAACAAAACAGTAATTACTATAAATACTTATATAAGTTCACTACAACAAAGTTAGAATTTACAAAACAAGGTATCCTTAATACTTTAGTCATCACCATAATTCTCTTCACCTAAAATTAACAAGACATGAAATAAGAAATAATTAAATAATATTAAGTGTTCTTAAAAAATAAAAAAAATATAAAATTTGAAGTTAAAATACCTTCATGAGTTACGGCAATACTAATTTCTTCTCTCTTCACAATTTCAAGTGCTAACATAAAAATGAATAAAACTAAATTATATTTTATAAATAATGTTCAATGTTTTTTTCATGAAATTTTTATTAAAATTCTATCTGCATATTTTACCTTCGTCAAATAACGAACTTCTAGAGGTGATCAATGTTTCCACATTTTCAGTTAGTAACTTTTCATTTGCTCAATACTCGCCTCCCATACTAAATAATGACTCGGACGCTACCGTAGTGATAGGAATGCTCAACACATCGTGAACCGTTAAGGAAAGTTCGGGACATCGGTTTTGATTTTTTTTTCCAATAACTTGAATTGCTCAAAACGTAGACCAAACTTTTCCGAAACACATACCCAAATTACCCGAAATACTAGAAACACAGACCTAAATTACTCAAAACACTGACCTCAATGATCCGTAACCCGCTTGACCCATAATCCGAAGGACCCGAGTGACACGAGATCTGAGACCTGAATGACCCGAGACCCGAACGATCCAACATCCAAACGACCCGTGACCCGAACGAACCATGACCCTAATGATTTGTGATCTAGGGATCGCAGGAAGAGATGGGGATAAATGATGATGAGTTGAAGATTAAAGAAATCTCAGTTAAAAATACCAAGATGATCATCAATCTAAGAAGTCTTCTCAAGTTACAAGACAGAGAAGGTACATAGATTCCTCAGAGCACAGTTAATTCGATACAATATAATTTCTCAAGGTTATACAAAATGACGAAATTAGACGGAAGATTGTAATCATAAGTAGAATGAAATGGTCAGCCTACCATAAAAGAAATATTTCACTGATGAAGACATTTATCTTCTGTTACATGCAATTGGGCTCCAACTTACTGAAGAGCAAAAGAAGGCTCTTCAGTCAATGATATAGTAATGCACCTATAGAATTATTTACAGAGTATTAATAATGAGTAAAATGAATTTTAAGAATACTAAATTAATTTCTTGGAATCTCTGGGGCATGAATAAATTATTAAGAGAAATGAAATAAGAGAGAGAAATGAAATAAAATATTTTTTTTAATGAGAATAACTCTCTCTAAGGCAAGGTTGTGCAAAAACAAAAATTAATCAAGCTAAGTAGTCACAACAAAAATCATGCAGGATTAAAACAAGCAACCAAAGAAAATAGAGGAACGAATAATTTTTTTTCCTGACTAGCTCCATGAAGAAGGAGAGAAGCACTAAATTAGTAAATTAGGAGAAGAGGTAGAGAGATGGATGGATAAAGAGAAAGAAGCATGGGGACTGGTGTTGAAGGCGGCACCAAAGGAAAGAGGTGTTATATTGAATTGAGAGGTGAAAAGGTAGAGAGGAGAAGATGAAAAGTCACGAGATTTCTCCCGCCAGAAAAATTTCAGCTTTGATATTTAGAAAGCTCGTAAATCTAGGGGGAGGAGGAATTACGAAATATGAGTGCATTTGGAACCAGAAACTGCAGGGGTTCAGAAAAATACCGCGAACATTCAAAGAGCCTCCATTTTTGGTAGTTGCATTTTATAACACCTCTTTCTACATTAAACCAAGCAAGCCCGTAACGTATGGCATGTTCGATGTATGTATCTAGGTGTATTGTATTTTAAAAAATGGATTTGAGTCAAAACCTCTTATTTGATTTGGTGGATGGGGAATTTGAGGGGCAAGATCCATGTATTTTGTCATTCCTCCAAAAAATTGGGATGACAAAATACATTGGATGAGTTAATCCACATCCATCCTATATATTATTATTATTATTATTATTATTATTATAAATGAAAATAAAATAATAATAATTATTAATATTTTTATAATAATAAGTACAAAAAAAATTAATATTAAAAATATTTAAAAATAATAAATAATAATAACAATAATTATTATTATTTATTATTTTTTAATATTTTTAATATTAATTTATTACTTTTTTGTTTTTATACTTATTATTATTATAAAAATAATAATAATTATTATTATTATTATTTTACTATCATAATAATAATTATTATTATTTTTTCAATATGAATTATTATTATTACTTAATATTATTAATAATATTATTATCTTAAGTTATTGATATATTAGAGTCTTCTAATTTTTATTATTAATAAAATATATTTTGAATTTGATATATATAATTTTTTTTAACAACTCAACAAACTAATTTAATTTTAACTTTAAATCATGGATTCACTTCACTAAATCAAACAATTGATTTTTGTATACATGTTTTTAAAATCCATCTAATCAAACAACACATATGTATTGTTATATTCATGTATCATATCCATGGATCCTAATATACACCAAATCAAACATGCCCGTAGTGTAAAAGAAGTCAGGCGAAGCTTTGTAATTTTTTTTAATTAAGCATCTCGTAGGCTATACCGCCCACTAAGTTTCAAAAAAAAAGTGATCTCATTATTTGCAAGGTTCATTTCTCTCATTGCATATTTGTTCTCTTTTCAACAATTTTCAGTGTGATCTCATTGCTTTTTTTGGATCAATTGTTCATTTTTTGTTATATTTCCAAGAGATGTGTATTTCTCTTATTCATTTCATTCTTTCCGAGATATCTAATCTCTCATAATCACATTGCTCATTTCTGTCATTTGCTAAAATTTCACTTGTTCTCTTCCTACAAATATCATTTTTTCCATGTTTCTCATCACATAAACACAATATCCTTTTGATTAGAATCTTCATAAAATAGGAGGGCACCAAATAAGGCAAAATATATTCTTGGTTATTGCTCAAGTACACTACGCAATTATATACTGCTCAAATACACTACTCAATATTGCCGAAACAAATCTCAATTGATATTGAATATGAAATATCTAATAAACTAAACTAATATTTAGAAATTCAGGCCACCAAACAAGTTAAAATGAAATAATCTAAATGTTTACTAGCAAAACCAGATGATAGACTCATAAAATAAAATCCAAGACATTGTCATAATAATCAAATTCATGTGAGAACTATCCAAACATATATTCTAACCTCAAAATGACAATTAGTTTGTAAAATGACATCAAGAAAGCATATAAAAGAAACTTGCAAAAAAACTCATGGACAATCTTTTAGTCATAGTTATAAGAACCAAACTTCAACTTTTCCAATTTTTCATTTTTGGTCCATTTCTCCTGTACTCATGTTTCGGAATTTTGTACTCATGTTTTGGAATTTTCTTCCCTTTTCTGGAGTAATCATGGTGATGACTACTTTTCCTACAAAATATAAATTCTTCTTCTTCTTCTTCTTCTTATTATTATTATTATTATTATTATTATTATTATTATTATTATTTATACCTTGGTATGCCCAGTGCGCTCTCAATGATTTCTTCCGAGCTCTCAAGTAGATTGGTGTAATCAATACAACCAATCACAACAAGACTCTTTTTCAAACGATCTTCCACATTCATCCCTATAGCCCAAATTAAGAAAAAAAGTCAAGTCCCTAGTATAATAAATTATAGAGATTAAATATTTTATAATGCGTACCGCCCGAGGATTTCTTTTATTTTCATCAAAGTAATGGAGTTATCAAAATGCACCATCTTCTGGCAAATTGAACATATCATCTTTTCCCTGAATTTTTTTAAAAAATTCAGAAATAAACAAGGGCAAAAATTTTAAATAGATGCTCAACAAAATCCAGACCGTCTCAAAATACTCAGTTAATCGTTCCTTCTTTCTCTTCTTTTCATATTTTGATGTTTGGTTTCTAAATAGATTTCCAATCCAATTTTACTTCTTCAATGTCGTGACATCTGAGTTTTTGTTCTGTTTTTTTATATTGTAAAGATTTAAACTTCCTTCACAAAGTTAAAGATCTGGTTAAATTTATTCTTTTCTGTTGAGATCAATAGATATGTCTTGGGCAACTTTTTTTAATTCACAATTTCACTGCTTCTTTTGGCAATTTAGAATTTCTATTCTTCATTCAATAATATTTCTGACCGATGTCTCAATTTATAAAAAAAAAAAGTATTTCCGACCGATGTTTGTTTATTTTTTTTCAGGTTTGTTTCTCAAAGAGACGTAACAGTCTATTCAAAAAGGCGCTCGAGCTGACCGAGTTGTGTGGGGCCCACATAAAAATTATCACTTTCTCGCCGGCTGGCAAACCATTTTCGTTCATCCACTCTTCGGATTCTTCAAATGTCGGCTGCGACGTGTCACATCCCAATAGGCCGCCAGACCAGGACCGAAAACTTTCTGAGCTCGATTCATCTATAAAGGTTGCTAAGATAAAGACAGCACTTGTAAAAGCCAGCTTAGGTGGTGCTGACGTGGCAAGTCTAGAACGGGATGAGCTGGAAGCGGCCGTGATGAAACGGCAGCGTCTTATTGCTGACTTGGCACTCAGATGTGATGAGTTGTCAATCATGCCTCATCAGCTCATACCTGTGTACAAGAACGGGTACCGATTCAGGTTGGAAATGGATATGAAGGTTTTCATTGGGGTGCTTCGCAAGCTGAGTTATTTTCTTTAGACGATTTTTATTATGGCGACAGGTTATTATGTTAAATGATTATTGTTTTAATGTTTTATTTTTTGCCAATTGATTATGTTAGTTAATTGAATTTTGGTAGTATGCTAATTTGGGTGAGGGCGATTGAGAAGTGTAATTAGTTTTTTTGAGGAAATTAAGTATGGTGGTATGTATCTGTGTGTATAAATATTAGTAATTAAGCCAATTTTTATTAATGTATGCTATTTCTCTTTCATTATTTTTCTTTCTAAAATTCAAAAGAATCCTCTGTATGTATTTTATATGGATAATTTTGTTGGAGGCAGTAGGTACTTTATACACATATCAGAAATCTCTATTTAAGTTTTAACTTGCTTTTCTTATATAAAGTTTAACTTATCCTGCAGAAAAAAATAAAGTTGAACTTGGGATTTAAAAAGCTTTTCTTATTTTTATCTATTTGCTTTATTATTCTCTATTCCTTTATCTTAAACAGGGGAAGACTAACAAGTTTTTTATTTGCTTCATTTATTTTCTATTCTTTAATCTTAAACATGGGAAAAAACAGATACTTATCACGAAACAGTGTGTGAACTGTGAAGCAAACAGAACAGTACCAATATTTTTGTTATTTTTATCTTTCTTTTTTAATCTTTTAACTCACTTAGATGTAAAGATAAAAGTATAAATAGCTTTTCTTTGTCTTTTTCCTTTTTCCTTTTCCTTTCTCTTTTTATCTTTACTTCTTGATATAAATCTAGACAAAAGCTTGTAAAACTCCTTTTATAGTATATTTATATCATTTTTAGATGGGGGATATCAAAAGCCCTCTCCAACTTCATCAAAAAGAAAAAAGAAAAAAAGAGATAAAGCATAAATTAGAGAAAAGAAGCCAAAAGAAACAAGGAAAAAATAATATATATAAAACAACAACCAGCACGATGGACAACAAAAACACAAGCAACAGACTTTTTTTCCACTCAATTCGGACCCTTTTAAGCTTATATGACATATATAAGATTGTGTTATTATATTTGAATTTGGTTCGGATCAAGGATTATGCAAGAGCTGAAATCAAATTTCAATATCATAACTCAAGTCTTTTACAACTGCAACATGTCTTCTTGGTGAAATAATTCATATATATGTGAAATATATTTTCATTTTTTAAGGATTAATATATCGCTTTTTTAGAGTAATTTTGAGTGAATGAATTAAGTATATATTTTTTAAATTTAGGACAGATATAAGATTATGTTGTCATATTTGTATTTGGTTAGGATCAAGGATTTGTGCAAGAAATAAATCCAATTTTATTGTCATGACTCGTATCTTTATAAACCACAACCTGTCTTCTTTAATGACATAATATTTTGAAAATATGTGAATTTTTTTTGTATTTTTTTTAAACTATTAATATATCTACTTCTAAGTGTACGACAAGTTCTTCGTGCCTTTAATGCGGCGACGCACCAAGAATCCTAGAGGTATCAATCTTCTTCAGAGATTTGGCAGGGGATGTTTCTGCTTATTTTCGTCATGACTGTTTTGTATTTTACAGAGCGTAAGAGGATGCAAGTCAATAAGAGGTAATGTCCAGAAAATTTAGCTATCAATTATATAGTTCCGGGATAGTTTAACTGATGTATTTCTATTTGTTTATTATAAAACTTGTCGATAGACATGGAATAAAGATTGCTACGGAAGTAGTTCCAATGAGCATATTTTAGCTTCTATCACAATACATAATTTTCAGAATAAGTGATATTTTCAGTCTCATAGGTATGACGGTGTTTTTTTCTATGATCAGGCACCTACGGGCATGGGAGCCTCGTCGGCACCGCGTTATTCACCAGTAGCCTTCGAGTGGGCAACTTCCTCAATAGCTTGCTCATCACAGCAATCGATGAAATAACACTAAAGGTAACCCGAAAGAGTGGGGGCTCTGATAATTTGAATGACTCATGTTTTGATTACTATTACGTGTTTATGATCGGTGCTCACAGCCTTGAACTTGGTTGTATATGTTTGTGTCACGAGTTGGTCCAATTACAAAAAGGATGCATAGTGTGGCAGAGAAAAATGGGAGAGAAATTTTAAGATGAAGTGTAGTAACTTGGAAACTAATCGAGTATATCTTTTAGTTTGTGATGCGATGTTTTGCTGTTTTGACCTCTAGAATTGAAGTGTGATTTGATTATTTGTTTGCAACAGAAAAAATTGACTGAATAGTTGTAAAAAAGCGCCAATATATACTAAACCTAGGTTTCATTAAGTATAAGAAATCAGGATAACCTAAACAATCAACCTAGACCAATCAAGAGGCAGCCGGATCTCTTAAATATATCAAACAGTCACCAAGAGTGTAGATCATCAAACCGACGGCTGTGATCAAAGGAGTTTTAGAAGCTGCAGTTTGTTAGCTTATTAAATTTGTTGTTAAAAAAAAATTTAGACACCATAATCGAAATTCGAAACAAGGAAAACGAGCAAAAAAAATTATGTTTAGTTGTTTCTTTTAATATTTTGTTGCAGTTTCATCTATTTGTTTGTGTAGGATCAATATTTACTAACAAAATATTTTTTAAAGCAGAAAATATGTATTTGTTTATTACTTTATTTGAAGAGCCTTCTTAATTATTTATTTGAACCAAGCTCAATGTTTTTTTCTATTTGTTTTGTGTTTTAGGAGGCAAGCTCTCAACTGATTCAACCCTCTTCCATCTCATCTAAAAAATACGTTGAAGCAATTGAACTGGTAAGCTTATGTATCATTTGTTATAAATAAAATATTTGCTCCATACAATCACATTTTCATATTTTCTTGTTAGATCCCTATTCAATTTGGATTTATGTGTTACCTGTAGTATATTTTGGGTTAATCGTCAAAACGAATTAGCATTCAAAATGATATATTGATATTAAAACTATATATTGACTTACATAAAAAAAATGAAAATATATATTAACACTGCAAAATATAAATAAATAAAAAGGTTTTATATAGACAAAGAAACAATACTCTAAAACTCACTATAACAGTAAAGTAACATAAAAGGTTATCCTCAATTTAAAAAATAAAAGATTTACTTTGGAAATAAAAATTCCAAAACTAATGACGTAGAAGCTCCACAAAACTTTTATTCACTTTCTTATTTATTTATTTTTTTAGCTCGCAGAGTATAACTCAAACAAAGATGCAGAAGGGACTTATTACGGCTTGATGGCAACATTATGGTGAGCCGGAGCTCCAATCAGGCTAATCGAGCGGCACATTTGTTAGTCTGCACAATAGTAAAGACGGCGTCTTTGAGCCGAAAGAGGACATAATTAAAACCGGGTGGATGGTTATGTAAAACCACCTCACATTTTGAATTTTTTTTTAAAATAATGTCAAATTAAGAAATAACTTAGAGTAATAAATTTTTTAGTTTATAGTATAAATTTTTTTTCATTATCTGGATATTCCAAAAATAATTTATTTTTTCATTTCAAATACTAAATGTTTGAAAAATAAATATTCTATTTTTTTTTCTTCCTTTTTTTTACAAGGTAAATCCTAATAAATATGGGGACAAGAGCAATCATTTCTTTACTTACTTGTAAGTAAGTCTCATTTGCCATTTCCAGTGGTGTCCACTCGGTCGGTTCAGTTCAAATATAAGAGTAAAACCGAATTAAATTGAATCGAATTAAAAATAACACATGGATCAATGATTGGTAATACATTAATATGTTCTAGTTTTGTATTTATCAAGATGGAATCAATCTCAGCATTAATTAAGTTTTTCTTAATTCTGTGGATTTTTGCATTTTAGTCATTCCAACGGTCATTTGATCAAAGATGTAGCTGTCACGCTAAACAGGTTTAGTATTGTGAAAAGTAGTTTTTTTTTTTTTCTTTTTTTTTGAGAAATTACGGAGACTTTGAGTATCTTTGACATAAATATATTAAGCAAAGTCTATTTACAACTCTTGATCGTCCATTTTAAAAAGAAAGAAAAAAAAACTAGAAAATATAGTTCTAAAGAAAAGGAAAACATGCCGTGATATGGCACCCAAAATACAGAGAGATAGGAGATTATACGACACTATTACGACAGAAATAGACTTGTTTTTGGTTGGAATGTAAACACAAGCTCTGTGTATGTCCATTCGCCGTGAATTGTTCTGAAATATGGAATGTAATTAAATGGTAATAATCATTTATTCTCACAGTTAATCAAGTTTGAACATGAGAAGGAATCTCAGAATTCATCATTGCTTTCATTAATTGCTATAGATTTTTACACCTTGGTCCTCCAAATGAATATTTTAATTGTGGAAGATGGTTTCTATAGTACTGCATATGTGATGATTGTATTGATTTTTTTGTTCGTTTTTAGGACTGAATGGGAATATCAGAGTATATGCTGATACAAATTTTATTTTTTCCTTGAGATACATAAAGCAATGTTGAGTCGATACATAAAAGAGAGTATATCAGCATTATAAACAAAATTTGAATTAATTGAGAACATTACAAAAAATTATACTTCATTCTCTCAAATTACACTTAAAAAGAGGTATATAAAATTAATAATTTAAAAAACACAATACTTTGTTATAAATTATTTCGTCAAGAAGATATTTTTGTGGTTATAAAGACACGAGTCATGATGATAAAATTGGATTGTATTTCTTGCATATTTCTTGATCGTAACCAAATACAAATATGACAACATAATCGTATTTCTGTCCTACAAGCTTAAAAAAGTATATACTTCATTCACTCAAAATTACAATTAAAAGCGATACATGAAGCATTAAAAAACATAAGATATTTCACATATTTATATATAAATTATTTTACCAAGAAGACATGTTGCGGTTATAAAGGACACGAATCATGATAATGAAATTGGATTTTAGCTCTTACATAATCCTTGATCCCAACCAAATACAAATATAATAACAAAATTTTGTGTCATATAAGCTTAAAAGGGCCCGAATTGAGTGGCAAAAAGTATCGTAGTGTTTTTGTTGTCTATCATGCTGGTTGTTGTTTTAGTATTTTTTTTTTTTTAGAAATTATTCGGAGTTCACAGTTTTCGGAGTGCCCAGAAGTGCTAACATATAGTTTTAGCTGTATATATATATATATTTGCATTTGAATATATCTTTTGTGTTTACAAATATACATTTTTGAAAATATATCTTTTTGTAATTTCACTATATCTTTTGTGATTACAAAAATATATTTTTGTAATTTCATCATATTTTTTATAACCGGCCCCTGTTGAGCGCTCCAAAATATTGGCATTCCGTATCTGAACCTTTTTTTTTCTTGTTTCTTTTGGCTTCGTTGTCTCTAATTTATGATTTATTCTTGCATCATGTTATGGCTTAAAATAAACAGAGATAAAAAGATTAAAAACTTACTGATTGCTAAAGATGCTTCTACATATGGGGTAGTAATGTTGATCCTTGAACGTGGTACTTAGAAACTTCTGAGAAATTTTTGTTGAAATGAACATTCTCCTTTTTAAGTTATCCATAGCATGCGTTTTTTAAACTGGAAAAAGAACATACAAGTTATTTCAATTAAAAGACTAATTATATTTAAAGAAATGGAATATCATCCCAACCACAGCAAACCGAATTAAACCGGACCGAACCAAATTTTGAACTGAACCGAATAAAACGAAATACAATTCGGTTTATTCAGTTGAACCGAATTAGAAAGACACATATAAACATTATTAAGTCAAAATTAATATTTTTCGGAACTAAATATAACTAGGCTAATTAATATTAAAATATATAATATTAATATTAAGACTAAATCATTATAAATTAGCAATTTGCATATAATTCGGTCGGTTCGGTTTTTTTATAAGTTTAATGAAAGACCCTAGACATTTGCAGTACTTAATTATATTATACATCATTTATCTTCACATTTATTAACCTAAATAAGTTAATTGTTTTCCTTCAAATAAATGTTATTTGTTTTATTTCTCTTTGGTTAAGGCTGGCGATTCAGGATGCATGGATCTGAACTGCACAGGATTTGTGGTACAAAATGGTTCAAACTGCTCCTCGCTAGCACACTTGAAATGGATGATGGTATAACAATAAAGTGATTTAAGATACTTTTTCAATTTTATTGTATTATCATTAATATCCTCCCTCAAACATGACACTTTTCCAATTTCTCTCAGAAAGGTCAAAAGTCATAACATCTCTTTTCTGCCTTCTGAATTTGCCACGTACTCCATCTCAGTCGTTGATAGCGTTACACATTTCTATATTCTCCACATCCAGCTCACAGTTGTACCTCCCATTATGAAGACATAAATGGAAGTGCTCTTCCAACTATCCACATCTCCTCCTAGATGCGCATCAATGAAACTTTACAAAATCGTGCCATCCCTTTTGTAGCACAGCACAATATTTGAAGTTCCCTTCAAATATCTCAGCAGTCATTTGATCGCCTCCCAATACTCGATGCCGGGATTCACCACGAATCAACTCATAACTCCCACTGCATGTGCGATATCAGATCTCATACACACCATGCCACTCATAAGGCTGCTCACTGCTGACACGTATGTCACTCTTGCCATATGTATTTTCAATAGCTTCTTGATGTACTTCTTTTGTAATAAGCTCAGTGTACCCGCCGCTCGATCTCAAATGATCCGCATCCTAAGAATCTGACTTGCTGCCACCAAATCCTTCATTTCGAATTCTCTCGACAACTCCTTCTTGCACTTGTTGATCTCGCTCATGTTTGTACCTGTAATGAGCATATCATCTACACAAAAGCCAAATAATGTCAGTATCTCCATTATTCACGATCACACATGAATTTATCGAACTTCATGTACCAGCGTTTTGGTGCTTGTTTTAGACTGTACAAGTCTCTTTTGAGATTACACACTGGACTCTCCTTTCTCCGGGGTCTCGAAGCCTTCAGGCTGTACTATATAGATGTCCTCCAAATTGTCATGAAGGAATGCCATCTTGACATGCGATGCTCACGGTGCAAATATTCGGTCGCTGCAATACTCAACACCGAACGAATGGTTGTCAGCTTCACCACAAGTGAAAATACCTCCATGTAGTCAACTCTTTCTTTCTATAGAATCCCTTTACTACCAATCTCATCTTGTACTGCTTGTTGTCATCTGGTTCATCCTTTACCCGATAAACACACTTCTTTTTTAGTGCCTTCTTGCCATCTGGTAACCGGGTCAATACCAAAGTTTTGTTCTTTTGGAGAGACTTGATTTCATCTCTCATCGGATGCTCCCACTCGACTGAATCTCCCGTCTCTACCACCTCATGGTATTTCTCAGGTTCACCAGCATCAGTTGACAATAGATAGTGAATTGATGGTGAATAACGATTTGGGGGTTTTATAGTCTGATTTGATTTTCTTACAACTTGAGTTTCTGGACTTTTGTCTGGTAGTTTCAGTCAAGATTTCATTTTTATTCTCAGTCGTTTCCTCCACTGAAAATTCGACCACTTCTGACTCTCTCGGGACTTCTCCCACAGAGAAATTTTTGTTAACTCTACCAATAGATTCAGATTCACCATTTGACCCAAACCTATCCTTGTAGAGGTCATTTTCATTAAAGATTGCATCTATGGACCGAATTATTTTCGACTTTGTTCAACACAAAACCGATAACCAAATTAATTCGACCCATAACCAATAAACACACACTTTGGGTCTTGGCACCTAATTTGTCTCTTTTTTCGGGATCAATATGGACATACAAAATACTCCCAAAAATTCTCAAGTGATTTAGAGAAATTTTTTACTTTCCATTTTTCTTCTGGCAACTCGATGTTAAACTGTTTCATTGGAGTACGGTTTATTAGATATGCGATTGTGTTAACAGCATCAACCCAAAACACCTTCGGTAGTCCTGTGTGCAACCACATCGCCCTCTCGTTCATTCAAAGTTTGATTCATCTGTTCGACGACATCATTTTGTTGAGGTTGATTCGGAATCATCCATATTTGCTTGATTCCATGGTCCGCACAAAATGTTCTAAACTCGGCACTGTCGTACTCTCCTCCATTGTCCAACTTTAGGCATTTCATCTTTAAAACAGTTTCAGTTTAAACTTATGTCGCCCATCTTATGAACAAATTACACACATCAGACTTATGCTTAATAAAGTGGACCCATATCTTTCTTGTGGAATCATTGATGGAGGCAACATAGTAGCATGACTTGCCGAGAGATTGGACTGAAGCCAGTCCTCACACATTGTTGTGTCTCTGTCTTGATTTCTCGTCCCATTCTTGCTTGCCGAGCATGCAGTTCTCACAGAAACTAGTTTTTACCGATTTTATTTTGGGAAATAAACCCTTTGAATGCAGCACTAGTGGTCCTTTTTCACTTTTATGACCGAGCCGATTATGCCACAACATCATGTCGGTTGTCACTCCCGAAACTGCCAACAAATCTCTCATGTTGTCCGTCAGATAGAGAGTTCCCATTTTTGTATCTGTACCCACAACCATGGTGCCATTTAAATCTTCCACAACCCGTTCCCAAACATGATTTTTACCACTCACCATCCATCTACCCAATGGATATCAAGTTCTTCTTTAAACCCGAAATATACTTATCTCCCTCCCCGCGAAGGCCATCAAAATATGTTGCTCGGTTTTATTTGGACATCGCTCATACCAGATATGCATAGCGGTTTCCAATCCGCTAAGTAAACCTTTCTGAATCCCCTACATTTACAAAATGTTAACTTTCTGTGAGGTAGAAAACCTTCTGAATCACTAGATTATAAAATGTTATCTTTTTGAATTCTTAATATTAATGTCCTAAATAGGCTTATAATTATCTTGTTCGATATAACACATAAGATAATTTTCTATGAGAATATTTCTAAAGAAAAATGACATTTATGAATGGTGAAATTGATGGTGTTATGCCCTAGGCCAAAGTGTTTGTGACCTAGATGATGGATTATAATAACAAACATAATATTTATTCTAAGATATTTCATATAATATGTGCGTATAGGTTATTTTAATATAATTAAAACAGACCATGAATATGCAATTCAGCTTTATGTCATCAAAGTACGTGACTTTGATAGTAAAACGATAAAGTATTATGAATGTTATTCTAATTCGTCCCTGGTCATTTATAGGATATTTGTGGAAACAAATATACTTGCAGATACATATAAATATATATTTATATACAAGCTATAAATGTACACAAATATATTATTTGACTGATGATTATGTTTTACTGATCATGGATAAATAGTTATCAAGTCATTAACATAGGTATATGTTAGAGACCATATACTGGACTGACCCGCCATAAGAATGCTACATGTTTTACGTCATTAGCGATTCTTGTAACATAAAGTATTTATAGTCCTTTGACCTCAGATTGTCTCGGTTCCCAACATGAGTAATTTTATACTTTAATATAATCTAACATTGTCTTTAATCGGGTGGTCATAACGGTTATGATTAGGTATACAATGAATCATGTAGAGAGATGAGTGCAATCAAGACGGGATTTGTTCCTCTCATAAATGAGAGAGATATCTTTATGCCTCTTGATGAATTAAACTGAAGAAATGTATGGTCATACTCAAATGAATTAATAAGAGTTATTAATGTCATTTGTTCTTGTTCAGTTTAATTTGGGATCAAGAAATATTAATCGATTTATATAAGGATGGCATATTACATGCCTTATGATCGATATAGATATCGCGTGACAAAGGGACTAAATACGTGATTGTTGATTAAGTAAATCGGATCACCAATATTCACTTATATTGGGTAGTCATGATGGCTTGCTAGAGTCCGCTCATGATTTATAGACTGTCAAGTCTATTGCCAACATTAAGTGAACCTACAGGGTCACACACAAAGAACAAACTGAAACGGGCGCAGAAAATCCTAGCGACTTATATGATGAGTTGCATAAGAATGTCACAAAATATATTGTCATCTTATGTGATAAAATGTGATATATGTATATAAAGACTATGAGCACAAAAGATCATGTAATCTAGAAGAGTCTAGAAGATGACATATGGATAATAATGAGTGATGTCATACACATCTTTTGGTGTGAAGAGACATGACTCTTCACCTCTATATAAGGACATAGAGGGCTCAAAATTCACAACACAACACATCATTCTCTTTTTCATTATTTCTCATTCTCTTTTGTGAGACAAAAGAGAGAAAATGTACTTTCTAATTTGTATGACAAAATTATGAAAGGGTGCTTTCTTTTTGTATGCAAAAATGAAAGAGTGCGATTATATGAGAGGAATTATATATATCTTTTGTGAGATAACATAAGAAGAGTTTTCTTATACAAGAGGAGAACAAGCTACTAGCATATATATAGTTCTTCTTCCCGTTTTAAGAAGTTTGTTCGTGTGGACACCGGTAGAGGCGTTCGTACTTTCGGCGCTTGTGATCTATTTGGCCTAAGAAGATGAGAGCGGTTTGTTGAGAGTTTTGGTGGAGACCGATTGTGTGTGCGGTAGATGACTTCCGCACGATCTGACCTAGACGGCCTAGACGGACGTAAAATCGGTTAGGATGGTAACCGGTTTAGAGACGCATAGAAAACACGCATGGTTTGAGCATCACGGATTAAGCGTAATCCGAAAGGTATCTTTAAGATTTATTTCTTTGATTTAACCGATACACACGGATCCTCGGAAAGATTTTGGACGAAATTTTTATTTTCCGCTGCGTTATTCACGTCCGAAACCCAACAGAAATTATTATTCTCAATAATAAATTAATGATCATTCATAGTTAAACTCGAACTATAGATAATTCAAAATTTATTGTCGACATTAAATAACAATTATTTATGTCGGCAATAAGTCCAAAAAGACAATATAAATATATGAGTTATTTGAGAAAATACAACAACTTTTGCTACATTTGTCACTCATATGTTAACATCATATTTACTCAATAGTTTACTACTTAGTCAACATATTATTACAAATATGTGATTCACATCGTGTATCAAATATACATGATGTGAAATCAACAAGTTAATTTCTATAACAAGAATGCTTGAAGCAATAGTCACACTACCCATTCTTTCCTTTTCATATCTTCTTGAGAGACTATGATCCCTTTCAATGAACCAATTCATTGTGAAAGATACCAACTTCTTATTTAAGACGGTAGCCCGACAACATATTGTCTTTATCATTGAGATTACTCTTTACGTTCCTTTTTAAGCACAAAGAACATTATTAACAACACTTGTCCATATTCTATTTCACGTTTATAAGCATCTCTTGCTATTTGTCCTTCTCAAGGACCAATCATGAGGCATAAATAAATATACTATTTGATTTGAATAATATGCAAAGACTATTATTCTTTAAATCAATAATCCTCAATTGCATTGATTCGGGAATTTTGAATCCTTTGAAGTTTCATAGTGAGAGAAGATCCATATTTCAATTAAGTCCTAAGTGAGCTTTGCCTCATTGCTTAGAACTTAAATTATTTATGTAGGAACAATTTTGATTGTATCTCATACAACTCTCGAACAACATAGGATAATCATTATATGCTCGACGTATATATCTTATCGTATGCCCCGAGCCCAAGTCTGACTTGATAGCCTAGTTAAGTCGAACCATGTCTAATCATTGGTAAAATTGTACCCAACACACTCAGCTTTGGCATGACCTATGTTAGCTTCCATTTCGCGCATTCTCTCCTCCTAAGATTGTCCCCACATACCCAGCTTTGGCATGACTGTAATGTGTATTTTTGTACATATTTTTAGGGTTTTATCATGAAAAATTTCATCATTAAATCACATAAAATGTATGAAAAATATATAAAATTAATAAAAATTATTTGTGAAACTTTTAATACACTTTTGTGTGATTTTTCAGGTAAAAAGACCGAGAAAACGATATTTGGACGACTTGGTGAAAAGTCAATTCCAAATAATGAGCCTATCTGAAAATCCTGGGCCAAAGATGGCCGAATTTTCGACAAATCTCCGCGAAAACCCTACACACGATTCTCCAAAATTTTTATAACCCTTATCCGTCGACTATCCAAGCTGAGACCTACAAAATCCACAAAAAGACGAAAAGTCAAACCCGGGAAATCGCCGAGTTGACCAAAAGTCAATTTTTCCAAAAGGGGTCAAACTGGGTATCAAATCGAAGAGCGCGACAATACGAATCCAACGGTACAAACCTTGCGAAAAAAGACCTTCTAGAACTCCCAGAAAATGCGATACAAGATTTGGTCAAAGTCAACTTTGACCTGGTCAAACAATTTTCAACCAATCAGAGGCTGACACGTGGCAAATTCCGTTGGAAATCAGCAAATCAAGAAGAGACATGTGGCTGAGCGTAGTACTCTTCCGATTCAGCGGGACACGTGGCGGCAGTTGATTGGGGGACATGCTGCAACGTCAGTACGAGATTCAAATTGCAGCCAATCATTCATTGACACGTGTCAGAACGCGTCAGAGAGAACTCATTTTCTCCCGTTTCCACAAACTTCCCCTCCATTTCCTGAATGACCGCACATCTCCATTCCTTGATTAACGCACGAACGGGGCAACACTGGTCCGTCCAGTGAAGAGAAATGGAGAAGGCACGGGACGCGTTTTCTGCAGAAATCAGAAGCGCAGTACGAGGTTGTAAATTGTCCAATCAAGACGCGACACGTGGCAATGAGTTGTCACGGAATCCTTTGACCAGGACACGTGGCAACATCTGGTTCGTCGGATTAAATCAAAAAATTTAGTGGAGCCAATCAGGGCATGCCACGTGTACAGTCTGTTGGAAGTGGATGAGAGTGAAGGGAAATGATAAATGCACCCAGAAAATTACACCCAAGCAGAATTTGAATAGAAATAAAAGAAAAAATGTTAAAGATCCCCCAATTTGCTACCCAACTCAAAATCCGGATCAAGTTAAATTTTTAGTCCCATAAGCTTATTTCCAAATAATTTTTAGGTCATTCTTCTCTATAAAAATACTCCATTTTCTCTCTCAAAAACATTATTCACTCATCCATTCTTACATCAAATTCATACACTTATTTCTTCTTCCATCTCTTCCACCATATTCTTTTTTTTCTTTTCCACCATCAATGTCCATAAACTTCAAATCTTCAATTCTTGAGAATTAAAAGAGAGAATAGAATTTTAAAGAAGAGAGAAGTACTTGATCTAGAAGGGGCAAGTGCTAAATCGATCAAGAAGGGGAGAGATCGAGAACGATTCGCTTCTTTAGGGTTTGATTTAATTTTTTTTCTCTTATTTGTATTCTATTTTTGATGCAAATATGTTTTTTTTCGTGGACATGAGTGAGTAGTTTTAAGAGTAGGCAAATATTTTTTGTGTGACTTTTGTTGATGAAATCTTAAGTGAAACTTTGCATTTTATTATGGTATTTTAAGACTAAATCTTGATATTTTTTTATGAGATCTAAGAAGAATAATTTAATGTGAAATATTCATGAGAAATGTCTAGATTTGTTTGAATAACATTGACTTAGAAAAGTTTTCCTTATTCAAATAAGGGTTGAATCAATTATAAGAACACTTAAAAAATAGAAGTTTTTAAATGGATCTGATGGTTGATGAGTTTATTAATTAATTTTTGGAAGGAAATTAATTAAACCTTGCTTATAAATACTATATAATTAATTTGCTATCTTTTGTGATTAGTGATTCTCAAGTTACACAAATCGTCATTATTTCCCTAATATTTCTCTTTTATCCTTTAAAAAGAAAATTTGTTTTTAATTTTATTTTTCGTGCAATTCTTCTTATTTAAAGCAACAACAACAATCTTTCAAAACCACAACACTAAAATCAAAGTGAGAATCGAACGTTAAAATATTTAAGGCCTTGCTTCCTTGTGTTCGACATCCTAAACTCAAATTTCACTTATACACTTTGTTAATGAATTAGGGGACTTATAAATATTTTTGTTAACACGTGATTACACCACGACACGTTTTCGCATAGTTACAATGACCTATGCAGGGTCGATCATAGTATCGAGAGATTTAAACTTATGGAAGGCACTTCATGACTTAACATTATTTTGAGGGATTTTATTTAATATTATAAGTTATTATGCAATTTTCAAAGAACATCACATGTACTAATAGAATAAATATAGTAATGATGATATATCATGGCCTTTATCTTTATGAACTAACATAAAGATTCCTAATATATATTTCATCTCCATGAAAATTTTCTTAAATTGGATATGAAAATCTTATCTCCATATATAGAAATCGATAAACTCTTTCATCGCCATGATGTGTGGTTGAAAATGAAATTATCATCTTAATGATGTATGCATGATGGATGATGAATTCCTTTTATAGGATTAGTGTCCTAGACCAAATATATTTGTGCTAGGAAATGAATTATGTATTAAGACATTATTATTTAGTCAATAAGGATGTTTCTTATATATCTGTGTATATGGGTTGTGAATGCACATTTCTTATATCAACCATTAATGACACTTCGGGTTCACATCATCAGATAGTAGAACTATGAACCAACGAATGACATTCTAAACTGTCCCTAGTGATATATAGGATGTTTATAGAGATAAACATACTTCATGTAAGAATCTACATATCCACACTAGTACATTCGCAGGCTGGATGATCATGTTCTTCTGATCATGGACATAGGGATGTCAAGTCTGGAATATAGGTACGTATTAGAGAACACGTACTGGACTGACCACACTATGAGAATATGCATGGTATATGTCATTAGTGATTCTCATATGAATAGTGTGCTTGTTCTTACGACCTGAGCTCACCAAGGATTCCTGTATGTGGAACTGCATACTTTAATATGATCCTACATCATCCGTAATGGGATGATCATTAGGGTCATCATTAGGTATGCACTGAATCATGACGAGGAATGTGAGTGACCAAGATGGGATTTGATCCTCTTGTTAAGGGGGAGATATCTCTGGCTCCCTGATGAACTAGGACTGAAGGAAATGCATGCCCATGCTCAAAATGGATTAACATGTGTTGTTAATATCATTTTGTATTTACTCAGTCTAATTCTTGACCAGGAAAGAGACTTTGATCAAACTTAAGGATGACATACTTCTATGCTTTGTGATCAAGACATATATCGTAGAACAAAAGGAATAAGCAAACGTCTATTCAGATAGGTTTATGATCGTTGATCATTTCATTTAACATGGGTAGTCATGACATCAGTCTAGAGGTTACTCATGATTTACGATCTTTAGAAGATCGTTGCCAGCGTTAAATGGAACCTACACAGTCATACAATTAGCTCCATTCATACGGGATGAAAATACCTCAAAATAGTTGTACATATGATGTATAAATTGGTGAACGAAATAATCAACTATTGGATTGTTGATTATGCAAAACAGTGTTATTCCGTTCTTAACGGAATCGTTCCATTCGAAACGGAATAGATATGGAAACTGTAATGATATTGGCTGCTAAGTTTTCTATTAAGAAAATACCTATTCTGTTGGGAACAGAATAGGCGCATATTAGGGTTTTTCAGTTATGATAACTGAGCAATAGTTCATCTCTCTCTCTCTCTCTCTCTCTCTCTCTCTCTCTCTCTCTAGTATAAATAGAAGGACAGTCCCTCTCTAAGAGATAGACAATTCAAAAGCTTTAGAGACCGTCACAACACAGAGAGAGAGAGAGAGATCTGTGAGGTAATTTTAGAAAGTATTTCCGGACTCGTCTAGCCGAGTCCAGTTATTTTGTTTGTCTGAAGTTCACGTGGATATGAGTAGAGGTTCTTTAACTTGAGAACTTGCGAGCGAGTGATCTTCATCCCTAGGACAAGCAAGGAGGTTCGTGGAGTCGAGCTTCAGGAAGGAGAAGGTTGCAAGTCAGAAAAGTTCAGACCTACATCCGTTCTTCGTCTCGCGGATCAGGAAGATCCGAGATATAAATTTTAATAGTTAATCTCGTACTTTTATTCCCTTAATGATGATCCTAGGGCAGGTTGAATCCATAGGTTCCTCTGCGCATGTAACATACATGGCTATGGATTCCCCAACAGTGACATCAGAGTATTCGTTAAAGAAATAATCGTTGATTATATTTAAAATTTAGTAAAATTCTAATATAATAAATTTTAGAGTTTTGAAAATATTATTTCAAAACATCACGGAAATAGCTTCTGGGAATATAATATTGGATATTATGATTTCGTAGAGTTTCAAAAAATAGATTTTTGAAATATGTTTTGGAAACGGAACTAAAATAAAAGGAAAATAAATTTTCCAGCACGATTCTATTCCGTTGGGAACGGAATAACGCAGGAAATTCTCAATCTTTGAGTGACGATTCCATTGAGAACGGAATAGTTCTGTTCCCAATGAAATGAGGCTGAATTTTGTGAAAACCTTAATTTTTGTTATACATGGAATTTAAATATAAATATGATATGAGTTTTAGATCTGTGATTGTTCTGTGATGTTATCTTGTGTGTGAATGCTTGTAATTTTATTTAATATCTATGGCAACCAGTGAGTTGTCCAAGTTGTAAATTAACTTTTCTAGCAATCAGATAGTTGTCAAGTAAGATATTATGTCAAGACTACAGGATCTTGGCACAATCTTCGGAAGATGACATTGAATCTTCGCACACATATAACGAAGAGTTTGTCGAAGATTACATCGACAATATAGAGATAGATCTAAGATTAGAAATCTCATGATCGCTCGTGAGGAATAGGTTCATACCATATTTAACTTAGTTTTTGTGATGTTTATATTTATAATTCTAAAAACAAAATCCTTCAAAATGTTAAGTAATGAAGTGCCCCCCATGTCACTGAAGCCCTTGGTGCTTAGATAGTCTTTCATGTGGGTCATGCCAAAGCTGAGCATATGGGGGATTGAGTGTCCAGCATGAGTCATGCCAAAGTTGAGTGTGCTGGACTCTATTTCGCCGATAATCATACATGGTTAAACTTAAATGAGCAAGCTGAAGAAATTAATGCCCTAGGCCGAAGTATTGGACTAGTGATTAGATTATGAGAAACACATTTATTCAGTTCATATATAAATGAGTGTATGGGTGACTAATATATTTACATATATTAGATGACCATGAATGACACTTCGGTTTCACACCATCAGAATCCGTAATGAGATGATCATTAGGGTCATCGTTAGGTATGCACTGAATCATGATGGGAAATATGAGTGAACAAGATTAAATTTGTTCCTCTCGTCAAGAGGGAGATATCTTTGGGCCCCCTGATGAAGTAGGACTGGAGGAAATGCATGACCATGCTCAAAATGGATTAACATATATTGTTAATATCATTTTGTATTTATTCAGTCTAATTCTAGATCAGGAAAGAGACTTTGATCAAACTCAAGGATGACATATTACCGTGCCTTGTGATCAAGACATATATCGTAGAACAAAAGGAATAAGCAAATGTCTATTCAGATAGGGTTATGATCGTTGATCATTTCACATCAGTCTAGAGGTTTCTCATGACTTACGATCTTTAGAAGATCGTTGCCAGTGTTAAATGGAACCTACACGGTCACACATAGAATAATGTTTAGTCGAGAAGGAAATGCTCCCAAAACAGCTGTACATATGATGTATAAATTGGTGAAGGAAATAATCAAACATTAGATGTTTGATTGTGCAAAAAACAGTCTTATTCTGTTGCCAATGGAATGGTTCCGTTGGGAACGGAATAAGTTTTCCTTGGCAGTCAAGGTTTCACATATGGAATGCAGTCTTATTCGGTTGTCGACGGAATAACTCCGTCGACAACGGAATAGGTCTGGAATTTGGTTTTTAGTTATGATAACTGACCAATCATTCGCTTACCTCTCTAATATAAATAGAAGGACAATCCCCTCTATTATATATATATATATATATATATATATATATATATATATATATATATATATATATATATATATATATATATATATATATATATATATTATAAGAGCCTCTAGGCTGTCGTAATACAAAGAAAGAGAGAGAATTTATGAGAGCCTCCTAAAAATATTTCCAGACTCGTCTAGCCGAGTTCGGTTATTCTGACTATTCGAAGTTCGACGTGGATACGAGTAGAGATCTCCTATTTTGGGGATTAGCGAGCGATCAAGCTCGAGCTTCAGAAGCCAGGAAGGAGAAGGAAGTAAGACGAAAGATCATTCAGACCTACATTCGCTTCTCTCCCGGATTAGGAAGATCCGAGGTATAAAGTTTAATAGCATAATCTCGTACCTTTATTTTCTTTTCGATGATCCTAGGGAGGGTTGACCCCGTAGGTTCCGCTGCGCATGTAATGTACATAGCTACGAGTTCCCCAACAGTGACATCAGAGCTTTCTTTAAGGAAATAATCGTCGATTATATTGTCATACCCAAAACCTAATTATAAATGAGTCCGGATTTGAAATGTAGCAACTCGCCACGCACAAGATAGTATGTCAGGCCCACATGGTTACACATAAATTAAGTCCAAAAAATAAAAATAAAAATAATCCATGGTGACCTCAGGTCGTAGGAACAAGCATACTATTTCCTACACCCACCTCGCCTAGCCCCAAAACAACACATGAAAAGAAAGAAACAATGAGTGGTTAGTTATGAAGTAACTGAGTGAGAAAGGTGTTTTGGGCCTAACTTATTAAAACGGGCCATGGCCTCAAAGCTAGTCCCAAAACTCGCGCAAAACAATTAAGAAAAACAAAGCAAATAAAGTATAGAATTAATACCACAATAAGAATAATGATAAAAGTTCCAAAAGTGGAAAAGAATAAAATCTCTTTTCAAATAAATTGTCTTTAAAAAATAATTTTTAAAAAGTTTCTCAATTCTAAAATTCTCAACACAAAATATGTTCCTTCTTTTGAAACATAAGTTTCTAAATATAATATTAGGTTTATAATAAAAATATAATAAATTGAGGTTTGGTTTAGTTTTCAACTGAAGTGCCAGAGTGATAGGAGTGGCCTACCGCACTGTCCTCTGGAGAACACATTGTAGGCATAGGGACCGCGAATCCCTAACACAAGGCCTGGCGTCCTGGATACCACTCGCGTCGCCACCTCGCACATTACACAACATATGTGTAGGATTTTTCCACTACGTCTAGTACCAACCTCTCCTCAAAATCCAAAAGTGGAGGTCATGAATGTCACAAATCACATATCACAAAATTACATGACCTTCTTTCACAAAATTTCGAATAATATAATTTTATCGTAATATATTTATATATACGTATAAATACTAGTCCCCAAAAGGAACTCAAAATATGTTTAACCTTTAAATGGATTTTATCAAAAGCATTACATAACACAAATAAAATAAAATAAAGATTTATTCTAAACAATTCTATCCCAAAAATAAGATATATACCATTTGGTCACAAAATATGAGGCTAAACCCGATTCCATGGCTTAATTTGACCAATGACGATCTAGTCTTAATAAGAATTTGAAAGTGGATAATAGAGAGAAACCACTCACCTGATACCGAACGCAAACAAGCAAACTCTAAAGAAGAGAAACCTCCCCTTCAAATCCGCACTCTAGCAACACCATATCATTAGCTCAATTTGTTCTCTCTCTTCTGTATTAAACATATTTAAAATCACAAAAATATTTTTCCATGCATAAAAAAAATACATTTTAATGAAAACTTGAATTGAAAATCGTTAAGTTTTAAAAATCATAAACTAACTCTTTTTAACACATAATTTGCAAAAAAAAAAAAAAAAAAGAAAGTTAAGTTCACTGAAAACCAACTGGACTCAAAGAATGTACACGACACTATGATTCCAACGATACGAATTTTGTCTAAATCGGACTTAAGATGAGAGATGAGAGATATCGCCATTTAAAAATCTGGAAAAATTAATTCAAAACTTAATAGAAACCAACTTTGTGAGAGGCTGACAAATGGGACCCACTAACTGAAATCAGATCCCCAATTCCTGACTTTGGCAGAGAACCATTGACCCAATTCCCTTCTTTACAACCCCATAAATCAGTATATTTATTGGATGTTCACCAAAACATGAAATGTAAATATGACAAAAGAAGAAATATTGGGCCTTTCCACATGCCAGATTGAATTCACGTATGACAAGAGGTTGGAATTTTTTTGAATAGTAGCACTATTTCGAAGAATAATTAATCAAATAGTATAATTTTCAAAATATTTGGGTAGGTAGCACTTCCGCCAGACCTTCTGGCGGAACTGAAGTAGTTCCGCCAGAGGGTCTGGCGGAACTAGGGAATTTTTTTTTTTTTGCTAATCTCGGCCATTTGGCACCCTTAAACAGCCTTAATTAATGAAAAAGGCTAGTTCCGCCACCGGGTCTGGCGGAACTAGGTAAAATTTATTTTTGGCCCAATTTAGACGGTAAAATTGACCCAAAAATGACGAAAATATAGGTTCCGCCAGACCCTCTGGCGGAACTAGCTAGTTCCGCCAATGAGTCTGGCGGAACTACACATTTTCCCAACTTACAAGCTGACCCAAAAAATCCAAAAAAAATGGTCTAGTTCCGCCAGTGGGTCTGGCGGAACCAGACCATTTTCCCAACTTACAATCTGACCAAAAAAAATTTCAAAATTTTGGATTTAGTAATGGTTTTTAATAAAAAACCGATACTAAACTTAGTACTGTATCGGTTTTTTCGGGAAATGTTTTTCATTTAGTAACGGTTTTTATAAAATAACCGTTACTAAATATGACATGTAGTAACGGTTCTTCCATAAAACCCGTTACTAAAGATTTAGTAACGGTTCTTCCAGAAAAACCGTTACTAAGTGGAAATTTAGTAACGGTCTTTAGGGAAGAACCGTTACTAAGTGTCACATTTAGTAACGGTTATTTGATGAAATCCGTTACTAAAGGAAAAAAATTTCCGAAAAAACCGATACAGTACTAATATTTAGTATCAGTTTTTTAATGAAAACCGTTACTAAACCCCAAATTTTGAAATTTTTTTGGGTTAGATTGTAAGTTGGGAAAATGGTCTAGTTCCGCCAGACCCACTGGCGCAACTAGACCATTTTTTTGGACTTTTTGGGTCAGATTGTAAGTTGGGAAAATGTGTAGTTCCGCCAGACCCACTGGCGGAACTAGATAGTTTCGCCAGAGGGTCTGGCGGAACCTATATTTTCGTCATTTTTGGGCCAATTTCACCGTCTAGGCTGTTTAAGGGTGCCAAATGGCCGAGATTAGCAAAAAAAAAAAATTCTCTAGTTCCGCCAGACCCTCTGGCGGAACTACTTCAGTTCCGCCAGAAGGTCTGACGGAAGTGCTACCTGCCCAAATATTTTGAAAATCATGCTATCTGATTAATTATTCTTCAAAATAGTGCTACTATTCAAAAAAATTCGAGGTGTAGGGCCCAAATGTTCTTGATTAGACTTGGAAATGAACATAAGCCTGATACATGACTCCCACCCAATGACTTGGTCCATACTGGACCCTATCCATTCAACCTTGAGTAGCTTATATCATTTTGACATGAAAATGATCACTACTTGAACCAACACTGGCACAATAAATGAAGCTATCTAGATGAACACGGTCTACCAACTCCAGAGTGAAATGTAGGTATCAACAGATAACAACACTTCACACACCAGATCTAGGCAAAACCCGATCGGATGGACTCAATACACACCAAAGGATCCGCTAATTAAGACAGAGCAAAATCCGAAAATTCATAAAATTAGCAAAAGTTCTGAATCTTAAGAACAGTAAAAGAAATGATATATATATATATATATATATATATATATATATATATTAAATCCAAAGTTTCACACAATATTATTTACTCATAACATAAATCTAACCTTTTATTATGAGAATCAAGAATAAGCAAAACATTTAAAAAAAAGAAGGAAAGAAAAACATTACAATAAAAATAGATGAACATTTTATCTATTCATCCATATTTCTTGTTCAAAATATGGCTCCGAAAATTAATTCAATTAATTAAAACTGACCTTATTTTGATTGAAGTTTGGATGAAGAAACCAAAATATTTTTAGAGAGAGAGAATGAACAATTTCAAGAAACTTGAGCTATGGTGGCTAGGCATCCTCAAATAAGGTGAGAGGGTCTTAGAGAGGTGATTAGAGGCTTAAAATCTTAGTTAAACAACCATACACGGTTGGGCCAAGCCCAAAAGCAAAATTGGGAAGAAAAATGCCGAATATCAGCCGAAATGACTTGATATATTACATATATATATTTAAAATTTAAGAAATTCGAGTATAATAAATTTTACGGTTTTCAAAATATCGCATAAATAGTTCCTAAGAATATAATATTAGATATTATGATTTTTTAGAGTTTCGAAAAATAGTTTTTTGAAATCTGTTTTGGAAACGGAACTAAAATTAAAGGAAACAGAAGATCCAGTGTTATTCCGTTCCTAACGGAATAGTTCCGTTCAAAACGGAATAGATTGGAATTTTACCATAATTATCCAGTGTTACTCCGTTCCGAACGGAATGGTTCCGTTCAGAATGGAATAAGGCTGAATTTTTCAGAAATCCTAATTTTTCAGAATGGAATAAGTCAAAAAATTTCAGTGTTTTCTTACTTCAATTTGACAGAGCAAGGAAAGACCACAATATAGATAAATAGAAAGTTTTTTTTTCACAACTATGCAACAAATGTTGTTACATGTCATTTTGGCTAATTATCCAAATATGCACAAAACACAGAAAATGCTGCATTCACCAATATTGAAACAAACAAATTGACCAATTTATCCCTCAAGAATTAATCATGAAGAGCTTAATTTACAAAGAATCAAATAACCTAATTATTTATCAGGAAAGTTTTAAATAAAAAATCATCCTTGTCTATTTATGTTCTTGTAGACAAATAATTTTCGACTATTAGGTTTTGTAAAGAATCATTGTAACCATACTCATAACAAATCTGAATATCACATTTCCTCAAATTTCCATTAAATAAACACATGACATGTTGCTAAATATTATACCAAGATGCAAACTGCAATTCAGTGTCCTGTTAGAAATTATGAAAGAAATGATTGATACTTTGCAAAATACCTCTCAGGACATCCAACAACATGCACAGGCTCTCTAGTCTAGTTGCTACTTATCATCGCACATGCTCTCTGGTCTAGTTGCTATTTATCATCGGTACTGACTGCGCCTTCACTGTTGAAACTTCACAACATCAACTTCTACTACCTGCAAATGATTAAAACATAACCGCATTATAAAAAATAATTAGAACTAACACATTAAAACTTTAAATAATTATGAGATAATCTGTAGTAAATTAAGCACTAAAAAAAGAAAAAAAGCACGTGTGTCATTCTCTCAGATAGCCATTAAATCATACAAATGATATGCTGCTAAACAAAACATGAATGGATAGACATAATTTTGTTTAATCCTACAAAATAACTAAAAAATATTTAATACGAAATCATGAATGAAGTGTTATGTCATCAAGGCACAAACTCGAGCACCTTGTGGGCTCTTATCAAGGCATAAAGTCAGAAAGTTTAAGGATGAATTTGAAACCGTGAGAAGAACTGATTCAACCATATCAACATAAATAGTAGGAGAAACCGACATTTGGAACTATAAGGATTTAGCAATATTTTAGAGACCCCCAATGTTGCTGCATGAATTAAATTAAAAAATAATTGCCTTGAATATTCACTGAAGAAGTAAAAATCAATTTTTGATGATATATGATGGCGATGATATAATATTCTGATTCCTGTAAAAATTAATTTACAACATATTCAAAACATATATATTTCACTGTACAGTTGAAATTTGAATTTTTGATGATATTATATTTTTCACCCAAAAAATATACGTATGTATATAACATATAGGAAAGGAATATATGGACCCTAAATTATCATACTCCACTCCATCCCACCTGATGAACGGCTGACATGAATCTGCAGATGAGATCTAATGAAGGGTGCTGTGATGAAATATTTTTCCGTCGGTCCACTCTCCGTTCCTTCTCTATCTATCAATCTCTCCGCCTCTCGCTCTCCATCTCTTTCTGGCGCGCGCGCTCTCTCTCTCTCTCGACCTCCACTACTGTCCCTTCTCTTCCTCGATCTATAATCTCTCTTTTGAAGTAGTATCTCCAGCCCCACCGTCGGTCCGTATCCCTCTATCGACCCAAACCCTAAAACTGGCGGTTATGGGTCGCCTAAAAGTCCAGGTTAGTGTTTATTGGATTTGGATTTCTTATGAAATTTGGACTCAATTTCGTCCAAACGATTTCAACTCATAGCTTTTGCTTAATTTTATGTTTGGTCTGAGTTGATGTATGATCAATTTCTTGTTATGGAATGAATTTATTAGAGCTTTCACAATTTCAGGGTCTTATGTTAATTTATTTGGTCTTAATTTTGTTATTAGGGCTGAATTGGTCTTAATTAACTGTAAATTTGGTTATGCCAGAACGAATCCTAGCTAATTGGCTGAATTTGATCATAACTCTTAATTTCATTTAATTAGGGTAAATTATAGGAATTAGGAGTATTTAAGTCTGAGTTGGAGGTAGTTAGTCCACATATTAGGGTTTTTAAGTGAATTATGATCTCCTTTTCTCACTTCTAAGAAGGGTTTTTTCAAAATTTGTAGTTTACTTTTTGGACTTTAAAGGCAATTGTAAGCTTTTTCTGAGTCTTGCTTCACAGATTGTACTAATTTTCAAATTTTAGGGTGTGCTCCAGAATTTTGTGTTGGAGGAGAAGGGAAGGGAGGGGATGATAGAAGAAGGGAGAGGATGGGAAGAGAAGGGAAGAGGTAGAAGAATCCCTAAATAATTTGATCGTAATATTTCTCTGAATATCTATATGAATGAGGCTTATTATGTTTGATCCGACTTAAAATCTAATTTTGTTTAAGTTGCCCCGTGTTACGATTTATTTTCTGTATTAGGGTTTAATTTTGTTTAGTTTGGTATGAGTTAGGTTTTCTTTTGGATATAATATTAAATTAGTGTTTTTAGTTGAAATCTGCTAAGTTTTTAAAACGTAAATATGTGCTGCATTGATTAGTTTCATACAGAGGCGGTTTGGAAAGAAATGAGGGATACTGTCAAAGATGAAAAGTATAGGGACTTCTATGCAATTTTGCCAAGATTGTGCCAGTATGTTATATATATATATAAATAATTCTTGAATCTTACTAATAATTCTGTGATAGTTATGTGCTTAATTTTGACAGAAATGATACTCGTCTGGGACATAACTAAGACATTTTTTTCTCCCTTCTCATTTTCTGACTTCTTGTTCCATTTCTTCATACAGAACAGTGCATTGGTTGTGTGGGGACACCTTATGCTTAGACTTCATGAGTGTGTTTATTTAGGTGAAGAAGTGCATACAGAAGAACAGTGCATGTGTTTTTCTTCTCACTAGCAGATGAAGAAGTGATGTGCACTTGTAGTTAGGGCTGAATGCTTCCGTAAATGTAATGCATAAACAATGAGAAACAGATTGCTATTATATTCTTTCGCAAGAACTTTGTTACATTTGTTATTTTTCATTGTAACAAGATTCCTTTCTTATTAAAGGCATGTAAATGATTGGATATATGTATATTATTGAATAAGTTTGGTATGAATGGAATCTGGTACAAGTGGTTTCTGAATGGAATTTGTTATTTGTGTATGAATGTGACTTGTTTAGAAGAAGATTTGATTGTTTTTAATTGCGTGACTTTTATTGTGCAACTTGGGAAATTTTTTATTGCATATTTTTTGAATTATGAATATTTGAATAGGGTTTATTTGTATGGTGTATCCATTGTGAGGTTTTTATAAAAAAATCAAGATGAATTGATACTTTGTTTACGCATTATTGGTATCTTTTACCTGATTTACCTAATAGACCATACTAATTCAACTTGCTAATTTGAATCGTGGACTTACAAAATTTCTTTCAAACAATATTTAGAACACACAATTTTATTTAAGAAATAAGATAAAGAACATACAAATAGAGGTGGTAAACGGGCGGGTCCGGTCGTGTTCGGGCCGTGTCAATTTGGGTTTCGGGTCATCGGAAGATTAGATGAGCATCGGAAGGAAGAGGCGGGAGCGTCTCGAGGGGACAGAGATACGGTGGAGAGCGGAGAGTAATCCGGTGGCTTGAGAGCTCTGGAGGTGCTAGAGCAAGAATCTGGTAAACAAGGGGAAAGAAAGGTAGACGGAAAGAAAACAGGGAGAGAGAGAGAGAGACGGTAATAGTTGAACTTGACGGAAAATTTAAAACTTCCGTCCTGTGTAGAAAATTTGGTAGAAAAATTGGTGTATATTTATATATATAGATATAGACCAATTTTAAATATATAAAAAATAATCGAATATGATAAAGAAAATGCAAGAAGAGAATGAGAAAAAAATTGAGGAATAATCATTTCTTACACACAAAAAAGAGATAAAATATTGTCTCAACTCATGGTTCTCACGAGTTAACTTAATTAATAAAAATGAAAAAAATGAATTTGATAAAAAAAAGGTTTTAAAAAAGATTTCAGTAAAGAAATAATAAAGAAAGCAAAAATGGGATTAGAGCAAAAAATAAAAATCAAATTGGGTTTTAAAACATTGGGCCGTGTCCTCAGCCCTATCCCCAGCTGTGTCACAGCCGCGTGTCATGCCGTATCTTGATCATGCTTAAAAGTTAACTAATATTAAAATATTCGGATACGCCACTTGATGTATCTGACACGTATCAGTGTTGCATCGGAGCCGTGTCCGTATCCGATACATGGCTGCTTTTTTGAAATATCCGCGTAACTAGGCTTGTCAACGGGCCGGGTCGGGTTCGGGTTTGGCCATACCAAAACCCGATCCGAAAATGTCGGGTTTGACCCGAACCCGAACCCAAAAACTTTACGGGTTTTATTTCAAACCCGAACCCGAACCCGCGGATAACCCGAAATCCATGGGTAAACCCGAAACCCGAAATAAGTTCATTTTTTGCAAAACACCGATACTAAATATTAATACTGTATCGGTTTTTATGAAAGAACCGATACTAAATCGGGAAAATCAAAACCATAAACCATTAGTAACGGTTTTTATGCACGAACCGATACGAAATGGAAAACTTAGTAACGGTTTTTGTAAAGAACCGATACTAAATCGAAGACAAAAGGACGGTTTTTGTAAAGAACCGATACTAAATAGAAGAATTAGTAACGGTTTTCGTAAAGAACCGATACTAAATCGAAGACTTAGTAACGGTTTTCGTAAAGAACCGATACTAAATCTTCTTAGTAACGGTTTGTATGAACCGATACTAAATCTCTTAGTAACGGTTTTTAGTAAGAACCGTTACAAATCGGCATTTCGGTTTCGGGTTCGGGTTTTTCACGGATCGGATAGTACCAAACCCGAACCCGATCCGAACCCGTTTTTGTTTTCGGGTTTCAACCCGAACCCGATCCGTGGGTTTTTTTTTCGGGTTTGACCCGATCCGTTCGGGTCGGATACCTACTGGATTCGGGTTGAACCCGATCCATTGACAAGCCTACGCGTAACATAGGTTAGGGTGAATGTTTGGGGCTTTTTTCTAAAGAAGATCCAGTTTCGTGTTCGATTTGAGTGCGAAACTAGAAAAACACATAACAAGAAAACGAGAAAAAGAGAATCGCTAAACGTTGGCAGCGCAAGCATCATTTGTTCTGCCGACTCTGAAGAAGACATACGAGGGCCGAGGTTTTGGCAGGTCATATCGCTAATTCTTAAATAAAAATTGTTCAAAACATAGATTCCTTCATAAATAACAAATAAACCAAAATAATTGATCTTAGGAAAGAAATAAAAGGAGGATTCTTAAAATTAGAACATAACTACCATAAAAGAAACCATTCCAACCCTATCATAAATAACAAATAAACCAAAATAATTAATCTTAGGAAAGAAATAAAAGGAGGATTCTTAAAATTAGAACATATCTTTTTACATCCAAAAGCCTAAATTTTAGACTACATAAACCTTAGATAAAATAGAAAGAAATAAAGAAAGGATTCTTAAAATTAAAACATAACCATTTTAACATATAAAACCCTACATCATAAAAGAAACCAACCCAACCCTAAAAGAAACCATCCCAACCATAAAAGAAATCGTTTACATCCAAAAACCCTATAATTTAGATTACATAAACCTTAGATATGGAAATGGGCAGCCTCCACATCAGGAGACGGATTATGATGAAGGAATTCATCAAGTGCATGAATGTCTCGTTTGCCACCATGGAATGATGCCAATGTATTGGCATGTGGCAATTTCTTCCTCACGAAACTACGATATTCCTCGCCAAGAACCTCAAGCGTAGAGCTCGACAGATAAAAGGCATGGAGCATTTTTTTTCTTTCAACACCTATGATCAAGGCCTTCCTCGCTGCATCATAACTCACATGTGGAAGGCGAAAAATATCTCCAAGCTTTTGAAGCTCCTTAGTGCTAGCTTCTCCTTCTAATACCCAACTCTTCTTCTCATCTAATTTTCGTACGATAACCTTGTCGTTGTTTCTATTATGACCGAATTTAGTAAACCAAAAATAAAAAACAACAAAGTAGACCTCTCCATCTCGAGCCAGTAAATAGGGGCATTCCCTTCTATGTTCTCCACTCCACGGTAGAGGGACCTTCCAATACGTGTCATTGGCAATTTCATATCCATACAAGAAGAAGGCTCCACATTTTTCACCCTTGAAGCACACTGAGCCCCCTCCGATTCTACTCGCTTTGCAAGTATCCGTATCAGCCTGGATACTACAACCTTCGAAATATTCATCATCAAGAATGGATGACATAGTCCACGAAGAGGTCTCGGAGGAGTAAATGTGAAACCTAACCGTGCTAGACCTGGGGAAACCATATACTCCAACCGCCAGCTTGAAATGGAATGACAATGCCGGATCATAGACAAGAGCCGGCAAGGCATAATCATAGGATTGATCATCAGTTGGAGAGGGAGGGACCAATGTTGGGACAAGAGCCCAGTGAGAAGTGGCCGGATTGGCCAAAATAATAACCCCATCTGTCATTCGGTAAAAACATACGAGTCCATGGCTATTGGAGGCAGCCCAAAAGCCGTTCGATGTAAGTTGTGTGATAATGCTCGGAACCTTGGGGCATGACGATAGAAAGGGTTTGAAGTCAGGATATGTCATATCACTTCGGTAATGTAGGGTGAAGAAAGAGGTTATAGGACCAGGATGGGAGCCGGAGCAGTGGGCAAGGATAAATAGTGGGTCAGAAATGAGTTGTGCCCAATAGCGGCACACAGATTCCATTCCCATGATGGCCTCCGTGGGGACGAGGGAGAGGATCAAGAAGATTATGTCGTTACTCAAGCTCGCACCCTGAAGAAAATACAAACCAAGTTAGACTAATTAGACCACGATGTGCGTATACAAACCAAGTTTGGTCAATAAGAATGAACCAATCACACTAACTAGACCACGATGCGCGATACAAACCAAGTTTGGTCAATTAAGAATGAACCAGACGCACTAATTAGACCACGATGTGCGTATATGATTTAGGTACTTCTAAGAATTAACAAGGGGAGAATTATATGCAATATTTCCAAGGGTTCCTTAGTATGATTTTATGGCATGCTTATCAGTCTAATACCAGTACGCACCGACCTGTCTAGGTCTCAAAGTATATATGAAATTTGAAATCAAGTAATCTACCTTCTCAACTGGTAAGGGGTCACACTCCATACCCAGATGCCTCTCCCTCCCTAAAGTAATATAAAAGACCATTCAATTAAAAATATATATTCACTTTTGAAGAGTAATCTGGTTCATATATAGGTAAACGAGTACACAGCAACATATAAACCCTAAAATAAAATGGATGGAGAGAGAGAGAGAGAGAGATGCGTACAGTCGTATTGCGGTTCTTGCTCTTCAATTTCCATAGAGGCAATGCAACTACGAGTGTCATTTTTGTCCTCAAACAGTTCGTTGTTCTCCTTTGATTCTACACAAGGCGCAACAATTTCCTTCCCTTGGCTGATTTTAGTAATTTCACAATGTTTTGGGCCGGATTTCTTTCTCAACTTCTTTTCGGATAATTTACTGCGCTTAGCCTTTTTCTTAACCTGATAATAGTTGCTACTAATTAGGTTTGTGATCTCACATGCCGAACTTGGGATCCAAGGTTCTGAATAAATAGTTTCAAACTGAAGAAGCACATAAATAGGAATCCTAATTAAGAAGAATTTGATCTTTAAAGATGCACAACCCTATGAAGATGCTATTAGAAAATAAGAATCTTCATTCATCCCCATGGATTTGAGAAAGAATGATTGATTTAACCAAAAGAAAGACAAAAATAGAAAAGGCAGATAGATCTTACAGATTGAAGATGCTTGAGAGCATCGGCCATAGCTTTGTTCGTCATATTTGCTCGGATCTTGTTCTTCTTGCATAGTGATTGAAGATCGCTCCTTGGGAGGCAGTGGAAATCTATCTGGAAATCTTTTTTAGATAAGATTAGCTAGGTGGATTCAGATTTCAGTTTACAAGAGAGAGAGAGAGAGAGAGAGAGAGAGGGAGAGAGAGAGAGAGAGAGAGAGAGAGAGCATAGCATAAAATTGAAAGCGTATATTTTGTTCGCTTGTAATATGAAATAAAAACATGTGCAAGTGAGACAACTGATGAAATTGAACAAATGAACTAGTGTAAGATTTCAGTAAGCAAACCTAAGGCTTCCCGTGCTAATTTTACATGCACAGCACCAAATTTCAGCCCACTTGCTACATTCCCTGGAAATGAAAGAGAGCAACAAAGAAAATGTCAAATCATCTGTTATTTTGCTTTTCCCCACTCTTTTCTTTAGAAATCAGAATTAAAATGATCTTGAACCTTTATAGACTACTGAATGCTCTTTTGGGCCTGCTTCATTGGGTAAATCCATTGTCTCAACCTGATAATGATTAGTACTAATTAGGATAATGGTTTCAGATCTCAAACTTGGGACCTAGTGTTTATAATAAATCATTCCAAAATAAAGTACAAATGAAGAGAAATAACACAACGTGTTTGATTTAATCATTGTTGTAGCAACAACTAACATTAAGGAGAAGTTAATTTGAAATCGAGTGAGAAACGAGATAACGAAGCAGCTTCAGAACAATAGGCTGCACTTTCAAAATTGATCTCATTTGATCATTGCAATAAATCAAGGCAAAAGAATTTCACTGAATATGGAAATAAAAATAGATTTGGTCCTAATAAACATAGAAACGAATAGAGCTTGAAGGAAAATAAAAGAGAGGCGCTTAAATGGGACAAACTAAACAGAACTGAGCAGACTTCACGGAGAAATCGAGAAACAGAAAGGCTGATTAATCAAGCTTACGAATTTGAGAGACTTGAGCGCATCAGCCGTGATTTTGTCCGTCGTACTTGCTGGGATCTTGTATTTCTTGCATACACTTTGAGGATCTCTCCTTGAGAGGCGTTCCAAGTCCATCTCTAGATTTTTCTCTAGCCAAAGGCCCTACGGTTTATTCAGACTTTTGTTGCGATCTTTCAGAATCTCTTGTTATTTTCTCCAACTCTCGAGAATTTCTAGGATCTAGCTCAATCAGGGTTTCTATTTCAGCTCCAGCTCGGGTAAGAAGAAGAGTGTAGTAGATGAGAGAGCGAGAGAGAGATCGAGTGAGTAGGTTCTGCAGATAGGGATGTCAATGGATCGGGTTCGGGTCGGATTCAGGCAATATCCATATGCGTGTCCAATTGAGATTATGAAGATTCAAATACGGATCCAAAACTATTAGAAAAGCTAAGATCCATATGTGAATCCAAATTCATTAATTTTGTGGGTTTCGGATTGGATTTTGGATCTTAATATCAAGTTTTTTTTTAAAAAAAATACATGAAAAATAATCATTTATAACATAAATAATATAATTGACACAAAATTTATTTAATACACCATAAAATCATATATAAATTATAATACAATATATATCATATTATTTGTCATATCTTTCTTTATTCTCCATAATTGATGAAAACTTAGTTGAAAAATATATTTAATGCTCGTTGTTAAAAAATATTGATTAGAAATTCTTTTCAAACTAACATGTGTTTACTATTTATCATGGTGATATGTTACCAATTATTCATATTTCCTTTACTTTTATTAACATATGAATATTTACCTTTTGTAAATTTGATTTACAAAGAAAGCAACAATAAATAATCTAGAAAGATATTTCCCATATATATAAACATAATTATATATTTATTTTATCGGATTCATATTAAGTTTCGGATTCAGATCTTTTCAGATCTTTTGTAAATTTGATTTACAAAGAAAGCAACAATAAATAATCTAGAAAGATATTTCCCATATATATAAACATAATTATATATTTATTTTATCGGATTCATATTAAGTTTCGGATTCAAATCTTTTTAGATCCAAATCCAAATCCAATAAACGAATGGATCTTTTTCAAAAATCCAAATGCGAATCCATTTTGTTATTGGATATATTTTTACGATCCATATGCGCATCCATTCATGCGGATTCGGATCGGGTTATCGGATTTTGGAGATCCATTATGTTATGTTTGTTAGGTTGGGCCTTGCTTTATTTCTTTTCATTTTTTTATTATTTTAGTTTGTGCCGTGGGCCACTAAATACATAGGAACGAATAGAGCTTCCGAGTCAATGATAGATATATGAAGTGAGGATTTTAATTTGTAAGACACTAGTTATATATACTGCTTTGCAGGTGATGATCTTTTTATAATACAACTATGCAAATTTATATATAACTAGAATAATACTCGCAGTTTAAAAGTAAGTTACAAAGAGTTAAAAAATATATATATACTTATTTGTTATATTGTGTTGGAATATCCACGATAATTTTAACGCACCTTTTTTTTTTTTGAGAATATTTGGAGTGGGTTCAAAAGCCCCACGTCCAAATGCAAGCAAAATTTTATTAATTTTTATAAACAGTTTACATTAGCTGCCTATATTAATTGTATCTATATCTAACATTTACACCAATGCAAAAGAGAATAAAATCTAACAGAAAACAAAAATGAGAGCCCATCACACTCCGGCCCATTATGCAAGTTTCGTTTAGAATCCAGCCGACAGATGTACTCTTCTCTCAGTGGAAACAGCTCAAGACATTTCACTAGCTCGCTGTCTTCAGCTCACTCTCTCCCCTTTTCTGTCAAAAAGTCTACCTCGATAAAATCGCTCTCCCTAATCAGATTGAGTTCTTCCCTAATCTCATCTATCACCGCCTCTCTCGATTTCCTTTTCTCCGTGAAGATTCGTCGGCATCTCTCCTTCCAAACAATGAATTCAAACATCCCCACCTCTTGCTTCTTCTTTTGTCTGCCTCCAGCAGTTGTCACAGTTAGTAGAGCTGCAGTCAGATCCGATTTCTCCGACTGATTGGGACAGATCGCGTTTTGAAACAAATCCCAGAGCCCTTGAATCTCTGCGCACTCGTCTGAAAGAGTCAGTATGCAACAGAAGGAAATCGACCATTTGGATTTAAAAGCCATTTTAGTTTTAGTTAGTTTCAAAGGCAAATGAAAAATAAATAAACATTAAAGAGTGGAATACATATATTACAATTTTAAAATCATGTTTTGAACAAAAACATAGAAAACTTTTATTATCAAAAGATAATCTGGAGAAAATTTGGCCTTTAATAGCATGATGATTTGATTCTTTGATCTATTAAATGTATTGTGACCTGAATTAAACTTTCATATGTCAAAATAAATAAAAGGATCAATTAAAAGAATTTATCCTGAAGTTAATAGTGCTATACTGACTCTTTCAGTTATTACGTTTTACCATACATAGTATGATTAATTTGGTTCTATCATAAACTAATAAACCTTCCACTTGAAAGAATAATAAGGGTTAAAAGGCACGATTACTACGGTTGGTGGCTATTTATTTGTATGAGAAAAAGTTCATATACTATATCAGTTATATAAATTGATAATTATAAACAATAATTCGTAATACTTAATGCTGATTCTATCGAAGCATAAAACACAACTGAAATATCTGCAACGTAACGCAAGTGTTATTCTAGGAAACCGACCTGACACAAATTCATGCTCAAATTTATAGAATCGGCATTCTCAAAATTCTCAAATTAAAAAGGAAAAAACAAAAAGTTAATTAGAAAAATTAAGTGCAAAAATCAGTACAATTAAAAACTAAGTGCAAATCGAGTAATTCTATATATTATAGTATTAATGCTTGATATTGGGAGAATGGATGTCAAGCCGACAAGTGGCGGTCCTTAGATGTTACATGTGTCAAGTTGGAGATCTTATGTGACAATTATTATACCTATCAATACCTAACGAGTCATTCACAAGAGAAAATATTATCCAATGCATAATTTGCCACATAATGATTCTTGCATGTGACATCTGTTAAGTTTTGGGATCTGCTGTGACAATTATTATACTTATCAATATGTAGCAAATCATTCACAAGGAAAAATATTATCCAATGCATAATTTGCCACATAATGACTCTAATTTTTTGTATCCAAGTTTTTGCTTTCAATAATTACTCTTATATTTCAATATTATTATCATGTATGTCATTGAATATTTTATTCATGTGAAGCACTTAAAAATTGAGTGGTATTTGGTGTTATTTTTAATAACATTGAGGGCTATTTTTTGAATATTATTCATCTTCCAAAAAATCATGGCTTTCACCAACATGTGTCTTCAAGTAGGTGATTTTTTTTAACATTTATTTGATTCCATATAGCAATTAACATTACCTATTATATAAGATGGGTCATTCCAAACTAACATGCCGCACTACATAACTACACTCATTATAAAAAAAATTAACTGCGGGGCTCACATAAAATTTCCATACCCTCTGGCAAGCCCAAAGAGCCATTTAACGCACATGTGAGCTTATTCACACTTAATCTATAATTGAAGAGTACAGGTGGAATAATGTAAGTATATAAAGTACTTTCATATATTGTATCAAGGTATGGTGGGACTAAAATTTACAAACCAACCCGGAGAAAATAGGTGTGAGAATTAAAAGATTACAGTGAGCTGAATCTGAGTGGGCTGCGAAATTTCAATCTATCCCTTCCAAAATTAGAAAATTATTGTGTGGTCTAATAAATGAGTATGATATATGATAAACAAATTACATGTGTATCCTCCAAAATATGAAAAATATAATTTTTGTCCTTACTAAAATGAGAAAATTAGAAATAATTATATATGGCATAATTTATATTAATTTAGTTAAAACTCAAGGTGTTATATTGGCGGCCTTCTTTAAGAATTTATTTGACATTTTTGTTGATCAAACGTATGAAGCGGTTCATTTTTTTAGTCAAGATAAATATCCAACACGCAGTTCGCTACACTATTTTAATTTCTTATTAACCTTGCATGGATGCAGAACATTTGACACATGACCTTCTATAAGATTTAGATTTGCTGTGACAATTTTGTTGGTTAAACATATGAAACGAGTCATTTTCCAGTCAAGATAAAAATCAAACACATAGTTCGCTACATTATTTTAATTTCTTATTAACATTGTATGAGTGCAAAACATTTGACATGTGACGTTCTAAAAGATTTTATGTGAAAATTCTATTATTCAAACGTGTGAAGTATGTCACAACACACAGTTTGCCACACCTTTTTTAATTTCTTATTAATGTTAGACGGGTGCAGAAGATTTGACATGTGACCTTCTTTAAGATTTTATGTGACAAATTTGTTAGTCAAATGTATGAAACGGGTTACTTTTCAATCGAGACAAATATTCAACACACAGTTTGCACACCATTTTTAACTTTATAGTAATGTTGGATGGTTGCAGAACATTCGATATGTGACCTTCTTTAAGATTTTATACAATAGTTTTGTTAGTTAAACGTATGAAACGAGTCATTTTCTAGTCAAAAAAAAAAATCCAATTGTGTGCTAGATGGGTGTAAAACATTCGAAACGTGATTTTCTTTAAAATTTTCTGTGATAGTTTTGTTAGTCAAACGTATGAAACGGGATATTTTTCAATAAAGAAAAATACCCAACACACAATTCGTCACACCATTTTAATTTCTTACTAACGCTGGATGGGTACAAAACATTTGACACGTGGTCTTCTTTAAGATTTTCTATTAAATTCTTTATTAAGTTTTATATAAATAATTTTTATATAATAATGTAGAGTGATATTAAGTTCTATATAATATAAAATAAAATACAATGTGTATATATGAAATTATATTCAATATTCCGAAGCGGAGTGAGGGCTCCACTAGTTTAGATAATTATGCTTAAATGACCTTGCTACAATAATAAAAAGTTAAAAATGACAACAATATGTTTAATGCGTTAAAATCTAACTAATGAACTATCAATTATTTGAGCTGCACCATTTCCTCCCCCGCAATACCAGAACAATATAAAATTAACTAAAATCACACAACAAAAATAATTTACTCAAATTTACAAAATACATAATAAATAACTACAAAAATAATAAAAATTTAATAAAGTATAAAATCTGATGTTTTTACAATAAGGCTACACAAACTAATGGAATTGACAAACGAGTGACCGACGCCCTACGTGGCGCCTCTCTCTCTCCTCCAGTCCTCCATATTAGATATCCTCTCTCCTCCGATAATTCTTTTTCCCTTTCTGGTGGCCTCCTCAAATGGAAAGACAATAAACAATATTTTGGATCCAGTTTTGCTACCCGCTAAGCCCGTTAATTAAGAACCAAACATAGAAACTTCAACACCTACTGGCAAAACGGGAAAGCACAAGGAGAACACGCGATAATCAAAACCCTAAATGGCTGCTCTCTTTACTCTTCCTTCTCTCTGTGTGGTTTGAAGCTGAAATCCGAGTTAGTATCTATTTGGAATAAGTTTTTTCTAGTAAAATCGAATTAGTTTCTTCATATAAATTGAATTAGTATCTATTTGGAATAAGTTCAGCTTCTAAATAAAACATTATTGTTAATAATAATTCTAATTATGTTTTTTTTTTTGTATTTTAGGGCAGCATCAGAAAAGTATGCTCACAATAGAATGCTTGGATATAAAAAATACGGAAAATAATGAAATTTTTTGGGCTGAAATGACTTTTACACAAAGAAGCGAGAGTATGAACAACTTTTTCGACAATTATATTTACTCAAAAACGTCGCCCAAACAGTTTGCAGAGAAATATGAGAACGTTTTGGCTAGAAAAATAGAAAATGAAAAAAAGTAGGTTTGAGCAAGCAATATGCCGAGCTAGTCAAATTTTGGGAATTACATTTAGTAGTATTTTGATGTAACAATTGATTTTCTTATTATTGGTGTTCTACTATGATGTTTTGTGTACTTGGTACTTAGATTTTTGTTATGAAGCTTGTTAGATGAATTTTATTAGGATCTATCATGAAGTTTTGTTGTGATTTGTTAGATGAATTTTGTCAAATCCTCATTGGCGGCACTTTACATGACGACATTGTGCTTTTTTGGTTTATGAATTTGTGTTAAGATGAATTGAGTTAATCAATGTATGTCATAGCCAACAGAAATTTAACAAAATTATTTGTTAAAAATATAACAAACTCTAACAAAATTACAACAAATTCAAACAAATCACTATAACAATAAATATCAAGCACTTAAAACATCAAACAGAAAACCAATAATAAAAAATCCATCAATTACATCAAAATTCTATTAAATATAATCTCTAAAATCCAATGAGCTCGACATAGTTTTTAAACAAACCCGACTATTTGGCCACATAAATTGCTCAGGGTAAATCGGGAAACTCTCTTGTGTCCCAAAATCAGTATCATTCAAATCGGGCAATACTTCATGCGCAACATTCTACAATTATAAATGAACATAATCAGTATGATATTATTATAGACATCAGTATATATGAAACAAATAAAATAAGAATAATACCTCAAGTTTCCTCTTTATTTGGTCTTTTCTATTCTGACGAATTTTGTCATCAGTTCCTACCAACCCTTTTTTTTTCGCAGTCTACATTTTGGTTTTATAGATTCTGGATCAAGGATGATCGAGTTCTCTTTCGAAGATTCCTCTCCAAGTGCGTATGAATCATTGCAGGAACCGGTATCATGATAGGTATTGGAACCGGCAACCATTGCATACGGAAGATATTTTTCTTTTAGCTTCCGGTGTACTTTCATAAACTCCTCAAATTTTTCTTCACTGTCTTTCACCAAACCAGCAACCTCGTCAGATGTTACTGATATGTGATATACCATAAATGATGGGTCCATTTTTGTATTTTAGGAAAAAATTATAGGATTTAGTATAACATATGAACTATGTTATCCTATTAAATAACTTCTTTTATATAGCAAAATGTCACAAAAAATCAAGAAAAAAAAATCCTTAGTAATGGGACCCATATTTTTTTATTAAATTTATTATTTTTTATGCCTATTCTCTGAGGGTCACAATAATCACTCGTTGAGTGACTCATTTAATGTTATTTAGTACACAAATATCACATAAAAATTTCAAAAAACACATGTGTCATGATTCTAGGAAAATTAGAGAATTATATATAGGTAAATTGAACAAATGAACAAATTACATAATATTCCTTAAACTATCACACATATGACCATATATCCTTGGTACGGATAATATTTCTCATTTTCCTTGGGTGTACACATGAAATTAGATAATATTTCCAATGCTTAATTTATAGAGGTATATCTTATACATGATACTTTCACTTTATAGGGTACAAATAAGATTCTAAAATTTCTATGTGTACACATAAAATTATGATCACAAATGACAATAATATAAACAATTTACATGGCGACATAACATAACCGTAGTAATCATTGCAAACGTTACAACCCTAAAACTTTCAAATCAGAAATTCGAAATTGATAATTGCCCTTACGGATCTTTTCTATCATATGACCCAAAACCAAGAAACAATCGACCCTAAAACCAACCCAACAACCAAAAACAGAACAATCGCAATACCAGCCGTTTCAGAATGCTGAATCGGCACAGCTTTCGGTGCCAAAATCATAATGACAGCTGTCAAGTACCCATTGGTTAGGCCTAAAAGACAGGTCAGCACAGTGACTGGTATTTCGGTACGGAAGAATTCCGGCCCGTGTAAACAAGCTATGAAAAGAGGGTAAAATAGGAGTCGAGCCACACAGCCCCAAACTGCAGTATTTGAATTTTCGAGTAAGTAAAACGCGGGAAGTGTTTTTCCAACTAGGTCAAATATGTTGTAGCCTGCTATGAGGATAATTGGGTACCTGATTTAAATGTAAAACAGTATATTAGTGAATAAAATAGTTATATCAAGAAGTGTTTTTCTAATGGGGGTTTTCTCAATAAGTCTTTATGTTTTCTTGCATATGTGAACAAAAATATCTTTTGGATTATTAAAAAAACCGTTAGCTTTTAAAATACTCAAAAAACCCCTAAAGTTAACTTTTTATTTTCAAAAGCCACTAACTTTCATGTTTTGTTTAAAAAAACAACTCATTCTGAAACAATACATTAAATAATAATATAAAAAATTTAATTGAATGTATTAAAAAAAATAGATAAATAATATGTAAACACCATAATTTATTTGAAATAATAGATAAATAGTTTAAAAAAATGTATTTACATACTATTTACCATCATTTATATATTACAGATATTATACAAGTGTTTCTTTCTGAAAATAAAAATTAAGCCGAAAATGAAAAGTTAAAAATACAGGTTCCTTTAATACCCCAAAAGATAGCGAGTTTTTCACAAATCTGAGAAAACACGGTTTGAAAAAAAATTCCCCTTTTTTAACAAAATAAATACCCTTTTTTTTTAAAATAAAAGTTGACTTCAGGGATTTTTTACAACTTTAAAGTTAGGCGTTTTTTTAAAAATTAAAAAAAAGCAGGACTTCTTTTGAACATCCCAAAACATAGGGGAGTTCTTCACAAATCCAAGAAAACAGAGGGTGTTTTTCCAAATTCCCATTTTAACATACAAAATCATTTTCACGTACCAGTCCTTGAGGGTTTCAGAATGCACATCTTCAGTAATATACCCTGGAAAAATCGACAAGGTCACCATATAAATCAACAAAATCCCGAATCCGTACCACTTCACCCTCCCAATTATACTCCACAGAGTTTTCCTCCAAACCTTCCCTTTATTCTCCCCTTCTTTTCCTTCTTCTTCTTCTTTAATGGCTTGTTGTTTTAGGGTTTTGTAGTGTTGCACGACTGGCAAGCGGTCCGCTAGGTTGTAGCAGATTATGCAGATGATCATTACGATTATGCCCACTACGAAGTATAGTATCGCGCTTTTGCGGAGTCCTTGAGCGTCTTGTGGGTAGAGAGATTTGGTTAGGACCCGCAGAATTGACACAAGTACCCCTGAAAAGTTTTGTAATTTGTCATTAATCTGCACATTTAGACCTAATTTAGATCTAATTTAGACATAATTAAGTAATTTTAACTTAGAATTGACCTTCTAAATCAATTTGGGGAAGTTTCTATCCACACATTCCAACTACCAATAATGCAAACCAAATCAAGGAAATATTCACAAAATTGGAAGTTCTCTATGCAAAAAGCTCTCATCTTTTTTCTCACCTGAAGCAGCTGTACCAGCAACAGTGGCTTGCATATACCTCTCAGGCAATTCACCGGCAGCCCCAATAACTCCGCCCTGAACCAACGCATCCGCCACTCCGCACAGAGCAGTGGCCGCCACAGTGACATCAAACGCGGCGTAAACGCCTCGCCGTCCCTTCACATACACCGCGTCCATCACCGGCACGATGATCAGAGCGAGAGTAAACAGCGACAACCCAGAATTGATCCTCAGAGAAGCGCTGGACTTGTGCGCATAGCCAACAATTACAAGCAAAGGCAGAAAACATGAAATCATGTAGGAGACGGAGTAGATCCGGTCGACGGAAACGTCGGGGTAGAGGTAAGAGAAGTAATCGACCGCCGTGATGAACGCGTTCCATGGCAGGAGGAATCCCGCGCCGAGGATGAAGTAGACGACGTAGCCGATGTTGAAGTGGTCTTTCGGCGCCGGCTGCTGCTCTAGTTGGGATTCGGCCATGGATGAAGGAGGCAGCAGGAGGCGGCGCTGCTCGTCCACTTCCCCCATTGTTGATTTTGTTGGGGTTTTATGGAGGAAAAGAGAGAGATAATCGGAATTGAGATCTGCCTGGAAATGGAATGTGAATATGTGATTGTGTGTTGATATTAGTATGCGTCTGAATTTGTGTTTTGAGACTAGAAGGGAAAGAGAGACTGAAATTAATGCAAGGTGAGTGTAAATGAGGAGAAGATAGGTAGTTTGATCTCCAGTTGTTGTAAAAAGTGGAGACATCCTTTTAATGAAAGTATTGTTTTCAATAATGTTATCAGAACCGGACCGGACGTTGAGGTCACCGGTTCATCGGTCGAATCAGTGAGTCCACCGGTTCAAATGCTGGTTTTCTAGAATATAATTTATGAATAAATAATATAATTTTATATACATCGCATAAATTTCAAAACAAAATTTTTAAGTATCAATCACTTCATTTTATTTTACCAACACAAGAAATCCACATGAGAAGAAAGAAAATAATGAGAGAGAAAAAGACAGCAAGAAGAAAACCAAAAAAAAAATTATTGTAGCAAAAAACCAGGTTTAACAACCGGTTCAATTTTCGGTTTTTCACAAAAACGGCCGGTTCAATTTTCGGTTTTTCACAAAACCGGCCGGTTCAACTAAAAAAATCCGGTTTTTATGCATATTCGATCCAATTGACAGACCGAACCGAAAATCCCACTGGATCCGATTTTTTCCAGTTTTGATAACAATGGTTTTAAATTTATCCTCTTAATGTTACATGATAGTTGATGTGAGTACAAAAAATAGATATAATTGGAGGTTTTTTGTAGTTAAAACTAAAATAAAATGGATTAGAATTATATAATATGAAATCTGGATACTACCTCTGAAACGCTGATATCTCCAGTTAGAAATAACTGGAGAGATAAGGCAAAAGTTGATTTGGAGGGAAGGAAAGGGTGTGGTGGGGAGTTGACCACGCCGTGAGAAGTCGTACAATCAACCGTTGCCAAGTAGGTATTAACCAATTTCTATTCCAATGATTGTTATTGAAAGTGAACAGCCATCCTTTACAACTTTTTGCAAGTTGCACCTTCGAGAGTTCACTACAATCTACATATAGTTGCTGATAGTGTATGAATGATTATGATAGCTTAATAATGGAGTTTCTAAGGACCATTAGTTAATTTACTCTATTTCTTTTTCAAAAATCCGGAAAACGTGATCCTTTGTTTATTCAGCACGAGCTCTTGTTGTCGGAATTAAGAATAGAACTGGAATTTCTTTTAACTGAAAATTCCCTCAATTTTTGAAGATATTCCAAAAGTTACTTATTTTATTAGTTCTCTGCTCTAATGGAGTCAATTTTCTCAACGAGTTTATAAATTTATTATATAAACTCGTTTATGTTAGTTCAGATCTATTAAAATGAATAATTATCTGATGAATAAATCAAAATATTTAATAGAAAAAATATTAAGTGAAATTAAGAATAAGTCTAGTGTAGCCGTGCGATCGAGTCGCAACTGCTCTGAAGGTGAATTCCGCCCTCTTGTGCAGGGAATGTCGGTAATCCAGCCTCCAAGGTTCTACACCTCGAACGAATTTTCGAATCCATGCCGATAGCACAGTCACGGAATGGATGGGGTCCACTTCGAAAGAAATGAAGTCTTTAGCACCGATTTTCCGACCAAGTCGTAGACTTAATTTTTAATTTAGAAGAAAAAAGAATATAATTTTTTTTTTATTATTAAAGGGGAGTAGAGATCTGTTTTCTTTTCTTGGTTTTCTTCTTTGGAACAAAGAGAGCAAGAGAACAAGAGACAATGAGAAAAAGAACAACTACTAAAATTTCTTAAATTGAGAAAATGTAAAGTTACACTCTCTCTTAATAGGTTTTCATATATTAAATATTGGAAATAAATGGCCAATGGCCGGTTGGCCAAAAGAGAATTTATTTCCTCAATTATTGTTATGCATGTATATTTTTCTATACTCTCCATTAATTATTGATATCCAATAATTAAGTTTTAAAATTTAAATATTATTTAATTAAATAATACAACATTCCTCCTCAAATTTTAAAACTTCGAGCTACAATTAATTGAAAACTCTTTCTTCCAAATAACTTGATATCTACTATGTATAAGTATGAGTTGCCGTAGCATTGAACTCATATATAGTGTAAGTCATATAGGACCGAGAATTACATGGTAAACTACAGTTTTTGAACCAGAAATTCTTTTACCGATCTTCTACAACCACACACATAGTAGGAAAAATCTTTTGGCGCTTTTGCGGGTGTGCGCTATTTATGGCCATGCGCTAACCTTGATTATCATGAGAATACGTAAGGATTCGACCTTATCCTATAGTCGCGGCCCACGACGATTCTCACGTAGGTAACTCCCCAAAGGTTATACGGTGTGGAAATATACCCCGCAAATATTACTTTTATTAAGTAATTTATTTAATTTATTAATTTCAATATTTGAAAAATAAATCTCGGAATTATTGAGAACATATGTTCAACCTAACCATCACCTTAAAGCATTTCACCACAGGGATGAGCACAGACAAGTCAATGTCAAAAATAGTACTTCAAAATTTCACATCAGCAGTTTTGTTTAATCTTTGAACCATTTGTCCCGTCTAGCAGGCCACAATGGTAGAGGACCCACTGTTGGTGACGACCATATGGGCTAAATGCTCCATCCCCCTCGATGAGTCAGATCCCGAAAGATCTTTTATGATCGGCATATTTATTTTTATCCGATCTTTTAGTGACATCACAATTTTATTTCCGTACGGCTTTATATTTATGTGCCTTTTTTTTTTCTTTTAAAAGATTTGTAGTTTATTGATTGATCAGATCATAACTACATTTAATAACGATGCGCATCAAAAAAAAAAAAAAAATTTAATAATTTAGGCACAATAGGAAAATCTCAAAGTAAATTTCTAAGCCAATATTAGGCAAATGTTAATTTGAAATCCAAATTAACATTCTTTGGCCCATAACTTTCATATCAATAATTCTTGATAGAATTATCAAAACATCATTATATTAAAGATGTTGAAAATTAGGATATCTTGAATATATATACATATTGTATCATAATATATTTTTTTTCATAATAAATAATTATTCTTTTTGATTCTTTAATTTAAATTTATATGAAGAGATAATTTTTTTTATCAAACTTCATAATTATAATTATTTGAATGTTTATTTTAAGCCATGCAAATAGCATAAGTTTGCAAATTAATATAATTATAATATTTACTGGGTCAAACTATTTTATCAAATAGATTTTTTCAAAAATCATTTTTATGGAATTTGAATACCAATTTTTTTTTATTATTTAAAAATTAACCTTCGAAGGATGCATTTTATAAATGCATTAATTTTGTTCAAATATCCATTAAGTGTATGGCAGATTATATTATAAAAATTTTAATAGTATTATTCATCATAAATAATATAATAACCCCCTCTGGTGGGAACTTTGATTGGTGTACAAATGAATATGACTTTTATTATATTAGTAAGTCATTTTTCTTAATCAAATATATTTTATATATTCAAAAATGAGAATATCATTTATGTTTAAACTTAGGATGGCAAATTATTAATGAAATCCTTCTCTGGTGCATAAATGCAATTCTTTATTTATTTTTATGTATATGAAGAAATAAATTAATCAAACTTCATATATTATGATTGTATGCTTCTTTTCAAGTGATACAAATATGTACAACTTTGCAAGAATTTTGCTCTTATTCTTCAAATACAAAACCTATATTCAGGTTGTATAATGTATTTATTTTATTATTAAATATTAACAGAATTATGCCATTTATATATTTGTAAAATTATCCAGACGTTATGGCTTATTAAACTTCAAGCAATGGTTTTGCTTCTAATAGCCACGTGTATAATAAATACATTATTGTACACCAACATGTATGATGGTATGAATTAATTGGTCAACCTTCTATAAAACCATCAAGCCCGAATTATGAGATATATAGATGTATATATTTTAACATCCAATAATAAAGTAAACATGATTTTAGAGATACGTTTCAGCTTCTTACAAGATGGGCATTAAATGATGGAAGTTTCATGCATTTGCGTATATATGATAACTTAATCATGGCAAATAAAACAGCCCAATAATGTAACATGCATAATTTATGGGCAAATTAAATGACTAGAATTTAAAACATTATAAAACGCAAATTCATATGGCCATAATTTTTCATTTATGTATAGTATCTCATTCTCATAGCCAGACAAAATAAGGCAAGCTGGCCAATTTTATAATATCTCAAAAAGTATAACGCTTGGAATATCAAGCTTTATAATGATTTTTTCTTTTCTTTGTGTCAACTTTAGAGTTGCAAAATTCAGCAACATAATAATTTGAACTTGAAATAACACTAATTGAGATACTTAGAAACATCCCTTTGTATAGAGGATGTTCTGAAATTATTATTTCATTTATTAACAAACATTGGATCACATAATTATTTGTGAAATCCTTTGTGTTATTATATTCGTCAAAATTATTTGACTTAAAAACATAGAAGAGAAAATATATATCAAACTTAATATGTTATTTATATGTTTTTTTTTAATTCATAAAATAGAAAACATAGAAGGACGTCAAAACCTTAATATGAGTTATATAAAATTAGCAAACACAAGGGTCAAACTTTTATCTTCACCAAACCAGTGATAAAAGATAATCAAATAAGTTTTGGTATTTGAAACCAAAATAAAAATAATGTGTCGCTGCACGTGAGGAAATTAGTTCCTCCTTAATAATCCAAAAATGGTACATGACATGTTGCTTAACGCAAAATAATACCATAATTCAACTATATGAAATTATTGCATACTTATTGACACATAAATTGGGCACATACTTGAACAAAAATTCACAGCAGGCATAAGCATGAGTGACTAAAATGTATGTACTTAAGTCAATTCAATGTATTAGTATTATTGCGTATGTCATGAAATAAATAACCAAATTATTCTTCTTCTAAAATACGAAGATTAATTAGGTCAGTCAAAAATAACTGATCTAGAGTTTTCATGTTTAATGTTTGATGCAAATTGCAAAACAAACTAATAAATATCATAAAATAATGATTAAATGGAAAACCATTTTAATCTAATTAAAAAGAGAAGAATATAATTGTTTCTTATATGAAATACTAACCCTCACAGCGTAATGATCAACGGATGACAAGAAAATGAAATAATTTATCATTATATCAAAACCGTTTCACAACTGAGAAAACGTCCATGAATCAACGAATAAACATATTAAAAGTTGGTAACATACTCATTAAATAGTAAAGTATTTGTATAGTTTTACCCCAAAAATAAAGTACATGACTAATAGTCAATCACATAAAACAATGATTGAACAATATCACAAAACATATTGGGTTAACAGTTTTGATTTAGTCACCTATAAAGATGAACATGCCTCTTGACAGTATCTTACCTCCGCTTGAAGATCAGGACTGAACTGCGGTGATGACCATGAGTGCATGACGGCCGATTCAAACGAATCGTCTTATAATTCCTTCTGACCATCTAAGATGAGATTATTTGGGCTTCGGGCTTTGTAACTGTTGCAAAATTGTGCAGCAAGTAAACAAAGCAGAATATGTGACAATTCTGATCGACAAATATTGCAAGATCAAAGTTGCAGATCTGACAAATTAATAATCGATTTCACATTTAGATTGTTAGTTCAGATCTATTAAAATGAATAATTATCTGATGAATAAATCAAAATATTTAATAGAAAAAATATTAAGTAAAATCAAGAACAAGTCTAGTGTAGCCGTGCGATCGAGTCGCGACTGCTCTAAAGTTGAATTCCGCCCTCTTGTGCAGGGAATGTCGGTGATCCAGCCTCCAAGGTTCTACACCTCGAGCGAATTCTCGAATCCATGCCGGTAGCACAATCACGGAATGGATGACGTCCACTTTGAAATAAATGAAGCGTTTAGCACCGATTTTCCGACCAAGTAGTAGACTTAATTTTTAATTTAGAAGAAGAAAGAATATAATTTTTTTTTATTATTAAAGGGGAGTAGAGATCTATTTTCTTTTCTTGATTTTCTTCTTTGGAACAAAGAGAGCAGGAGAGCAAGAGACAATGAGAGAGAGAATAACTACTAAAATTTCTTAAATTGAGAAAATGTAAAGTTACACTCTCTCTTAATAGGTTTCCATATATTAAATATTGGAAATAAATGGCCAATGGCCGGTTGGCCAAAAAGAAGATTTATTTCCTCAATTATTGTTATGCATGTATATTTTTCTATACTATCCATTAATTATTGATATCCAATAATTAAATTTTAAAATTTAAGTATTATTTAATTAAATAATATAACAGTTTATAGCATTGCATTATTCATGGTGAAATAGTAATTGCATTAGCAAATGACTTGTAGCCTAATTTGTTAAAATATTTACATATGTGCTCAGAAGTCATGGGTTCAATTCCCGTCAAACGCAATTGAGCACATATTTAACAAAAATCTCTCTTGGTTGAATATTAAAAAAAAAAAGGAATTGCATTGCAGATGAGAGCGATACTGAATTTACATTCGAGGTCCAAGATTTGAATTCATCGCCTTTTACTTTATATTGGGCTTTAATTTATAGTCCTAAATCTCGGCCCATCTTTATTAAGCTCTCGATCTTTCTTCTTTCTTCTTCCTTCTCGTTTCGATATACGAAAAGAAAGAGAAAACGTGTAGGAAAAATCGATAAAACAGAACACCGACTGAGGTTCATTTCATTCGTCAATTCTTCATTGATACTATCTTCTCTTCTCTTCTGAACAATGGCGGAGAATCCTCAATTGATGGGCAACGGCGTCCCGGTGGCGTTCGTCGGAGAGCTCTTCGTGCTTGCCAGAGACGGCGTCGAATTTGAGATCGACAAGATTTCAGGGTACAACTCATCCCTATTTCTCTTATTTCGGTTCATTTATTCGAATTTGTTGATATTTTCTGTGTTTTATTTATTTATTTATTTGATATTTTGGCCTTTTTGTGTTTGTATTGCAAGCAATCAGTCTTAATTTCGGGTTATTTGAGGAAATTGAAATTAATTTCGTCTCGGGATAGATCAACGAGAATGAAAATAACAAAATCTGGGGCTAATTTCATCTGTTGAATTATTTTTATTCAGACAGAATGTTTAGTTATCATGTAATTCTGGAGAAACTGATTTGATAAGTTAATAATATATTCTTTTCTCAATTCATTTTCAGAGCTCCAAGTGGGCGTGTAAAAGCAAAGGGAACTATATACTTGTCTAATATAAGGATGGTTTTTGTTGCAAATAAACCAGTTGGGAACTTTTTCGCTTTTGATTTGCCACTGGTATGTATAAAATTCTCTTATTACCAATTCCAGTTAATTATCTAATATTATCATTTCATTAACTAAATTTGATAAATTGATATGTATAAATTCTCTTGTTGGAAATTTCAATTAACTATATTGTCTAATATTATCATTAATTTATTCTAATAATGGTATGTATAAAGTTCTCCTGTTAGCAATTTCAATAAAGTATACTGTCTAATATTATTATTAATTAAAGCTCATATACTTGTATGTATAAAATTATAATCTTTTGTTAGTCAAATTTTATAGAAGTTAGTCAAGATGAATTTTAATGATAATATATTATTTTACTTTTTCTATGCAGCTATATGTGCATGGAGAAAAGTTCAACCAGCCGATATTTTTCTGCAATAACATTTCTGGATTTGTTGAACCCGTAAGTTTCTAAATTATGATCAAACATATATACTTGTATTTCATCTTATGAATCCTAAATTATCCCCTTTTTGTTCTTTCTTTATATATTTACTAAATCCTACCTGTATTTCTTAACTAGGTTGTACCAGAAGACCAAAACAGAGCCCTATACTCAACTCACTCCTTCAAAATCCTATTCAAAGAAGGCGGTTGCGGTACATTCATCCCTCTCTTCTTCAACCTGATCAAATCGGTGAGGCAGTACAACCAGCAGGCAGCGGCAGCGGCCAATGCGCCGCCGCCACGTGTCGACCCGTTACGGGCCGCTCAGACTCCGGTTGAGGACATGATGCGCCATGCGTAAGTCTAATTTCATATCTTCTTTTTTATTTGTTAGAACTCAGAAATATTTTAAATTATTAAAAAAAATATAGAAATATGTTAAATTCTAAATCTTATGTTAATTAAATTATACATTAAATGGGGCAAAATTCTCACATATTTCATAGAATTGTTCTTTGAGAATTTGGTTGTCGTGATTTTTATTTATAAATCCGTGAAACCAGGAAGACTATATCCTTTGTAACTTATCGTTTATAAATTTAATTTGAAAAAAAAGTACTGAGATATGTTTTAAGCATTCTTCCTTATTGAAAAAAAATAAGGGGTGAGAGGCATAAAAAGATGTTTTCTATATTTGTAGAGGGGTAATATAGGATTATTTTTCAGTTTTTGCTTGGTAAATTTTGCTAATTAAATTATTATTTTTTTAATGCAAATTCAGATATGTTGATCCGAATGATCCGACAAGGATCTTCCTTCAGCAGCCGGCATCAGATTCTCAACTCAGAAGGAGATCTTACAATCCTCAAAATCATGAGGCTTCTTATTGAGCTTGTTTTCTTTAAAATGTGAAATAAATAAAATGGCTTGGATTATGCACTGGTTGTTATTATTTTATGGGTGTAAAAATGAAAATGAAAATGAAAATAAAGAGGTGAGAAAAAAATGTTGTGTAATATGAATGGAGGATTATGTACCCTGTAAATTTGATTGGATTGTCAGAATGTTTCTTGAGTGTTTTCTTATTTTAATAAAATTACCTTTTCTAATTGACCCAACTTTTATTTTAGTTTATATAAAGTGTATTAGATTTTAATTTGTGGGCATATGAATGTTGATTAATAATTGAGTCAAGAAATTTATTGATGATAATTTTCTCGCACTTACTTATGAACATATGTTTACTCCATACTAAAATCTATGCAAATTAAAAACAAAATTGAGAGTTAAGAAATTTATTGATAACGATTTTCTCAAACTTTGCTATGAACATATGTTTATTCCATACTAAACTTCATGCAAGTAAAAAAAAAATGAACTTCACTTTTTCGAACTTGTAGTTGATAATGCCCAATAGACATAGGATTGGGAAAGAAATCAAATGGACTGATGCTGGTCTCAATCAACGGCTGATACTTTTCACGGTGGTTGTTTAGTGAAAAAATTGTTGCATGATAATATAATCAAGGGCATGTATGCATGTGTAAGTTTAGAATTCGGGTCTGCAATAGTCATTGGAAAGTTTATAATCTCTACATTTTCTTCCGTTGATATTGCTTTCTCATCGCTGACAAGTCATCATAAGAGGATTTCATGATACAATTCTATGCATCAAGATATGGACATAAATATTAGAATTCTCTTTTTGTAAATTTTAGTTTGATAATTTTGGTCCTTTTTTTTTGTCTCTAATTAGGCTTGCATTGGCTTCAAACATATGACTTCTTAGTTAATGATTCATCCGTGTCCATGCAATAGAACATCACTTTAGCTATGGCCTACGATTTTAAAGGTTAAGAGGAACAACACTCAAATTTTGGAAGATGCTTTACATTTCTTGAACTTCATACTTCTATAATAAACCTGATAGCGTTATCATGTTTGACATGCACATAGATGGAAATATCATCTTGGGCAAGAAATAAAATTAACATTTTGAACGAAAAATATTTCAAGATTAGGTTAGTCAAACCCAACTCCATATCTAAATTGTACCTCACTATATCTCATTCAAATACCGCCTCCCGCAAAAATTAACAAAAACAAAATACATGTCTTGACAGTTTTTTTTTCTCCATTTAATTAAAAGTGGAATGCAACCAAATAAAAACTCATGATATTCTTGCATTTTTCAAGGATTTGCACGTAACAACACCAACTGAAGTTCTCATCGGTTGAGTACCAAGCACAGCTATACAATCATCCGTTGTTTTCAGATGAGGCTGAACAAATTCCCATATCTTTTTCTTCTGTACCTGAACAATACAATATTAACCAATCAAAAATATTCAATTCAGTCAAAACCATGATGTCTAATCAGAGAATAAAAGTCATATCAGTGCCAAATTAAGCATCATGTATTTCTTTAATTACACATCATGATTTTTTAATCATGATATGTTGATTTTTCGCACAAAAGAATACCTGATTTGGGGTAGCAGGATTAGACTGCTTATCTTTGTCATCGTTTTCACCGAACCAGATTCTCTCTCCTGGCACGGAACCTTCCGGAGGCACCAAAAGTTCCAAGTTTTCGTGTGCTTCGTCAGAAGCGGCCATTAGCATTCCGTTCGATTTTATTCCTCTCATGTTTCTTGCCTTTAAATTTGCTAGTACTACCACTCTACTGTCCTGTAGATTTGGAAAAAAAAAAAAGAAAAAAAAATGACTTTTAAGCTCGAGTCGTAAATTGGGTGAAGGAAAGGAAATTATTGATTTTGGGTTTAAGTCGTAGTTGCTTATTTTTCTTGTTTTTGTAGTTTAATTTAGGTTTTATGTAGGGATAGTGACAAAATTAAGGTTTAATTTTGTAGTTTAATTAATGCCGAAACTCCTGATTGGAAGAACCAAAACTGAATTTCTTTGTTTGTTCATAATTTTTCTCATTTTTTGATGGTTTATCTACAATTGCACAATTAAATAACTAAAAAAACAACCGTAGAATTAAGGAATTAAAGCGAGTTTTAAATTGAATAATCTAGATAAAATCAAATGAAAAAAGAGAGGTAAAAGAAAGAACCTGGATGGATTCTAACGGAACAAAACCAACAAGACCACTACAGATAGTTCTCAACTCCGCCTCGCCCACATCGACTTCCTCCACATACAACGAATCCGCCTCCGGATGCTTCATCACACTGACCACTCTCCCCACCCTCAAGTCCAGCGCCTCCGCCGCCTCTCTCACCGGATCCTTCTCCTCCTCCTTATCATTGTCCTCCGGTTGAGAATCCGACGTGATCGGAGTGGTGGTGGTGAGTTGGTCGTTGAGGGAGCAGCGGGAATGGTGGATTGTGCGGAGAAAGGGAAGAGAGGGGAGGGAGGAGAAGTTGGTGTATGTGGGTGAGGAGAGGGGGCGGCGGAGACGGAGGAAGGAGGCGGAGGAGAGGAGGAGGCGCGCGTGGATTGATGATAGCGCCATGGATGGAGAACTGGAAGAGAAAGAAGAGAGATTTGCAAGGTTTGTGAAGAGTGGGATTGGATAGGAAGACAAAGACTCCAGTTTGGAGACTATAGGAGCTTAGGACGTGTTTGCTAGTAAGTTACATTACAGGGAGATCAAGGAGGAAATAGGAAATGAGTATCAGGAAAGTGTATGAAGGTCAAAAAATTGTATTTGAAACTATTAATATTTACTTTTTAATTTATTGTAGCATATTTGGGAGACATATATAGAACTCGACTTCTATTAAATTTGATTAGTACATTCTTTTTATTTTTGTTGCCTTTATCAATTACACAGAACAATAATAATCATACCAGAATAGTATAAAACATTATAATTTTAATTTAAATATAACAATATCTGCATCATGTACCTCAACTTTAACCACATGTTTTGAATTATTTTCTGTTCAAAATGTTATATCTTATTTCTTCCTCAAGGTAACCATCCATCTATGTACACATATAAGACATGACAATGATATCATGTTTATTATATGAAGGATGAACTTCAAGAAATGTAAAGCATCTTGCCATCTTCCAAAATTTGATCTTTGTTCCTCTTCTCTTGAAGATTTAAAGCTAAAGTGGTGTTTTATTGCATGTACACTGATGAATATAAATAGTAGTCATATTTTGAAGCCAATGCAAGCCTAATTATACACAATAAAAAGAAGGTATAAAATTATCAGTATACACAAAAAAGGTATTAAATTATCATACTAAAAGTTACAAAATATGAATTCTAGAATTTATGTCCATATTTTGCTTGCGAAGTTCACCAACGAATGTGATTTACATGTTGGAGTCATCTAAAAGCCTTTCGAAACCATTTCACTTAACAACTCTTCAACCTTATGTGTTTCTCCCTTCTTACGTAATATATCTATGAGAACTCGATACATGACAAGAGAAGGTGTAACTCCATCAGAAACCGCCTTATAAAATAACTCTTTGGCCTTATCCCACTCCTCTTTCATGGTAAAACCCACCATAAGTGTACTATACGTCACCACATCAGGTTTATATCCTCTAGACAAAATCTCTCCAAACAATTCTTCAGCCTCATCGACTCTTCCCTTCTTGCAAAATCCATCCATCAATGTGTTATATGTTACGATATCCAGCATAACTCCATCGTAAATCATTTCATACACTAACTTTTTCACCTTTTCAATTGCTCCTTGTTTCAAGAAACCATCGATGAGCGTGTTATAGATTATAACATTCGGCTTAATTCCTTGAGAAATCATTTCATGCACAAGCACTTCTGCCGCCTCCGTTGACCCTTCTTTGCAAAAGCAATCCACAAGCGTGCTATAGGTCACAATACTTGGCTCAAGTCCCTTAGAAATCATTTCATGCATCAAATTTTCTGCTTTTCCCATAGCCCTTTCTTTGCAGTAGCCATTCAAAAGTGAATTATAGATCACAATATCCGGTTTAACCTCACGAGAAATCATTTCATGCAGCAATTCCTCTGCCTTTGCTGTTTTCCCTTGTTTGCAAAAACCATCTATAAGAACGACATACGTCACATTATTTGGAACAAGTCCCCTAGAAACCATTTCATGCATCAAGCTATGTGCTTTTTCCATTGCCCCTTCTTTACATAAGCCATCTATAAGCGTATTATATGTCACTATATTTAGCTCAACTTTCACTGAAATCATTTCACGGACCAACTCTTCCGCCTTTCTCATTGCCCCCTTTTTACATAAACCATCTATAAGAATGTTATATGTCACAATATCCGGCTCAACTCCTAAAGAAACCATTTCACGCACCAACTTTTCTGCTTTTTCCGTTGCACCTTCTTTGCAGAATCCACCCACAAGCGTGTTATAGGTAACAATACTTGGCTTAAGTCCCTTCAAAATCATTTCACGCATCAAATTCTCTGCTTTTTCCGTTGATCCATGTTTTGACAAGCCAGCCACAAGTGTGCTATAGGTAACAATATTTGGCTCAAGTCCCTTAGAAACTAGTTCATGCAACAACTCTTCAGACTTTAAAATTGCACCTTGTTTGCAAAAGCCATCTATAAGCGTACTATAGGTCACAATATCTGGCTCAAATCCCCTAGAAATCATTTCACGCATCAAGCTCTCTGCTTCTTCCATTAACCCTTCTTTGCAAAAGCCGCTCAAAAGTGAACTATACGTCACAAGATCTGGTTTAATCCCCGCAAAAATCATTTGATGCATCAATTTCTCTGCCCTTTCCATTGCCCCTTCTTTGCAAAAGCCATTCAATAGTGAGCTATAAGTCACAATATCTGGCTTAAGACCTCTTGAAACCATTTCATGCACCAACGTTTCTGCCTTCACCAAATCACCTTCTTGGCAAAAGGCATCTATAAGAATGTTATACGTGAAAATATTTGGCTTAATTCCCCTAGAAACCATTTCATGCAACAAATTCTCTGCTTTTTCTATTGCCCTTTCTTTGCAAAATCCACTCACAATTGTGTTGTATGAAACCACATCAGGTTCACATCCCATCTTAGGCATTTTGTCGAACACTATGGCTATAGCCTCTAAAACCCCCCTTTTCACACAAAGACCCCTCAAAATTAAATTCAACATGTAAGTATTAGCCCTAAACCCATCCTTAAATAATCGCCCCAAAAACCCAAATGCAAGGTCAACCCGTTTAATACGGCAACAACAGTTTATCAGGATTCCGTAAGTATAATCATCTGGATAAACTCTACCTTCTTGAGTCATGCGATTAAAGAGAGAAATTACAATAGTCCATTTCTTCTCATCTTGGTAATCCATTCGGCAAATATCCATAAAGAGGTTATTGAATGGATAGGCAGATGGTTTTCGTTTACTTTTCTCACTTTGCAACAATTGGTCGAACAGGTTTAGTGCTTCTTCCATTGACAGAGTCTCTCTTTTCAATTGTGTCTTTGCTAACTGGGATTTGGCAGCGTGGGCCGCAAGAGGAGTTGCAAGACGGTTAAAGCAAGTACGGAGAGATTTGGGCGGGTGAGCGGGAAAAGGAATGGAGCTCTTGGAGGGGAAAGAGGTGGTGTGAGGTAATACAATCGCCATTTTTAATGGAGTACGAAGAAGCACAGAACAATGGAGCTCAGTTGGGCGGGCCTTGCTTTGCTCTGCTATCTTTTTTACTTGCACGTTCATGGAGTGGATAACTTACGTCGCATGCACCTGGCGTAGAGACCACAAAGTTAATTAGTTGTTTCAATATCATCTATTTTAGTTTTACATAATTCTAACCAATGTTTTAAATTGTGATATAGCGGTTGGTAGCGTTTGGCTTTATTATGTAGCGGATTGTGATAGCTAACATGTAATTCAATTTATATTTTGTGTATAAAATTCACACTTACTAATTGATTAGAGTAGATATAACCTATTATATATTTTTAGGCCTAATTATAGGTGCCAAACTATTATATACGTCGAACGGGGTGGTAAGGGGAAGGTCGAGCCGCCGCCTGTGAGAGAAGGGACAGGGGACGAATAACTAAGTAAAGTTTCATGTATTGATTGTAAGTTCTAATAAATATGAATTGTCATAACTAAAATTAAGATGTTATTTTTATTTTTTACTATGAATGTGAACAGAATCATTCAATATTTCTGCTAAATTTGAATCTAAAGTTATTTGATAAGAAAATAACATAATGAAATTTATTACATTATTATAATATATCATATGGCTATTATAAAGATGCAAATTATTATATTATATTAAGAATGTCAATAATAATTAATTATTATAATATATCATATGGTTATTTTAAAGATTCAATTATTATTAGCTCCAAAATGGCGTCCTATGGTGTCGAAAAGGCACATGAGACTGCCGAGAATGAGAATGGGGCTGCCAGATTACTGAATAATAATTATGTTATTATAATATATCATAGGGTTATTGTAAAGATGCAATTATTATATTATATTAAGAATGTCCATAATAAAAATATTAAAAATCTAAGAGAATTTTTCTGGAAAGTGCAGTTTAGATTTTCTTTACAAATCTAAGTTGATTCTGTTTCAAGATTACCAGTTTTTACAAAAGCAACCATTATTTATTAAGCAAAAACACGGTGGCTTATTTCTTCAATTTTGCAAAAGCAATCATTATTTATTCTCTACTTTTTTTTTTATCCAAGATTTGTAAGTAAGTACTTCTTTATTCAGAACTAGATTTGTAATTAGTTTATCTTGTTTCGTAAAATGCATATAGTGTTTCACATTTGATGTGAACTAACTAAACTAAGTCATGATTTTTACATTAATAGTCATGCATATGACATGGCATATATAAACAAATTGTATGATTCTCTCTATTTAGTTACGTTTATTCATAATCTTTCCTCTGAGAGAGATTAGCAAGTCCAGTATATCACTCTTAACATAATTTGTTTTCAACATTTACAAACTGTTATGATATTGGAGGAAACCAAAAACCAATACAAAGTACAATGAATTGAGTAGAGCCGACAAAAAAGGTCAATTATTTTACTCAAAATTACTGTTTTTATGCCTAATTAAAGAGAGATTAATGATTTTCCAACACTACATATTCCATTTACCCAATGTTTATTTGTGTTAATATAATCTTATATTTGACTGTAGATTATTATCAAATAATGTTGCTTATTGTAGTCTCTTTACATGGAAGAATGCATACAATTTCGATTGCGGAAGGACGCAACGGACCAGTACTGCCATAGTGCCAACTGCCGTGATACCTATCCATATAGGCATCAATATCCGAAAATGTTGAGGATAACTACAATAAGGAAATATTTTGTTTTTCAAGAAGAAAATTGCACCTCGCAAGCAAGATGACAATTTCAAAAGAGAACACAAATTTCAATATATAATTCAAGAAATAAAATCTATATTGAATCTATAATCTGTAAAGATATTTTATATTATATAATAAACTAACTAATATAAAATTTTAAATATATTTTTTTATAGCACCCAAAATGCCTACTGAGACTTTTCATTAATAAAAAAGGATTTACGCAATATAACCTCTGCAAGGATAACCCAACAAAGTCAAATTCATTTGTAAAACAAGAAATGGAAAAACCCCCCTATCCTAATCAAGAAATTGATTTCCATTTCCTAAAGTCTTCTATAATTCTTGTTTTTATTAGCAGAATCGTATCAGTCCTCGTTAAAAAAAATTTATTGTTTCTCTCTTTCCAAAAGATCCTGCATGTAGCCATCCAAAGACACCTCCATTTAAGATAATATAACATAAGGGTATTATAAAGATGAAATTATTATATTATATTAAGAATGTCAATAATAATTTAACATTTTGCATTGTATGAAAAAAAAAGAATAATGTCTTTAATTATATAATAATATCAAATCACATGCCGAGTTGGCCTAATACAGTTTGTCTCGGGTTAATCAACAATTTAAAAATTTATTCTTCATTTTGGGTAATTCCTTTCAACCATAAATAAAATGTTTTTCCTCTCGTTTCTTTTTCTCTTTCATGAAGATTTTTTATTGTCCTCAAAGAGCAGTTTCGGAACTTGTTTCCCAAGCTCTTTTGACCAAAAAAAGGAAAAATGACGAAAAAATCTGATTGAGCAAAGTTTCTGTTTAAAGAGTAAGTTTTGTACAAACATGGATTCAACTAGATAAATGAAATAATGTTATATATCGCACTTCCAATTATTTTCTTTCAGTTCCATGCAGTGAATCAAACCCTAGTTTCCCCTTCGAAATACTCTGCTCAATAAACCTCTCTTGCGTACTTTCAACTCTCCAACTGTAAAAAAAATGACAATACATCATATATATTATACAACCGCTGATATACACAAAAAGATGATATATTTCTACTGCATATTTCATACACACCATACAAAATCTCAAAATTATCTCCAAGGAAATATCATGAGTTCCCAACAAAACACATATTTTGATGATTTTCTTATGTTATATTGGGGTGTATATATAATATACATAACACTTTTCACTTTTACAGGGGTATACTATGAATCCTATTATGATACTTTGCAGGGGTAAAAATGAAAGAATTCCTATTTATATGTACCTAAAAAATTATATACCTTTTAATCGTCCAGCTTTGAACAGAGCCTGTTCAGCAATTGGCCTCCATTGTTCAGAGCAAGAGTAATTTATTCCCAAGCCAACACTTAACCCTCTTAATAGCTGAATCGTTCTTAAAACAGAAAATAGTTCTTCTGGAAAATTCTACACAAAAATATTACATAATAAAATCAGCATTAAAATCGAGGAATTTTATATTTAAGAGGATAAAGTTATATTGTTACGCATTTAGCAGGTGTATGCTAGATATTACTTGATTTGATTAAGTGATAACAATAGTAACCTGAACTTTATTGTAAAAATAATAAATCATAATAATAATTATTATTATTATAATTATAACAATAATAATATTAGTCAGAACTTTTTCTAAAAAAAAAATAATATTAGTCGAAACTTTATTCAAAAAAATATTAATAAATAATAATAACAATACTGACCTGAACAGCGACTTTCTTCAATGAAGATTCTTCAGAAAAGGGAGACAAAACAGATACGCCAGGTGGCATTGTTGTATCGAACATTCTTAATGATAGCTTGAGAAATTCCGCCTCTCTCTCATCACAGTTGCTCACTGTATCTATACCAAGCTCACTACAATAATTTAAAAAAATAGAATAATAATAATAATAATAATAAATAAATCATCATTAATGAAGATTTTTTTTCTGATTAGGGTTTTTCTTATTAAATTTTAACCATATCTAGCGTCAATTAAGCTTCTAACCATGCGTCGAGAAATAAAACAACATTAGATGCAGGTTTAGGGCTTTAGGGTTTAGGGTTTGGAGTATGATAAAAAGTCAACATACTTGTAACTATCAACAGCTCTTGAAAAATCACTATCAGCCATTGCAAGAACGAGATTTGCATATCCGAGTCTTAAACTCTCAGGCAATTCCTTCACTTGTCCATAATCTAACAAAGCAACCTAAATTGCATTAAAAAATAAGTACAAAAAATAGTATTGGTTATAAAAACGTGATGAACGGATGAATGAATTTAGCAAGAGGGAAATTTTACATCTGAGCCCTTGCAAATAAGGATATTTCCAGGATGTGGGTCTGCATGGAAGAAACCGTCCCTCAACATCATTTGACCGTAAGCTAGTGTTAAATTTTTTAAAATCTTCCTGTAAACAAAAACATTTCAATAATCAATCAAGCATCATAATTTTCCACAAACAAAATTGTTTGATTCAAAACTAAGGGCATATATATTTGTGTGAAACGAGGTCAAATACTCAAAATTGACTCTTAGTTAGACATAATTTCAAGAAATTCATTACAATTGAGGGTTCATTTAAGAATTGAATTGGAAAATCTTGGAAATATAATTTAGTTGAAGGAAATGAAAAGCATACTTCTTTTGAAATAATGAAGAGGGGCTTACTGCTTTGCGAAGAATCAATCAAACAGAATTTTCCACAAACAAATTTTTTGATACGAAATGAGGTTAAATACTCAAAATTGACTCTTAGTTAGACTGAATCGAAGAAATTGAGGATCAATTTGGGGCTTCATTTAAGAATTGAATTGGAAATTCTTGGAAATATAATATTATAGTTAGGAAGGAAATGAAAAGGCATACTTCTGTAGAAATAATGAAGAAGGCTTACTGCTTTGCCAAAGCTGCTATCCTACCGCCTGGATCCACGCCTCTCTTTTTTATTTCACTTTCTAAATTCATTATTGGCGTCCCTTCTATGTATTCCATCACCAACACCTCCCTTAAATAAAATAAATAAATACATAAATAATAATAAAATAATAAAATAATAAAATAATAATAACATAACAATAATAATAATAATAATAATAATAATAATAATAATAATAATAATAATAAAATAATAATAATAAAACAATAATAATTGTAATTGAATTTTTCAAAAAACCCATAATTTTTCTGAATAGTTTAAGAAACCCCCTTACTTTCTAGAATCCCGACAGGCAATTTATTTTATGAAGGGATTTCTTGAAGAATCTAAAAAGTGAGGGGGGTTCTTAAAATACTCAGAAAATGTTAGGGTGTTCTTAAAAACAATTCTGAATATTTGAAGAAACCCCCTCACGTTCAATTCAGGGGGTTCTTCAAATATTTGGAGATGTTGGGGTTTTTTTGAAAAAAATCCGCTAATAGTAATACTAACAATATAAAGAAAGATGTGTTTGCACCTTGTTACCAAGTCTTTAATAACGTGCGGGACAAAAACCGGCGATTTTTTGTTGTTAAAAGATAAACTATTGCGAATTCTTTCCATTGCGCTCGCTTCACGTACAAAATCAAATTCATATCCCACCTTTCATAATAAATCATGAATAAATGTATTAGAATCATTTACCATTTAAAAGTAACCTCTTTATTTAATTAATTATAAGTTTGTTAATACCTGTTTTTCGACTTCTTTGGTGAGAGAAAATAAGTCGAATTTTAGGTCGGTTTTCTGTAGAAACAAAACAAAAGCTTGTAGGTTGTGGATATCTACCCGCATTAAATGCTCCACGCCAGGATGTTGCACCTACAATTAATTGCATTTCAATATAATCAAAACTCATAATAAATAAGTTCATGATTTGAAAGAAAATAAATTCATGATTTTTACCTTTACAGCAACATAGGACTGTGATGACTTTAATCTCGCTCGGTGCACCTAATAACATATATAGCATAACTATATTAGAATAAATGACGCAAAATATCATAAAATAAACAAATATTCTATTTCTTCTAATATTAAGATTATTTATTTTTAATATTTTAATATAATGAACCTGAGCAATGGAAGCTGAACCAACGGGCGTTTCATCAAACTGTTCGAAAATTTCATCGAATCTTTTGCCCAATTGTTTCTCTAAAATTTGCTTCACAATTTCGATTCGAGTAGCTGGAGCGTTGTCACATAATGTGACGAGCCTTTTCACCCAAGCTTTTGGAGCCAAATCAGGCTTTCCAAGAATCTGAGCAGCCTGTTAAATGAAAAAAAATACTATTAAATAAATATTAATATTAACATACAAGTTTTGATAAAATAGAAATAATTCAAATGTTAGCTAGTTAGTTAGACTATATGATATGTAATGGAAGATTGAATCGATACATTTTGGTTGATAAAAGATCTTTTTCTTTTTTTTTCATTATAGTAGTAGAATTAGGGCTTAATTGAGAAGAAATATGAATCTTTGACCAATGTTTAAACTCTTGAAGAACCTAAAAGTGTTACATATCGGTATGATTCAAAACAAATTTTTCAACCAATGCCAAAATTTCTCCAAAATAACATGAAACTACGAAAAATGAGAATTAAAAAAGGAAAAAAACACAAGGTAATAAATAATAATGCCTTGAGAAATAAGCCGCCAAGCTCAGAGCAAAGAGAATACATCTTCTCAGCGGCAAGCTCATGTTGTCTCTCCCACATGGCTTCTCTCTTCTCCAAATTCTTCACCAATCCAGCTCTCAACTGACAAACCTGAAATATCAACCAAGAACCATATCTCAAACAGTTAATCTGCATTAGCATTCAGAGCCATGGAAAAATAGAAGAAACAGAGATTGCTTCACAATTTAAATTCATATGGATCGTGGATTGATATAATGGATAGTTCATACTTCATACTGATTCTGTACCAGCCGATCAGTTACAAGATAATCTCATCTCACTGTTTTTTAGTAAATACATAATGCACATAAACTGCTCGAAAAAAATTAAAAATCACAAGACGAAACAAACAAAGTAAGAAAAAACAGCTTGAAAGAGCTGATGAAGAAGAGAAGCGATCGGAACTAGATATGAGTGAGTGAGTAAATATACCTTATAGCCGGAGTAGATATCGGCGGCGCGGAGCCAGAACTGCACCGACCGGTTCCAGGGCCGGAACCCGTCGGCGAGCTTCTCTCGCCACCGCTCCACCATAACGAGATATCAAGAAAGAAAGAAAGAAAGAGAGAAGACTGTTTTGGGTAAGCAGCGTGCGGTCGAGACGAGAATTTAGTGCGAGCGAGCCACAGACAATACAACTTGACGTTTTATTCGTTTTATTTATTCATGGGTGGAAGGTTTCAGAAAGGGAGGTGGTATTGTAAGAGCTTCTTTCTTATTCCGAGAGAAGGTATTATGAATCGGAGAATGTTTATTTCTCATGGGAGATGATACTGCACTACGGGTAGCGACGGTATATAAAAATTGAAAATAGTATATATAAACATATGAACTGAAAACAAACAGTATATAAAAATATATTCTATAAAACAGTATATATTTTAAAAAAATAAAAACAGTATATACAAATGTATAAACTGAAAACAAACAGTGTATAAAAATTCATTCGGTAAACAGTATATATTTAAAAAAATAAAAACAGTATATAGCGTATGTAGGAATATGAGAAAACAGTATATAATTTCAATCCGTCGCTACAGGATCGCTACAGTATCCCGACGTGATTTCCAATTTCCCATTTCTTATTCCCTCAGCTCTCAAAATAAGAAATCTGCTCTCAAAATATCATTCCTCTTTTTGAGAAAAAGAAAAAACTAACTCATGGTTAAATAGTATTTGTGAAAAGGTCCTACAGTTTATCACATATATGATATCTTTCTTTACATGTGTGGAAACTTTCAAATAACCCCTCATGGTTAATCATATTTGAGAAAACATCCTACACTTTATCACATATAGCCACACAAAGTGAAATATTATGTTTCAGTCGACTTACTTTCTCTTTTTCAGTCACCCTCTCTGCATATGGCAACTCCGGCGATGCGATCGGCGATCCGGCGCCTCCACAGCTCCGCCGCTGATTACAAGTCTCAGCCTCCTCGCCTCACCAAACTCGCGCTTCATCCGCCCAAATCTGTATGCTTCACCTCTTTCAGTTATTTTCTTCCTTTTCGTTCAATCCTTCTTCGCCAGAAGAATCTTTATTTGATTGAGTACATTGGTAGATTCATTTAGTTATATAGTGTACTTCTGTAAATGGGCAGATTTAATTTGATTGCCTTGCTAAGACCTCTCCATTGATCATTTCAACATCACATTTTTTCCTTCCGTTTCTTCTTCTTTTTGCTGTTTATTGTTCTTAATTTTAGTTAATTCATCAACAATCATGAACATTTTAATTAATTTTTTTGCATACTTTATTTTACTAAAGTTAAACTCTTTTAATTTCAACTTATTTGAGGGTTCTTAGTTAAATTTTTGTCTTTATTTTTTTTGTCAGATGGAGATTGAATTTTCGGATGGAAGCTTGTTCAATCTTTCTGCAGAATATCTGAGAGTGTACAGCCCTGCTGCTGATAGCAAAATTAGATCAATTGGAGGTGAGAAGGTAATTTAATTCCATTCTTCTTTTGCATTAATTGGATCTTTTTTCCAAAAATAAATTGCGTACCACGAAAGATATCCCATTTCGATGTATTTAATTCTGTTTTAATTTGTTTGCTAAAGTCATTTTTTGAGGATTTTAATATATTGGGTACTAAACCAAATCAAAGTCTTGTCACATATCTAAGAGAGAAAGATACGAATTGACAAATCAAATCTTTGTTGGATTTGTTGCAAAAGATTTTGCACTCATCTTTTTCTTCTTCATTCTTAGGACTTCATTTGAATTTGATTACGAGCATATAATAATTCACAATGGAGTAAGTATATCATATAACGCACAGAAAAAGATTGTTTATTTTGAAGCATTAGCACACATGACAAGAATATTGCTCTATTTTGTTCGTTCTTCACATTGAGAGTAAATCATTCAAAAAATTAAGAAGCCAGCCCCTTTTCCATATCTATATATATATCTATATATATATATATAGCAAAACTAATGATTAATATTTATGTGACATCAATCAGGTTAACTTTTACAAGCATATCGTAATAATCATTTAAGTGTTCCATATTGATCAAAATACATGCATAACTATACCTAATTCCTGTAACTAAACCCTCAATAATCAAAATAACCAAAAAAGTAAACACCACTTAGCGTACCTTCGAAAGCCCTAGCTGGTACCGTGTTGGTACCGCTACAGTACTGGTACGTATCTGTTGGTACTAGACGATGCATCTCACCATTTCACTAAATGGTATTTCTCTTTTTTTAAGTTTCATTATTTTGCATCAAGGGTTTTGTACTTGAATTAAGATCAAAATTAAACTTGTGTCACTAAATGAGGTTCCTCTGTTTTTTATCCATTGAAGCAATTGAACTAAATTGAATCAAAAGAAAACTAGCCCATGCCCTTATTAATTAAAAAATATCCAAGTATACAAAAAGAAAACCAAAATAAATAAAAAGAAGTTCATTTAATGAATCAGTGAGCAATACGAACTGGTACCGATCGATACATACTACTAGAAACCCTGATCGGTACGAGATTGAAATCCAGGAATTGAAGTATTGGATTTTAATATCATACCAATTAATCAGGCGTACCAATTGGTACCAGTACATACTGATCGGTTCCAGCTAGTATTGGTCACTGTTTCACTGAACGACTTTCTTATATTTTGTTGTTTCTTTTTATATATGGATTTTTTCTAATTGAATAAAGGCATATATAGATCTTCCTTTGGATTCATAAGTCTTCGTTTTTAAACCTTTTTTCACTATTGAACACAAAGCTTGTACAAAAACCATATATAATGAAAAAATTAGAACCAAAAGAGAAAAATCACTTAATGAATCAGGATTGGCCAGTACAATCCAGCACAGACAGGTACGTTTTTTTTCTACAACCCTAATTTGTAACGGGTTGGTGCCACTATGGTACTGGTACGAATCGGTTGGTATTAGTTGGTACTGGTCAAAACTGTTTCATGAAGTGATATTTCCTTCTTAGCATTTCATTTTTTTGCATTAGTGGTTGTGAACCTCATTTTATGATCATAATTAAACTTGTCTTATAATGAAATAAGACAAAAATGAATCAAAGGAAAACTTTTATATGTCCTTATTTAGTTAGAAAGTATCCAAACAAAAAAAATAAATAAAAAGGATCACTTAATGAATCAGTGAGCAGTACCAACTGGTACTGAGCGATACATACTCATAGCAGCCCTGACCGGTACGAGATTTGAAATCCAGGATTAAAAAACTAGAATTTAATATCGTACCAGTTAATCAGCTGTACGGATATGGTACCAGTACACACCGATCGATTCCAGTTAATACTGGTCACTGTTTCAACAAATGACTTCCTTTTATTTTGTAATTTCTTTTTTGCATGTGGAATTTTTTTCTAATTAATAAGGCATATTTAGGTCTTCTTTTCAATTCGTTTGGTTTGGATTTGTTTAGTGTATAATTGTATTCATGACTTTTATCTGTTCTTGTTCCAACGAAGTAAAACAAAAATGAATGTGAAGAAAGACATGTCTATGTCCTTCTTTTATAGAAAATATCCAAATAAGCAAAAAAAGCCAATATAAGAAAAGATCATTTAGTGAATCAGTGAGCAGTACCAACCGGTACCAAGCGATACATACTATAGCAACCTGACTGGTATGAGATGGAAATCCAAAGTTTAAGTTTGGATCTTAATATCGTACCAATTAATCAGTAGTACCAATGTGGTACCAGTACGTACCGACCGTTTCCGGCCGATACTGGTCACTGTTTCAATAAGCGACTTTATTTTATTTTGTAACTTTTTGTGTGTGGATTTTTCTAATTGAGCAAAGGCATAAAATTTAAGTCTTCTTTTGATGTCTATTTTATTCATGAAAATCAAAGAAGGATATGGTACCTTAATTGGGACCAATTTTTAGGTAGAACTCAAATTTGTCTAAAAAAACAACTATATATATATATATATATATATATATATATATATAATTTGATGAAAACTATTGATATTATATTTTATCCATCTATTTTTAAAGATACATTCAAAATAAAAAACATGAAAGTAAAAATCAGCAAAAAGTAGCGGCTAAATTAGAAACTACCTGCTTTAAGTGTTGATTTAATGAGTGATCTATTGCTCCTCGTTAACTCCGCATATCATGAGAAGTCAAAATAAGGTAAAATAAATATGGAAACAATAAATAAACAATATTATTTCTAGAATATTATAAAGTATACCGCAATGTATTAATCTCGGCTTTCAGTATTTTGAAGTAAATCTTGTTTGCGCCCAACTATGCCCCACTTATACCCCCATGTAGTAATTGCGGTATTTATTTATTTATTTTTTTCAAACTTTATAAAGTTTCTTGTTTGTAAAGTGATTCAATATATTAAAATTATAAGATAATCAAATTATGGTATATTAAAATTCCCTAACTATCATATTAAAAAAATGGAAGAAAAAAAACCGCACTTACTACCTGCAGGGTATAAATGAGAACATAAATGGGATCTCTTGTAGCACTCATAATTGTAGATCAAGGGAAAAACCCTAAAACCGTGGATATGATTTTATGGAGGAATAAAACTAATTCGAATTTGGAACTAATTGGAACCATAGGTGTCCTTGTAATAAAGAAAATTTTTGGTTGTGGAAAGTGATGAAGGCACAATAATAATAATATAGAGAAATGGAACTAACTTGAACCCTAGATGCTCTTATATAGACAAGAAACCCTAATTGGAAGTTCTGAGTGGCAGCGTAGTAATGTTATGAAAGAATGGTACTAGTTATATTTAGAACTCTAAATATCTTGTTATTGACAAGAAACCCTAGTTGAAAGTAATGGGGGAAGAAAGGAATGTTTGATGAGATGAAATTATTGAAACCGAGATGTCCTTATATAGGCAAAAGAAACCCTAGAGTTTGGTGACGGCTGAATAATGTTTTTGAGAAATAGAACTATCTGGAACCCTAATATTATTGTAACCGAAATAAAACCTAGTTGGCGGCGGCAGGAGAAAAAGAATTTTCTGGAACCCTAATATTATTGTAACCGAAATAAAACCCTAGTCTGAAGTAGTGTGGCGGCGGCGTTGGAAGAATAGAATTATCTGGAACCCTAAATGTTATTGTAACTGAAATAAAACCCTAATATGAAGTACTGTGGCTGTGGCTAATAATTTGGATGGATATAATTATCTCGAACCATAATATTATTATATTACCAAAATAATCCCTAGTCGTAAGTATTGCGGTGGTGGGCGGTAATGTATATAAAGAATAGAATTATAAGGAACCTGGATATTATTATAATTGTTATAAACCCTAATCCGAAGAAAAACTTCCATGAAAGTGTTCTTACCAAGAAAAAACTATCTATGATTTGCATTTATACGTAGAGAAAAAGAAGCATTACATGATAATTTTACCTTTTATTGAACGATCAATTTCTTTTCTTTTTTTACTTTTTTAATTTAAAAGTATTTTTTTCTGTGAGACAGGTAATATTTGGAAGACGACATGTTGGCATTATGTCAGCGGAGCAAGTTGGAAATTATGGTGTCAGGTATTGAATATATAATTTTATTTTATTCTATTCTATTTCATTTTATTTCTAATACAATCACCATATTAAATAAAAATTAATTAAAAATGAAAAAAGGCTATTTGTATTGGTACCTCAGAATGATGATTTTTTTGAAAATTTAATTTATTTTTCCTATTGGATTATTTTGTATATTTATCAGGATCCTGTTTGATGACCTGCACAAGACTGGAATCTTCACATGGGAATATTTGCACAATTTAGGTGCTAATAAGTTTGGTCTCATGAGGAATTATATCAAAACCTTGAGAAAACACGGTCTTAGCCGGGACCCACGAGTGAAGAAATAATTAAATTTCCATATAAAATGATGGATATACAGGAAATTATAGATATGCCAATTTTGACCTGAAAAGAAATGACAAATGTAGAAGCAAAAGATAATCATAATATTTGCTTTGATTTCCTCCTTGTGATAGAATTTCGCTAATTGTTTTCAATGCAATATCCAATGTAACCCTAAAAGTTTTAGAAATACGAGAATTTGTTGCAAACTAATATAATTGTCCAAAAAAGAGCTCCATTTTTAATTGTAAAAATGTACTTTTGTATCTTTTTATATCAGTAATAAAATATTAGTCCTTATTGTTTTTTCTTTTTAAATGAATTATTAAGTAGTGTAACAAAAAAAGAAGAAATCATTGAATGCCGACATATTTATTTTATAATTTTTTTAAAGACAATTACAAACAGCAAGATAAATTTCATAGCGATAAGTAAAAATATCAACAACTAAATATTACCTTACCTTTAAGTTCTACAAGGTTTCAAAGGCAATGAAAGAAATATGCAAAATCCACAGAAAAAAAAAATATGATGAAAGGACATCTTTGTTGTGAAAAAACAAAACAATAACTATTCTAAGAAGCTAAAAGCAATTTATGAGATATGATAAAATTTAGATGGTTTCAGCCCAGATGTAACGTTGAAGTATTGCAGTGTCTCCACCCACCTATTATTGTATTTCAGCTGATGAACCATTATGGTGTCTGGTATATATTCATGTCGAAAGCAATTGGACGGTGAAGGTCCTTTATAATCGTACATTCTTGGCGCATTATCATATCTTACAAAATGAAGAAACATAAAGATCAGATCATCAATTACATATGTAACAACTAACAATAAATTTTGAATAATTCTTTTATGGATTTTTGTAAATATATAAATGAGTAGTTAGTGGGTTTTTTTTCTCTAGAAGAGACGAATTTTTTGTACATAATATTTCTCATATAAACACAAATTATTGTACATTCGGCATACATTATAAAAGTTTCCTCTGACTAATTTCTCTTGGTATATATGGACTATGGTCAACAAACTGATCATTTGTCTCCAAAGGTGAAAAGGATGGTTCAATCATATAAGTTGACTATTTCATACCTGTTCTTGCCTTTCCCAGCCATGTTGAGCAACCTGCCTGTCCAGATGTCTTCTGGTCCACCCGCCGTGTCATCATTTCTAAAATCTGACTCAGTCATCCATTCAATCAGATCCCATGAGAGCACATAACCCATTCCTGACATGAATGAAGGAAAAGGGAAGAAATTCTCTGAATCACATGGCATCGCTAGACCAAAATACATGTCTACTCGGGACTTATTCTTCAAAGATTCTACTAAACTATCCAAACGAAGATATGCGTCATCATCCACCTTCATAACATAGTCATAACGTTGATCGCCGAATAATTTTGGCATGCTCGAAAGGAACTTGTAGGTCTTGCCATCATCCATGTTTTCGGTGCAGTTGAGGATGATTATATCATCAAACTGCATGATTTCTAATGCTATGAAGACCTTTTGCTCTTCGCTTGTTAGATTGCAGAAGACAAAATGGATATCTATATGAGCAGTGGCATGGTTGTATCTCTGGAGAGAGTAGATGGTACGGAGGAGATAACGGCGCTCATACAATTTTGGTAAGGTTATGATGCCAATTAGGAGACGGAAATCAGGTTTTGTGGTATGACTTGAACTGGTTGAAAGGGCTTGATTATTTGAGACAGGTACGACGCACGATGATGACATGGAACCAAGTTCGCCAGAGTAGAACATGGTCAAGGTGAGGGCCAGGATAACAAAAGAGAGCAGAAAGGCAAGAATAGATGGAGATATGTACTTGGAGAAAGGAGAAAAATACATGGTTGTTTGTTCTTCTCGGTAGGTTGCAAGTTTGATTTTGCAAGGATGGTCCTGACCATGAGCAAGAGGTGTATATACTATGTAGATTGCAAGTTGCAACAACTTCATACTTGTTTGGCAGTGTCAAATTTACTGCAGATTAGAAAAGAGCAAACAATTCCAGGTCGTTTGACAGTGACAAATATTGACTTCCAAGAAGTGTAACTAGAGTATCAGAGAATTAATCAATTGTATTTTGATTTTTATTAAAATTTTGCTTTTCTTGTAGTTAATTGATGTAAACATCTTGTTACCAATGATAATGTTGTTGTACCTTATTCTTTTTATTTATTTATTATTATTTTTTAACAATAGCCTGTAGGACCGTAAGCATACACAACACACTCGAGAGACCACATCTAATTATTTTTGTTCATGAATTATTTGTCCATGATTGGTAAAATGGCAGCAAAATGATTGTTTTTTTATTTCTTTTTCTTTATTTTTAAGAAAAGGTTCTCAATTAATTTCTAATATTATCCTAATACGAAATTGTGCTCACACATTGCGTGATATTTTCAAAAAAAAAATTAAGTATAATATATGTGATTATATTTTGATTTACTATTTTTATGAAAAAACCAATTTAATTGATATTATTGTAGACCAATCAAGGAACAAAGCAAAAAAAATATATCCAGAAGCTCACATGATATACATAATATAAGATCAGAAAATAACAGTGGATATAAATATAACAGTACAGCCAAAAGTTAATAAAATAACCAAATATATTACACATACACGTTACTAAATAAGGTAAGATACATTCTACTCTTAATCAATACAAATTTCTTGATTGGCCCTCAAGCTGTTGGACCAAAAGTTCAAACTATTCTAGTCTTGTTAAGATCCCTCCAAAGCTCCAATTTTGTCACTGCAGATTTTCAAATAAAGGCATTTAAATTTAAGAAAACAAAATTAAATTAAATTGAAATATATAACTTGTACCTTAAAAAATTATTATTTCTGCTTGGAGGGCACGGTTCTTGTGACAGTTGAGACCCCGTCGACAAACTTAGTTCTGAATATCACGTTCGCATTATTGAACATTCCTTCTTTAAGAGAAACAACAATAAACTGCACAAAAAAATAAAAATAAAAAACTTTCAGCAAGGCATACAATGGCACAAATAGAAATAAAAGAGCATATTGTGAAGAGAAAAGATGAAAACCTGAGATTGTGGGAAGTGTGCTTTGATCATTCTCCCAATGTTTTGTGTATGGCTCAGATCCAATGCAGCATCAACCTACACAAAAGGTGAAAAGCAACTCAAATCATTGGTTAAATTAAAGAATTATCACACTAAACAACATGGTAATTTGGTACCAAACAGGTAAAATTGCCAACCATAAAATAATTTAGTCTCTTTAGCTGGATTTCATGTAACACTCAATTTCGCATCAAACAAGCCAATAAAGAGAACAAAAAACAACTAAAATACAGCATACATGACAATAAGACGGAAATATAAATATAACTACGAACTACGAAATTTGTGTGCTACTTTGTGGTTTTTAAAGATAATAAAATATCTTTTACATATTTATCAGTACAAACTTAAACTAAAAAAAAAAAGGAAAAAAAGACAGAAAATAATAACGAAAAAGAAACAAAAATAACAACTGTCCGCTCTACGCTCCTCTCTCTCTTTATTCCTTTTCAAGGATTCCTTAAATTATCAACCTACCTTGTCGAGAATATAAAGCGGGGCAGGCGTAAAGAGCAGCAGGGCCAAAATCAACGAAAGCGCCAACAGAGATCGCTGACCGCCGCTGAGCTTGGAGTGGGACTGCTTCCGCACGCTCCCGAAGGTTCTTTCATTGATTTTGGCCTTGCTGCTCTTCAAACCTGCCTCGTCGTTGAGTATACAAAGGGGAGGTGGGTACAAAAAGCAACAAACCCCAACCCTAAACACATCATCACTAAACCCTAAACATGATAAATAATTCAATTCTAACTAATTTACCTCATCTAGAATATAAAGCGGGGCGGGCTTGAAGAGCAATAACGCCAGAATCAGCGAGAGAGCCAAGAGAGAGCGTTGGCCGCCGCTGAGCTCGGAGAGGGACTGCTTCCAGACGCTGCCGAAGGCCACGCGCACCTCAAGGCCGTCCAGGAAGGTCCCGCCCTCAGGGGGCTCCAGCTTCGCCATCGTGCCTGGAAGGAGCGTGCTGAATATGGAGCCGAAATCCCTGTAGAAGGAGGAAAATAAGAGAAATGTTAAAAATGTAATTTTTCTTTTATAATTTTCTTATTCTTTGTTTTCTTTTCATTTTAAATTGATAAAATGTAAAGGATATTGAGTTTCAGGCAAAAAAGTGCTGAATATAGAGCCGAAATCCGTATAGAAGATAAATAAGGAGGACAAAAAGATAGTTTTTTTTTCCTTTTTATTGCACCAATACAATGAAAATATGTTGAAATATAGTTTGATTCATTGAAACAGGATATTTAATGGTCTTTAATCTTTTTAAAATAAAATAATAAATTGATGCAAAACTGGATTAAATTTGGGTTTCGTAGAACAAATCTTAACCCTAAACCTTAATTGGATCATTAAAACTTAAATTTGTCTATTCTGTGCAAATAAGTAGCTTTTCGAAGCCAACATTAAACTTTTTGGTATTCTAACATAGAAGCAAAAGGAAAAGAACTGCATAAAGGGAATTTAATAAACTCACTTGTTGACTTTGACCCATGTAACATTCAGAGTTTCCTTCTTCTTCTCATCCAGCTCTTCAATCACCTTCCTAATTTTCGACTTGTCGTTCTGCAAACAAGTCATTCATTACGAATTAAACCCCAATTAACACAATTTTCAACCAATGTACAAAATATACTTGTAGAAATACTTCACAGATATACCTCAATAATTGACTTTTTGTGCATCAAATCATTATATTCATCTTCCGCCTTTTCAAACATCGCCATCACCTTTTTGTTGACTCTCTTCTCAAGACTACAAAAAATATCATTCAACAAATCATTTAACAACATTAAATTTAAATAAAATATAATGAATAAATAATAAAATTACTTGGATTGTTCAGCCTGTAGATTTTCTAACTCTTCTCTCGCATTATGAGGCTCGCGTGATGAAAAATCATAATCCGTACCGGTTTTTCCAAACAATTGTTTTTCAGCTGAAATCCAACTATATTTCTCAAGTAACTTTTCAACTTTAGAAGAGCATTCCTTCTGTTCTACCTCCATCCTTTTGACCTACAAGTTGATGGGCAGTTTGGTAATCTTGATATTTCTTTAGGGGCAAATAAGAAAATTCTCTAAATTGTTAGTTAAATAATTACCTCATTTTCCATCTTCTTTTTGTCAAGATTTGCATCTCTAAGCTTTTGTTGAAGCTTTTGAAGATCTTTATTCATTGAGTTCAATTGTGAATCACATTCTTTTAACTTTGACCTGCCGATATTTAACTCCTTTTGGGCTTCATCAAATTCTTTCTTTTTTTCACTAGCCTGCACAAGATATACGCATCTTAATTACTAAAACAAAATAATAATTTATACCAAGTAAATTTATACAATTTGTCGATAGACCCAAGTAAATTTACACAAATTCAATTTATGTATTAAGTAAATTTATATCTACTAATTACCTTGCTTTTCAGTTTCTCAACTGTTTCAGAAAGAGATTTAATCTGAGCTTGACAACTCGCCAGTTGTTCTTCTAAAGTCGAAAGTTCATTAATCACAGCATCTTTTTCCATTATTAGTCTTTCCCTTTCACTTTCATGAGTCTGTTAAACATAAAAAAATTCATACAGATTATACTAACAAAAAATTAAGCCCTAACAAGAAATAAAGTTATATTCAGCCCAAAGTAGCACAAATCAAGGCTTAATTAACACTGATATGTGTAACAAAGACTAAAACATAATTCAAAGTTTACTCGATTTTGCCTTAATAGACCCTTCAACTGCAATTACAGCCTAACAAAACAAACAATTAAATACCTTGAGTGTATTTGAAGCGGATTGCATTTCAGATTTTAATGATTTAATCTTTTTATCGAGGCTTTTGAGTCTCGTTTCACGCTGGCTTCCATGTTCTTTTATAGATTTTTCTAATGATTTTATAGACGAAACACAATTTTCATAATGCGATTGTTGTTCTTTCAATTCTTGTTTTGCAGCCTCTAAATCTTGTTCAAGCTTCTTCACCAATTCGCCTAGCTGTTCAAAAAGAAATAAAAAGTTGGATTTTATTATATATTTTAAAAAGGTTCTTATAACAGTTCAACATAGCATGTAAAGAATATGGATTTTATTACACATTTTTGTAATATGATATTAAAAATTATTACAGTATGTATTTATTCAGTGCGATGCTTATTTTTCCAATGAAAACCTATATAAAATGATGTGATTTTGAAGGAACAAACAAAAGAAATAAATTAAATAAATAATTAATTAATTAATACCTTGTGATGCTCATTTTGCTTGACTCGGTTCTGAAACAATAATAAATCATGTGATTTAAGCTCAAACTGTGATTTTAGATCCACATACTTTTTCTGAACTGGCAAAAGCACAGCAATCTGAAATAATAATAACAAAATATTGTAAAAATTGCACCTCAAAAATCAAAATGAAAATTAACTAGTCATAAAATAATTAAATCAAAATAAAAAGGTAACATAATATTAAAAAGACAACCTTAGATTCAATTTCAGCAAGTCTCTTTTCATGAATCCCCAACTCTGATTCAGCTCTTGCTAAAGCATCAACCTGCTTTAAAAGTTCACCACCTTTCCTAAAAAAATATAAATAAAAATATATAAATATATATAAATATATATAAATATATATATATATATATAAATAAATATTTTTTATCAAATTACTTGCGACTACCACCAGTTAAGAGGCCACTAGGCTGATAAATATCACCGTCTAGAGTTACACTAGTAGTACGAACATCTCTATTAAAAGCAACCTAATTAGATAAAATAAAAATTAATTGAGGATGAGACGGATAGCTTGACCGCAATTAAATATAATACATAAATAATGGGTTAACTAACAGGACAAAAGGAAGATAAAATTCTAAAAAAAAGGGCAAAAAATGTGAAATAATAAATACTAAATATACCTCCTTTGCTGCCTCCTTACTCCAGCAAACAAATGCCGAACCAAATGCATATGCTATCGCATTCTATATTACAAAAAATAAAAAATATATATAATACAATAAATAATAATAAAAGTTTTTTTTTTATTTTTTTATAAAAGGAAAAACTAACCTTTACTTCTTCATCATAACCGACCAATTCTAAAGCAAGTTGTACTTTCTCCCCACGAGCCTAAAATGACAGACACAGTTAGTAATAAAAAAAACTAGATATCAAAAACAAAAACTCCTGTAAATTTTAACACTATTGCAGTTTGATCCTTAATCATTTTCATTATTCTTCTATTAGGTTTCATTAGTAAAAAATTGGTAATTAAGCATGCTTTAATAGTTGACATAGAACGTACATTCCAAAAATATATCATAATTAAGGATGGTAATTAACCATATTTTAAAGGTTAGGGTTACAAATGCACAATTGATGCAAAATCACAAGAAAAATACACACTATTTCTAAAAAGAGAAAATAAAAACTAACCACTCTTGTGGCGTTTTGTTGAATCCTTGGCGGGACAGTATTAGCTTGTATTTTATTCAAGGGTACAATAGTAACTCTTCTTCTCAACTCTCCGTTTTGGAGCAGTTGTTTCCCCGTATTTTCCGAGTCCACAACCACATTATACAGCTTTCCTCCAGCCGCCACCTAGAAATAAAAAATAAACATTTTAATTTCATAATATTGAATTATTAAGATGGCATAATTTCATGCATAAATAACCCTACAAAATGTTAAAATATCACTTGAAACCCTTGATGAGTGAAAATATGATGTATAAAAAATGGGAAATATCATCTATAAAAAGATGCCTAAACATGTAAATATTATTTTTTCCTTAAAAAGATGCATAAAAACACAGTATAAATCATTTTTTTGTTAAATCTTTTGCACAAAATTGGTCCGATAAATTATGTATTTATGGTCGTTATATAACCTCCAAAGCAGTGGCAGCCAAACTATGGGAAATATCATCTATAAATAAAGCCTTTCTTATCATTTTTTTCTTAAAAATATGCCTATTTTTTTCTTATAAAGATGCATATAAACATGGTAAATCAAATACCATTTTTTATTAAATTTTTATCCCAAAATTGCCCCGATATAAGTACGTATTTATTTCTGGTTACTATATAACTAACCTCCAAAGCAGTGGCAGTGGAACTGTCTTTGACTTTAATAAGCCGCGCGAGGACTCCTTTGACTTTTGACCGGTCAAAGTTTCTGACGGGGTCCTTGTAGGAAAAGTGCACGTCCGCCGCCAGCTCGCCGGAGAGCCGCCTCACCTCGTCCTTGCACTTCTGTACCGCCTCTAACTCTGTTGATCTTTCCTGAAATTCAAAAAAACATAAAAGAAATAACTCAAGGTTTGTTGCGCAAATTAAATTAGGGTTGCCTTGGAATTGTCTATTTTGGTGATAAGAAACTATTTCTAGCCAACTAGTGAAGTGAGAGAGAGAGAGAGAGAGAGAGAGAGATTAATTAAACTATAAGAAATTTTTCAAGTAACAAGAATATAAAATTATAAATCCTAACAGTGTTAACTTTAACTAACGGTAGATTTTTTTGGCAATTTCAGCAATAAAGCAGGGGCTTTTTGCAATTTCAAATAACACTGGGGCTTTTTTGCAAATTTGCCATTTTTTAATATAACATACCTTCTGTAAACTTTCCATCTGGCCCTCTTCATAACCAACCTTCTCCATAGAAACCCTAAGACTCTCCAAAGCCCTGTTCTTCTCCTCCAATTCTCTCTCTACAGCTGTCGCTTCGTCCCTCTTTGTTTCCAATTGGGCTTTTTTCTCCTTCAATTCCCTTTCACAATGGCTGATTTTGGTCCTCAATTGCTTGATTTGAGATTCCGCCTCGCCAGCTGTCGCTTTCGCGTCCCTTAATTGGTCTTCCAAACATTTTTCATCGTTTCCACTGCTTTTGCCGGCCAAAACGCCCTAAAATGAATGATTTTATCTCGTTTATGTAATTAAAGTGCATAAGAAATGTAGTTGAATTGTTTGGGAAATGTACCTGGTATTCTTTTTCGGATTCTTCTAGATTTTTAGAAAGTTCTTGGACTTTCTGTTTCAAATCGGCGGCTCCGTTTTCGCAATTCGTGACAGCAGATTCTCTCTCAAGAATCGATTTCTTTATGTCCTTAATGTTTTTCTCAATCTAACAAATCATGAAATATCAATTAATTTTGTTTATAATCCGTAAGACAAATATTACTCCAAGAGAAATAATAGCAACAATTTCAAATTTTGCCCAGTACAAGATACTTGACCCCCAAATATTCAATTAAGCCTCACCTTAAACCGAATTCAACCTAAATTGACCTAATTTATCCTAAAATTAACCCTAAATAACTCTTAACAAGTAAAGAAAAAATAAACTGACAAAAAAAACTTTTGACAAACTGCTAATGAAACCCTAAATCATCACAACACAAAAACAAACCAAGTACCTTTTTAACCCTAAATAACCCTAATTTAACTTAACCCTAAATTTAACTCCAAACAAGTAAAGCAACAAAAAACAACCTTTGACTCGCTGCTAATCAAACCAAACCCTAAATCAAACATCACAACACAAAACCAAAACCCTACCTTTTTAGCAGCACTTTTCTCAGCACCCAAACTCTCCTCCTGATTGCTCAGAACCGAGGTCTCCTTAACCAGCTCCCTCGACAACCCGTCCGCCTTCTCCGCCAACTCCCTCAGCTCCCCGCTCGCCGTCCTCTCCTTCTCTTCAGTCAGCTTCAAAATGGACGTCTCCAGTTCCCCCATTTCCCCTTTCAAACCCTCCATATTACTCTCCAAAACCCTAATTTCCCCCTCGACCTTCCTCACCTCGCTCAAACTCCTCTCTCTCACTCTTTCAGCTTGAACGAACTCAAACGCGATGCAGAATCGTTTCAATCGGTCGAGTTCTTGGTTCCCGTTGGCCCACTGAATGTACTGACTTTTCTCCTTGCGGAGTTTCTCTAATGCCGGTAATATTTCCTGGTCGAGGAGTTTGTTTATCTCGTCGACTTTGTTCTGCTTCTTTTCTAGGGTTTTGAGGGCGGAGTCCTTCTTCATCTCGTACATGCGCGTGCCGGCCGCTTCTTCGAGCATCGAGAGGATTTCGGGCGGCTTCATGTTGAGCACTTTGGTGATGCGGCCTTGCATGATTAGGAAGTGCGGGTTGTTTACGTTGAGCTGCACCGAGTGGAATAGGGTTTGCACACGAGACGGCTGGGCGAGATGGCCATTTATTAGGTATTTGTTTCTCCCGCCCACCACGATCTGGAGATTTTTAGAGAAGGAAATGGTTTAGTGAAGAGTATAAATAGAGTGAAATTACATGGCTAAACATTCAAAAAATTTGTGGGGGAAATTAAAGCGGTTAAGAAGCTAGAATTGGCATAAATTCAGCCAATTTATCATATAAGAGTAAATTTTTTTTTTTCGTTTCAATGATTACTTTCATTGGTCACTACTGTCACAAATACAGCTTGAATTTGCAACTTTCCCCTTGTTAGAACCCTTAATTTGAAAACCCAAAACCCAAACTATAAAATGATTGATTCAGAAAAGAAAAACAAAGAATGTCTTCAACTTTAGACGGAAATTCCCCCAATCCAATCAATCAACACCAAAAACAACAAGAAAAACCCAACCAAATCACCTGTCTGGTAACAGTAATCTCATTACAACTCTCATACCCAAGCGGGCTGCGCGCCGGATCCGAATTATCAAACACAACCGAAACCGTGGCCTTAGTAATCCCCGCCTGGCCCTGCTTGTAGACCAACTCCTGCAGCGTCCCCGCCCGGACCTGGCTGAGGTTGCTGATGCCGAGAACAAAGCAGATGGAGTCGAGGATGTTGGACTTGCCGGAGCCGTTGAGGCCCGTGATGGCGTTGAAGAAGGGGTCGAAGCCGGAGACCACGGTCCGCGTCGCGTAGGATTTGAAGCCTTCGAGGCATATCTCCTTTACGAACATAATTGCTTGTTGTTTCGGTTTGAGAGATAGAGAAGAGGAGGAATGAGAAGAAGGAATTTTGGGGAGTGGAATGGGCGGGAAATGAGAGGGGTTTTTTAGGTTTTAGGGTTCAAAATTTGGGGCGGTCGGAGCAGTGGGCAATGAAATAAGTGGGACCGGGGAGCAGTGACGCATTGGTATTGGAAATTTGCAAGAAGAGCCTCTAAATTGATGGAAATAGTAAAGATGCATGAGTCGTGTAAAGACCCAATATTTATTCACACATTTTTTTCTATTTTGAAAATTTATTCATAGGTTTCTTTTTTTAATTGTGAAAATTTACTCATGGATTTCAGTCAGATAATATATATTTGGGACCTAATGTGTGCGCGGTGCGAAAGAATAATATATAGATAGTATATAAAATTAAATAAATAGTATATATGATTTATTTTTAGAGACAATATAATGATATATGTCTAAAACAATGAAAATAATATAAAAAATAAAAGGTATATTGAAAAATAGAAAAAATAAAATACCGCCGCGTTTGGACATGTTTCTCAACTCTCAAGCCCGTCCCATTTTAAAAAGAAATTCAATTCCACTCAGTGACTGGGTGAAACTTAGTTTTTAAACATGATTACTACTAAATTAAGCAAATTCTTGTCCTAAACTCATTTCTCAATAATTTCGCCCAGTGAATGGGCGAAAATTAGTATTACAAATAAAGTTGGTCAAGAGCTATTTTCTGGAAAAAAAAAAAATCAATAGCAGCGTTCATAAAAGTCGAGGTAGTAGGCAAATTGTTCACTAAGACTTTAATTAATTAAAATAGAAAGTTATAAAAGTTTGAGTCCATGATCATTGCCATCATTTGGTACGACTTTCCGAAGATAAAAAAAAAAAAAAAAAAAAAAAAAAAAAAATATATATATATATATATATATATATATATATATATATATATATATATATATATATATGAAGATTAGCTATCATTATATTAAAAATAAAAAGTGAAAGTCATTCAATTTTGTACTTCGAAAATGACTTTGCTACATCGCATAAAACTTTAGTACTTATCGTTCTCGGACCATCTCGCTTCTCTCACAATTGTCTTCCTAGTTAACCCCTCATCTACCCAATCGGCAATTTTACAACCTTCTAAATCTCAATATTTTACCACCTCTTTTAGGAGTGATTGTGTATCATTTTCGATAGTATTCTCTATCCTGTTATATTGAGCTATAACATTTGTCAGTTCGTCACTAAATTTCTTTTTGTAGGGTATCTCATTCGAGACTTGCTAATAACATCTCAACTATTGCTATTGATAAAGTTGATTGGGTCATTCTTTTGCATTTCAATTTTGGCTCTAGCGCAATTTTCTCCTCGGCCAATAAAGATTTTTCGAAATATTAGTTCACATATTGTCGATTTGGAGATTATTGTAAAAATATGCTGAATGTTTATGTACATTTATTTGATTTTTTTTGACCCTCTTTTGAGGTATATCATGATATTTTTATCCTCATCAATAAGGATTTTGTTAATGTTGAGGAATGTGCTTGTTTTTTTTTTTTTACTAAAGTTCTGATTTTCTAACTCCAACAAATAGTCGATAGTATAAGGGTCGTTCTAATGTTTTGAAATGATTTCATGGTTTTCTATGAAATTAGTAGCAAGACTAGAACATGAGGTGCATGTAATAGATCATCGAGTGCATGCAATGGATCACCATTAATATAGTGTAGATGTGCGTGTGGATATGCATTAGGACGAGGTTAATTCATATCTTAGTTCAGATAAGGGGGCATAAATTTAAGTAAGAAAAATTGTAACACTAGTAACGAAATTGGAGAGGAGAGTGGAATTAGTCTCACTTAAATGAAAAAGAAGATGATTAAATAGTTAGAGAAATCTACCGAAATCTGTAGGACAAGCCATTAGACTCAAGGCCGGGACTCTTAACAATTGAAAACATGAACTTGTATTCCTCAAAAAAAATAAGACATGAATTTGTGTTTTTTTTCTTAGTCCCCCCCCCCCCCCCCCCCCCCAACATGGACTTGTGTTATCATGATCAACAAAAACATTATTTATGGGCAAATTAAGCTCATATATAATTCAACAATATTATTTATTAAAACCATAATGAATTAACTCTTATTTTATCTTTTAATTTCATAGAATGAACCATTTTAGGAAACACTCCAAAAACTTGTTTCCATTGTGAAGAACTAAATAACCAAAAATTTCTATTTGTGCAAATAAATAAATAAAGATTTATTCCTTTTAAACATTTAGATCTGTCACATTGAATGAAGATATTTCCAAGACTTAATGGTAGGAAAAATAGTCTTCCTTTGAGATATTGTTTAACACAATTATGGCTAGGTTTCTACAGAGCGTACATTAAGAAGGGTGTGACATAGTCAACCATTTTTATATTAACCATATATACTATATATATACTAATTTTCTCAATACATAATACATTAAAGTTCTATATAGTATTTTGTGTAAAAATTGCATATGACCTTTTTCTGGAAAACAATATATTGTATTTCTTACACCTTTAGGTACTCTTTTTGTTTTTATCATTTATGCATATTTATTCTTTCATATCCCTATATGCTCCATTTGTATCAATATATTTATTTTTGTTTTCGGACATATATATATATATATATATATATATATATATATATATATATATAGGGAGATGCTAAAAAGCATACGTATATTATTGGGGTGAAAAACATACGGTCCAAAATACGTACTAAATCATCAAAAATTCAAATTTCAACCGTACAGATGGAATATATATGTTTTGAATATGTTGTAGATTAATTTTCATATTTTTCATATTTCGGAAATGCACTCATATAAACATCTTTTTTCATATTTCGGAAAAGTGAGCAAACTCAAGAGCTAAGGGTGCTAAAGTGAGCTTTTTTCATTTTGTTATGATGTAATATAACAAAATTTTGTTTAACGAAAATTCTTTTTCCTTACTGAATTTTTAAATCCAAGGTAATTACATAGTAGAAGTCATAAATAGGTAGCCTATATTTGATAAGAAACATTGATGCCTGCGAAATGAAACAAGTATTTCATCCATAATTGAGTCTTAACCAAATATTTTACCAATAACGCCTCAAAAAAATATTTTACCAATAATGCTGCTCCAACTAGTGTCGAATGATTGGCTAATTGTAACTTTATTCTAGAAAAAAGAAGAAAAAAAATCAGGGTTTTATCCTAAAACTTCCACAAAATGCTTCAATCATTCACGCAAAACTCAATTTTAACAAACTCAAATTTCCTCTTAGATAGAGTACTCAAAATCAGAAAACAACTTTCAAATTAAGCTAACTCTTCTTCAACCTTAACCTTGATTTTCTTTTTCTTCTCTGTGTATGATTGGCCTGATTTGGATCCACTTGTCCGGCTCTCATTGGTTCCCTCATGTTTCTTTTTCTTATGACCATGAGAACAACTTACACTGCCTTGCCCTGATTTAGGAGCAGAAGCTAGGGTTTCATGCGAAAATTTTGAAATTGAGTTTTTCACCGGAGTTAAAAATTTTGATGTAGTTTTTCTCATAGATCCTGCCAAAATCCATTCAAAGAATATAATTACACAAAATCAAGCAATTCAAAATTTGTAACTTGAACATATGCTTTGGAATAAGTAAGAAAAAACAAAACTCTCTGGATCTGTGTTATTATTTTCATACCAAAAGTACAAAATATGAAGTAAATATTTACCTGTGGTTTTTAGAGTGCTTAAATTAATAGTACTGAGACCTCGAGTTTTTTCAAATTCTTCAGGCTCTGGATAATGAACTAAGCGAACTGTCCTTGATACATTTTTAACTGAAAGAAAAAAAATAAAAATTAATCAAATTATATAAAAGAAAAAAAAATCCTAAACCAATCAGATCAATAAAAGGATTAATTTACGCTCTTTTTTACATTTTTCTTGCATATCGTCTAATGGATATTCTTATTTTCTTCAAGGTTAAAGGGAATAATTCTCAGTTTCTTCAGAGGGGTATATTAAATTTTTTTAGGTCTTTGTAAGGGCAATTTGGTAAAAATACATACATAATCCCGGGGAGATACAAGCAGCTGCGTCGAGGTCCTTTTCTCCAGAAATTGTCACCTCATATGATTTCCCTGTCATAAAAATAAAATAAAAATTAGATTTAGTAAAATAACATGTATTAGAAATTTAGAATCTCACCTGCTAAGCTCTCAAATTCGGCTAAAAGATTCTCATCATGTTCCTTGAGCTTAATCTCCTTTCCATTAAAATCAGCAGGTTGCAACTGATTAAAACAAATTGAGTAACTTGAGGATTATTTTTTTCTTTTCAATTGTTAGAAATTTAGGGACTAAATTCAAAAATGAAACATACTTGATGGAGGGGAAGCTGAATTAACCAGAGCTCGGTTGAGTCTGTTGGATTTGTGTCAAGCAGTGCCTGATATTTATCCGATTCGAAATCTGGTCCTGGTTTGTAACTGCATTTAAACAAACCAAGGTAAGCAAACTTACACAATTAACCTTGTGATTTCTCATTATTGCACAATGTTTGGATCGAATTGTACTTTTTCCCTTTCTTTTTCTTGCATCCTCGTTTGGCATATAGAATGAGTACTAATTTGTTTAATTTTGAAATCTCAAAAATTGCATTACAATGAGATTATCAATTTTTTTCTAAACTGATGATTGTTTAAAAATTTCTCATGATCCTAAAATTACTTGTTCATTATTTAGGTATTATAGAAAAGAAATATTCCTCATTATTTCCTCATCTATAGGGAAAAACTCCCCAGACTCCAAAATTAGTTTTAAACAATACATTTTGTTGTATAAATCAAGCATAATTATGCTCCCAAAAGTAAAAGTCCTCAAAATTAATAACAGGAAAAACAGCAAAATTGCGTTGAAAAAAAAAAGGAAAAGCTCGAGAACGTACTTTCTACCAGAGATTTCCATCGCGGAGAAAATTTGACAAAACGCAGGGAGAAAATTTGACAAAACTCTAGAGAGAGAGCGAGAGACTAGGGTTTGGGGCGGAGGTGCTGCTTCTCTTTCTCACAGCAGGGTGCTTCCTGCTTTCAAGTAGTCGTCCGATAGTTGGGCCTGATGTTGGCCCAGTAATATTTCAAATCATGCATTAATAATATAATAAAACGGAGTTAAATTTATATTTAGAAAAGGAAATGTGCAAAAATAATATATTATTATTGAATCCGTCGAGCTCCCGTAGATATCCGTCGTGAAATGTGCAAACGGGGTTAAATTTATAATACGAATGTAATACGATCCGTCGTGAATGTGCAAACGGGGTTAAATTTATAATACGAATGTAATACGACGACACTGTAAATATACTATTTTTTTCAATTTATATACTATTTTTCTCATTTTATATACTATTTTGTTATTTAATATACTATTATTAGATCCGTCGTGAACGGCCGTGCTACAGTACCGTCGTGCTCTATTATTAAGTGATAAATAAATAAGCCTATAGTATCGGTTATTTATTAAAAATCGATACTAAAGGATCTGTAATGGTTCTTCATAAATAACCGATACTAAAGGATTCTGTAACGGTTCTTTATAAATAACCGCTACTAAAGTATTCTGTAACGGTTCTCTATAAATAACCGATACTAAAGGCTTCTGTAACGGTTCTCCATAAATAACCGATACTAAAGTCTTCTGTAACGGTTCTCTATAAATAACCGCTACTAAAGTCTTCTGTAACGGTTTCTTGTAAATAACCGATACTATAGGCTTATTTATTTATCACTTAATAGTAGAGCACGACGGTACTATAGCACGGCCATTCACGACGGATCTAATAATAGTATATTAAATAACAAAATATTATATAAAATGAAAAAAATGGTATATAAATTGAAAAAAATAGTATATTTACAGTGTCGTCGTATTACATTTGTATTATAAATTTAACCCCGTTTGCACATTCACGACGACACTGTAAATATACTATTTTTTTAAATTTATAATACAAATGTAATAGTTTAGGGTACAAAAGTGCTCAATTTAAATAGTTTAGGGTACAAAAGTGAGCAAAATATAGTTGGGGGTGCGAAAGTGAGCAAACTCAAGAGTTAAGGGTGCTAAAGTGAGCTTTTTTCATTTTGTTATGATGTAATATAACAAAATTTTGTTTAACGAAAATTCTTTTTCCTTACTGAATTTTTAAATCCAAGGTAATTACATAGTAGAAGTCATAAACAGGTAGCCTATATTTGATAAGAAACATTGATGCATGCGAAATGAAACAAGTATTTCATCCATAATTGAGTCTTAACCAAATATTTTACCAATAACGCCTCAAAAAAATATTTTACCAATAATGCTGCTCCAACTACTGTCGAATGATTGGCTAATTGTAACTTTATTCTAGAAAAAAGAAGAAAAAAAATCAGGGTTTTATCCTAAAACTTCCACAAAATGCTTCAATCATTCACGCAAAACTCAATTTTAACAAACTCAAATTTCCTCTTAGATAGAGTACTCAAAATCAGAAAACAACTTTCAAATTAAGCTAACTCTTCTTCAACCTTAACCTTGATTTTCTTTTTCTTCTCTGTGTTTGATTGGCCTGATTTGGATCCACTTGTCCGGCTCTCATTGGTTCCCTCATGTTTCTTTTTCTTATGACCATGAGAACAACTTACACTGCCTTGCCCTGATTTAGGAGCAGAAGCTAGGGTTTCATGCGAAAATTTTGAAATTGAGTTTTTCACTGGAGTTAAAAATTTTGATGTAGTTTTTCTCATAGATCCTGCCAAAATCCATTCAAAGAATATAATTACACAAAATCAAGCAATTCAAAATTTGTAACTTGAACATATGCTTTGGAATAAGTAAGAAAAAACAAAACTCTATGGATCTGTGTTATTATTTTCATACCAAAAGTACAAAATATGAAGTAAATATTTACCTGTGGTTTTTAGAGTGCTTAAATTAATAGTACTGAGACCTCGAGTTTTTTCAAATTCTTCAGGCTCTGGATAATGAACTAAGCGAACTGTCCTTGATACATTTTTAACTGAAAGAAAAAAAATAAAAATTAATCAAGTTATATAAAAGAAAAAAAAATACTAAACCAATCAGATCAATAAAAGGATTAATTTAGGTTCTTTTTTACATTTTTCTTGCATATCGTCTAATGGATATTCTTATTTTCTTCAAGGTTAAAGGGAATAATTCTCAGTTTCTTCAGAGGGGTATATTAAATTTTTTTAGGTCTTTGTAAGGGCAATTTGGTAAAAATACATACATAATCCCAGGGCGATACAAGCAGCTGCGTCGAGGTCCTTTTCTCCAGAAATTATCACCTCATATGATTTCCCTATCATAAAAATAAAATAAAAATTAGATTTAATAAAATAACATGTATTAGAAATTTAGAATTTCACCTGCTAAGCTCTCAAATTCGGCTAAAAGATTCTCATCATGTTCCTTGAGCTTAATCTCCTTTCCATTAAAATCAGCAGGTTGCAACTGATTAAAACAAATTGAGTAACTTGAGGGTTATTTTTTTTCTTTTCAATTGTTAGAAATTTAGGGACTAAATTCAAAAATGAAACATACTTGATGGAGGGGAAGCTGAATTAACCAGAGCTCGGTTGAGTCTGTTGGATTTGTGTCAAAAAAATTCAGAAATCAAATATTGAAAAAAATCACTGAAAAAGTAGAAAAAAAAACTCATGATAATGTTCACTAAAAACCTCATGATAATTACCATAAAACCCAGATTGAAAAAGATAATTACCCTAAAAAAATAATTACCATAGCTTACAGTCCAAAAGCCTAGAAAATCTCGAATGAAAACGATATTGCTTATCAATCATCAGAACAGACAAATCAGACCGAAAAGGGATCACAAACGTCTAAATCATGACCCTAAAAATCCAATCAACCGCGAAAAAAAAAAATCAAATCAATGAATCTATTGCTCAAGCAAGCAACTGCACGTGCAGTAATTAAAATCAAGACCAAAATCAAGAAGAAACTGAAGAATGAAAACCAACCTGATGGTGATTGGCCTGGATGACGTGGTGAAGGCGGCGCATCCATCTTTCGTCGATGGTGTGGTGGGAAGCGGCGGACTAGTCTTGCGTTCGTTCGTCGGAAATCGCCCTTCTCTCAAATCGCATCACCCAGAGAGAGAAGAGAATATTGTTTGTTTTATTTTCTTTTTTGGGAATTGAAGAGAGAGAAACGGGAAATATAAATGGGCTGGGTAATGGGTTTAATTTCAAAAAATTTTGAAAAAAATAGGCGAGCTTTTTATAAGTGGTAATTGAGCCCAATTTCGGCCGAAATTTCTTGGTAATTGAGGCCAATTTCAGCCACTGCAATCCGTACTGACAATTTCCACCCAAAAAAAACCAGAAATTAAAAAAACGGATTCACTCCACTTACCACATGATTTGCTGACATCACGTTGACCACATCAAGGGAGTATGGGGGCAATATAGTGTCTCCATAGAAAGACCCATTGTTGAGTTGGGTGAGATAATTCTTACTAGTGGGTCCCAGTAAATATTTTATCATTTTTTTAAAAATTGTTGTTCAGCTCAGTAACCATTAATCGAACCAGTCCACTTGTTATTCTTTTTATTTTGTAGGCCTTGTTTGATTTATCCTTTCTTTTATTAAAATTGTTTTTATGCGGCCCATATATATATAATTTTGTTACTTTTGTGGGCCGGTATAGTTTAGTACAAACTTCATAACTATTATTTGTTACACCTGATATAATTATTTGTGCACCCCGACCCAATCTGATTGCTCCTGTATGATTGTTTTATTAATTAATCTGGTCAATACTTAAGTTCAACCAAGTTCTCGTATAAATAAAATACTGTTTACAAAGTTATATTACTTGTATTACTGGGCCGACCTATTCATTTTTTTTTATCTCGTTGTTCTGTTAATTTAGTTATTTTTTTTATTATTTAGTCTTATTATTTTGCTTCGGTTAAGAAACAAGTATCTAAGTATATTCATATATATAAATTTAAGTCATATCTTTTCTAAGTGGTTATATCTCTTCGATTATTAGAGATGTCGAACTCCACCGTCAACGCCGAAATTGCTCGGATTGAGCGCTTGAACGGCAGTAATTACAATATTTGGGTCGAGAAGGTGACCCATGCCCTGATAGTCCATCTCTTGGACTATGTTTTGAAAAGGGACCGACCTGTCTTGGCTACTACGGCAACTGAAGCGGAAAAGAAGGTAGCCAAGAAGTGGGATAGCGACAATAAGGTCGCTAGAAGTTCCATCCTAATGTTAATGGATGACAATTTAATGAAAGTGTTCAAAGAACACTCAAGTGTTAAAGTACTTCTAGCGGCAATTAAAGAAAAATATGATATTAAATCCCAAATGCATATACAACTATTGTTGCAGCGTTATAACTATTGTCATATGCAAGAAGGTACTGATGTGGTTGACCATGTCAACAACACGATGCTGATGGCGAAGGACTTTGAAGCCGCGGGATCTCCGATTTCGGAGAAGATGCAGGTTTCGACGATAATCAATAGTCTGCTCCCTTCTTGGGCTCGTCATCAACAGCATCAGTTGGCCTATCAGCAAGAGTGCATGAAGGGAGTCCATAATACGGATCTAAATCTGTCGCAAGCAACTCCCGTAGATGTTGAGCCATATGCCGGTAAAGGTGTTCAAAACACGGGTCCTTTTCGTCCGAAGGACAAATTTAGACAACCGTTCCAGAAGAACTTCAAGGTGAAAGGCAACGCAGGTCCCGGTGTTAAGGGTGCGTGCTTTAAATGCAAGAAGATGGGTCATTTCAAGGCCCAGTGACCTTCGAATCAAGGGCAGAAGAAGAACGGTCAAGGTGGAGGATCTAACAAGGACTTAGTCATGGTGATCGAGTGCAACTTCTCTTCTCCGATAGCCGATGGGTGGTGGATCGATTCTGGAGCCACAAAACACATAGCGCGGACACGTCAGGGACTGGTGGAGTCAAAGCCCGTGAACTCTAAGGAGTATTGAATCTACATGGGAAATAACGCATACACTGAGGTGCAGGCGATTGGCACCTACAAGTGAATGTGGGCAAGTTTAACATACTTCTCACAGACATGTTGTATGCTCCCGGAATGAGGCGAAATCTCATTTCCATCCCGATGCTGGTTAAGAAAGGTTATGACGTGCGCTTTTATCGGCAACAGAAGTTGGGAGTCCACACTGTAACAATTGGGAAGCATGGTGAGGCGTTGGCTCGTGGTATGCTTGACCCAGGACATGATTTGTTTAAGTTAAATGTAATAGAGAATAATGTTAGTGTGGCAAATAATTCTGATGTATCAATTGATAATTCTAATGAGAATGATGATTTTCTTGATTATATTATGCCTCTCAATACTTATTTAGCTGATTCTCTATTATGGCACAAGCGTTTAGTTCACCCAGGAAAACGAAGATTAAATAAAATCGTTAAAATTGGTTTATTATCTGAATTAACTAAGGTAGAATATGACGCGTGTGAATTTTGTCATTCTGGTAAGCTAACCAGGAAGCCTTTCTCAGTGGGAGAAAGAGCAACAGAATTGTTAGAAGTTATCCATTCGGATATATGCGGTCCATTAAGTGTTAAGACCCATAGTAGTAAAGAGTATTTCATAACATTTACTAATGATTACTCTAAATATGAGTATGTATATTTGCTCAATGCTAAGTCTGAAGCATCTGATTACTTCATAAAGTACAAGAACGAAGTTGAGAATCAATTGAGCAAGAAGATTAAAATATTAAGGACCGATAGGGTAGGAGAGTTTAACTCAAAAGAATTTGACAACTATTGCACAAGTCATGGTATAAAGAGGCAAACAACCATGAGTTATACACCACAGCAAAATGGTGCAGCTGAGAGGCATAATAGAACTTTAATGAATATGGTTAGGTGCATGTTGTCACAATCAAGTTTACCCAAGAGTTTTTGGGGTGAAGCGGTAAAGGCTGTGGCATATGTCCTGAATAGATTACCAACTAAATCGGTAGAGTCAACTCCATATGAATTATGAAAAGGTAGAAAATCAATATTATCCCATTTAAGGATGTGGGGTTCAGTAGCTCATGTGTTGGTCCCACAACAACATAGGGATAAGTCAGACTCTAAGACTATAAAGTACAGATTTATTGGTTATTCTGAGAAGTCAAAGGGTTATAGGTTCTATAGTATTAAAGACAAAAGGATTGTAGAAAGTCGTGATGCTGAGTTCTTTGAAAATAGTAAAGTGGAAGAACCAACGAAAGAGGATGATAGACCTCTACTGATCTTAGACGACTTCTATAAGGATCTATTAGAACTTATGGTGACTGATGAACCTCAGGATATTCAAGAGAACATTGTACAACCAAGTGGTTATCCTATGTTGAGAAATAGGAGAAATAGGAATGTGTCATCCTACCTAGATGACTTTGAAGTTTACAATTGTGAGATCTCATATATTGCACTTAGTGCAGATGCAGAGGATATGTTAGATCCTTTCAGTTTTTCGGATGCGATTAATTCACGGGAATCCGAGTCGTGGTTGAATGCCATGAAGGAAGAGATCAAGTCAATTGTAAAGAATCAAGTATGGGAGTTAAGTGAACTCCCGGCTGGTAGAAAGACAGTTAGTTGTAAATGGGTGTTTAAAAGAAAACTAAAGCCAGATGATACGATAGACAAGTATAAGGCTAGGTTGGTAGCCAAAGGATTCACCCAGGTTGAGGGTGTGGATTATCAGGAGACATATTCTCCGGTGGCAAAGTTTGCGTCTATCAGGATATTATTGGCTTTAGTTGCACATCTAGATTTGGAATTACACCAAATGGATGTGAAGACCGCATTTCTCAATGGTGATTTGAAGGAGGTCATATATATGAGGCAGCTGTTGGGACGGTACTTACCGGTACCATCAAACCCTAGATCGAACTATGTGAATCAAACCATAAATCATAATAACGGAAGCGTACCTTGAGTTCATGCTTGCGTACCGAATTAGAGATGATACCGTAGTTGCAAACAAGGTCTTCTAGAATATCCAGAATCCCGTAGAGAGCCCTTTGAATTTCTTCTCTAGGTTTCTCTTCTCTCAACTTGATGGGATAGGAGAGAATGATTCATTGATACTGTTATTCCAGGGACCAAAATTGCTTATATAGCCAAGTGACAACCTTTGGCCAGAAGACACTTTGGCCTATAGATACATTTTAGCTCCTAAGTGGTTATTTCTATATTAACCCATCATAAATATAGAAATTACCCCACAATATTTCTACACACCAAAGGCCACACCCTAATTGACACATTATACTTAATATATTATTAACCAAAGTTATCACTTTATTATAAGCATGTATGACAGTAATACAATATACATAATTATTTTACATATAAGTCCAATGTTGGATTAATGATCCAACAACAGCCTGAAGGGTTCGAGGTAAAGAACCAAGAAGACAAGGTGTACAAGTTAAGGAAGTCCTTATACGGTCTGAAACAGTCCTCCCGTCAGTGGTATCTGACTTTCCATAAGTTTGTTTTACAACTAGGATTTATTGTGAACAAGTTAGACAATTGTGTGTATACTTTGAAAAGTGGGAGCAGTTTTTGCATCTTATCTTTGTACGTAGATGACATTCTACTATGTGGTAATGATTTGAAATTAAGTAATAAAATCAAATATGATTTTACATGGGTGAAGCATCTTATATCCTAGGAATTCAGATTACTAGAGATAGAGAGAATAAGATGTTATGTCTGTCTCAGGAAAGATACTTGAATCAAATAATCAAAAGATTTGGAATGTAAAATTGTACACCTGTTCCAACACCTGTGTTAAAAGATAAGAAATTATCTAAGTCACAATGTCCCTCAGAAGGTCAATCTAGACTTGGTGTGTCTTATGCTCAGGCAGTGGGAAGTTTGATGTACGCGATGTTGTATACAAGACCAGACTTCGCTTACCCTATTGGGGTAGTTAGTAGATATCAAAGTAATCCTGGTATGACCCACTGGGAAGCGGTTAAAAGAATATTTAAATATCTTAAAGGCACTAAAAGTTATAAGCTTTGTTATCAAGCAGATTCGCTTGAATTAATAGGTTACTCTGATTCTGACCTCGGAGGAGACATAGATGATCGTAAGTCGACCTCTGCACATGTGTTTTTGTTTGGAGGTGGTGTAGTTTCTTGGTCAAGCAAGAAACAAGGATGTGTGGCACGGTACACACAAGAGGCAGAGTATATTGCTTGTAACATGGCAGCTACCCATGCCTAAAAAGATTTTTATCTGATTTTGACCTCGGGATTATTAGTGGACCAGTTGATATATAATGTGATAATGAACCCGCTATTTCATTGATTAACGGCGGATCCAATAGTTCTAAAGGACGACATATAGACATCGAGTATCACTATATCAAGAATTTGGTGGAAAGAGATGAGGTCAAGGTAAGTTACATTTCAACCTTTGATATGGTTGCTGATCCTTTGACGAAAGGAATTAGTTATAATGATTTCATCAAGCATGTTAACTTGATGGGACTCAGAAATGTCTGAGTTATTTTGTAGCTGGGTTTATTCAATGTTTGGAGTAACCTAGCGGCATGAATGTGAATATTGATCGGGAATAGTGGGAGCATATGCTTGGTCTATCTAGTCATAGAGTAACCTGTTGGCATAAGTTTTTATTCGGCAAATGCACAAGTGGGAGATGTTAGATACGTTTCTATATGTGTCTTTGTCTCACAAGGAAACTATCAATTGTGATCAATATATACATGGAAAGGGGATCAATCAAATCAGGGGGTGTAGCTGGAGGGTCGTGTATGGAAATGAATCTTGTGCGTTCTCACCAAGGTTAGGGTTTCACGGTTCTATAAAAGAGAGACCCTTACCTGAGGAGATGACACACCAAAATCCATTCAATGCACAGAAATCCCCGCCTCCTATAGCCCAGCCCCAAAACTCAAAACCCTAATTCATTTCCTTCAAACCCTTGTTTGTTTGTGCACAAACAATATTCTAAGGGTGTGTGATCCCTAAAAGGTATGCTAGCATCTTTCTTGAAAGTCATCTTGATCTCATCTCTTTGATTATTGTGTTTTTGCGCCCTATATTTTCGGTCTAACACCTCACAACTATAATTTCTTGGTTTAACAATTGCTTGTTATTGGTCGCACGCAAAGTGTTTGTGTTTTTGTCTCATCATTTATTTAATAATTTGTTAAACGACAACCAACTTTAGGCTGTCTTTATGAATCACTCATAAATTGAATAATTATAGTGAATTTTTGCTTTTTCGTAATATCGGAGAAACAGAGGGTGCTTTTCGTAATATACAAAAAGGTGCGTTCGGTAATATCAGGAAAATAAAAGGTGCTTTCCATAAAATTTCTCAATCATTAATTATTTATTTAAAAATTTACATGAGGTTGCAAAGCAATAATTGCGAATGCGAAAGCAAGAATCATGGTCATCACAATGAAAAATACATCGAGACCACATGATCTTTTTCTTTTACCACATGTATTAAGTAGTATGTATTGGTTTTAAGCCTCAGCTCACCTTAAAGTAAATGGAAGAACCGTGAGAATGAAGTTAATGTTTTGATTCTTTCGGTTTAATCCTTTCATAAGAGCTCAATTATGAGTCCGACTTAAAATAAAATAAAACAAAAAACTTGAAGATAATAGTCAATTTTGGTACTCTGGTACCACGTGTTGATGACAGAATGCTTTAATTCTTTTGGTGAAACTGAAACCCTAATTATTTATTTATTTATTTATTTCGAAGGTACTTTTGGAAGGGTTTAAGGTGTTAGAAGGAATATCAGGAACTCAGAGGTTCCAGATTCACAAGGCCTATGGAGCTCCTGAAAGGCTTCCTTCTGCTCATACATGGTAAGCTTAAATTTAGGGTTTTTAGTTAGGGTTTATCCGTACAAAATTAGACTTTTTTAGGTGCCTGAATAATCTCACAAATTGAGAAGGCCGAGGCAAAATCAGGCCTTGCTTGGGGTTTAATAAGCGTTTTAGGGTTTAGGGTTTTAAAACACCACAAGGAAAATAAACGATATATATTTTGGAATTTTGAAAGGGTAGTGTAAATATTTGCATTTCAAGAGAGATAATATGATATATTTTGAGTTTTGGAAGGATAAATTTAATAATTTCATTTCTTGAAGGGTAAATATGATATTTCGGTGTTTTGGAAGGGCAAATATGAAATTCACCCTTAATTTAAGGTTTCATTTATTTATTTAAATTAAAATTTCCTTTTCAATTGTGTTGCAGTTTTAATCAGTTGGATCTATGAAGCAAGCGAAGGTTTTGGTTTTGGTTAGTTTTGCATAAAAGCCCCCTCCTTTTTTCATGATTTATCTTTTTGGGGCCCTCATGTACACGTAATATGGTTTTGTTTCTTTTTTTGTTTGGAAATTTTCATATTTTCTAGTTTTTTCTTTCTTTGTAAATATTCATCTTCTCCCTTAAAACAATGAAAATATCTACTTAAACTACATTTTTTATTTGCTTGTTTTAAGTTGTATGTTGTGCAATAGGTTCTGATATTCTTTTTTTTCCATATTGAACAGCATAAGAAGATGGAATAAGCTAAGAAACTTTATTGAAGAATAACTCATGAGTTACTTTGAAAGGCCGAGTGTATATTTCTTACTCTGATTAAAGGAAAAAGAAATGGTTTAAGCAGGTTTTTTACCTGTTTTGCCTCTGTATGAATATCTTTTCATAAGATCAAATGATTTGTACATCTAAAATAAGCAAAAAATATTATAAACCCGTAGCGTAGCGCGGGAATTATCCTAGTGATTTATAATGGTATGGTAGGAATGTTAGTGTGGTAAGGGGACGAATGGAGTTTACGATTGTTTCTTACGGGATGACGTGGTAGACTAGTCAGTGTTGAAAAATCCACGATTAATCCCGATTATATCAAATTTGTAAAAAACTGAATGGGTTCGGCCAATATAATATACTGTTTATCAGAACATAGAGTGATACATATATTGTTTGTCTGAAAATGTATTTTTGATATATATATATATATATATATATATATATATATATATATATATATATATATATATATATATATATATATATAGGAAGATGCTAAAAAACATACGTATGTTTTTTGGGTGAAAAATATACAGCCCAAAATACGTCTTAAATCATCAAAAATTCAAATTTCAACCGTACAGATGGAATATATATGTTTTGAATATGTTGTAGATTAATTATCACAAGAATCAGAATATTATATCATTGCCATCATATATCATCAAAAATCACATATTTTGATGATATATGATGGCAATGATATAATATAATTCGTGTGATAATTAATCTACAACATATTCAAAACATATATATTCCATCCGTACGGTTGAAATTTGAATTTTTGATGATTTAATACGTATTTTGGACCTTATGTTTTTCACCCCAAAAACATACGTATGTTTTTTATCCACTCTCTCTCTCTCTCTCTCTCTCTCTATATATATATATATATATATATATATATATATATATATATATATATATATATATATATATATAGAGGATGACTAAAAACTTGTACAAGCAAAGTTCGAATTTTGCTTCTGACCAAAATACTACATATATCATCAAAAATTCAAATTTCAACCGTACGGATGGAATATATATGTTTTGAATATGTTGTAGATTAATTTTCACAAGAATCAGAATATTATATCATTACCATCATATATTATCAAAATTCATCAAAAAATATATAATACATATTATATATATTTTGATGAATTTTGATGATACATGATGGCAATGATATAATATTCTGATTCTTGTGAAAATTGATCTACATCATATTCAAAACATATATATTCCATCCGTACGGTTGAAATTTGAATTTTTGATGAATTTTGGTCACAAGCAATATCACAAGCAAAATCCGGACTTTGCTTGTACAAGTTGTTTAGTCATCCTCTATATATATATATATATATATATATATATATATATATATATAGGATGACTAAACAACTTGTACAAGCAAAGTCCGGATTTTGTTTGTGACCAAAATTCATCAAAAATTCAAATTTCAACCGTACGGATGGAATATATATGTTTTGAATATGATGTAGATTAATTTTCACAAGAATCGGAATATTATATCATTGCCATCATGTATCATCAAAATTCATCAAAATATATATAATATGTATTATATATATTTTGATGAATTTTGATAATATATGATGACAATGATATAATATTCCGATTCTTGTGAAAATTAATCTACAATATATTCAAAACATATATATTCCATCCGTACGGTTGCAATTTGAATTTTTGATGATATATGTAGTATTTTGGTCACAAACAAAATCCGAATTTTGCTTGTACAAGTTATTTAGTCATCATCTATATATATATATATATATATATATATATATATATATATATATATATAGGGAGATGCTAAAAAACATACGTATGTTTTTGGGGTGAAAAACATATGGTCCAAAATACGTATTAAATCATCAAAAATTCAAATTTGAACCGTACGGATGGAATATATATGTTTTGAATATGTTGTAGATTAATTTTCACAAGAATCAGAATATTATATCATTGCCATCATATATCATCAAAAATCTACAACATATTCAAAACATATATATTCCATCCGTACGGTTGAAATTTGAATTTTTGATGATTTAATACATATTTTGGACCGCATGTTTTTTAGCCACACCTATATTGTTTATCTGAATTATATCATATATATATATATATAATGTTTTCGTGTTGCGCCCCTGTTTTCACCCCGTCGTGCTGTCGTCGCTGTCTGCTGAGCTGGAAGACGCTGAGTGGACAAGCATCGTGCTCCCGTCGTGCTTTGGCTGACGTGGCCAGCATCGTGTCGCATCCAAAAGTGGCGTGCAATATCAGCACCCATAACTAAAAGCATAACAATGGTTATTAAATAAAGAGTAGCAAACAAATGCATTGCTTTTCAGTGTTAATATATTTGAAAGTAAGGTACCGGATAAAACTAAATGCAAATGTAAGCACATCCAATAATGAGAGTTCCCCATGTATCTCACTATATTCCGGGTAGGCAACTGGAAAAGTATGAAAAGGCCGGATATGTAAGATAGATATCGATGCATTCACCATATTTATCTGCCAACCAAACAATGGTATCAATCTCATATAAGGGATTCTAGTAGTCACTCGACCGGGTAAATAATCCAAATTTTTTGTCTCTAAAGATTAGATCATCACACTAACAATAATAACAATAATAACATATTATAAAACTTTGACATGTAGTTGGAAAAATTGCTATTTAATTAAATATGCAGAACTTGTAATCATCCAATAGAACATGTTTCTAATTATAAAAAGTAATTTAACATACATTGTGAACTGAATATATAATCACATGTAAATGCTTTCTTTTATTTCTTAATTTAGAATCAATACTAACTTGCTGAACTCTGCCAAGATACTTCAGTCGATCTTGCATCTTGCTTTGACTAATTGAATAAGGAATGAAATTAAAATCTACTAATAATTTTCAGAACTTGAAATTAACCAAGTCAATATTGAAAAAAAAATTTAATATAACCGAAATGTCGAGCAACTTGCACACCGATCCTTTAAAAAAATGAAATAAAAAATGAGACTTTAATTTTCACCCTTTTCCTGTTTTCACTTTTTAATCAAATACTTCGAAAAATTAAAACATCATTTCTTTCACTATAATATATTAACTTATGGTCACAGTATCAATCCCATCTATCAATAGATGAGGTAAGCGCTCCTTTTTTTAATTAAAAATACAAGCAAACAAAAACCATATACAAATCCGGACAAGACAACTAAGAGATGTCCAACTCTTAACAACATTCAAATTAAACACCAGAACAAGAACACCACCACCATTTATTCTTCCCAAACCCCAACCCAACCCCCGAAAGCCACTCACTCAATGCCAAACCTCTTATTTAGCACGCACACAAACTCATACACCTTCTCCTTCTAATAAAGATACTTCTTCACGTTTTAACAGAGCCTTGTGAAATATGACGATCAAAATGTATTTCTAAGCCAAACCTTTAGTACAAATATCTTCTTAAGCATGCGCACACACTCATACACCTTCTCATAAAGATGCTTCTTCACGTTTTAATAGAGCCTTGTGAAATATGAACGATCAAAATGTATTTCTAAGCCAAACCTTTAGTACAGTGATAAAAACATCACCTCACCAACTCAATTCAAAAATTATGGGTTCAAAATTCAATAAAACCGATTTTTTTTGAAAATAGGCGAGAGACATATATAAAATTTCTATAAAAAAAAAAAATGTATTTCCAAGTAATGGTTATTGATTTATTGTAGATTGAGTTTCATATCTTTTTAGATGTGATGGTTACAATTTTTAGACGTGACACTAACTTATAATTGCCCAATTTAGTTGAGACACTAATTTCAACAAACCAAAATATCCTTTATTATTATGAAAAGTACAAACAAACAAACAAAACCAAACACAAATTCAGGCAACTAAGAGCTGCCCAAATCTCACAACCAACAAAACCTCAACAAACTCAGCCACACAAACTAATTAAACATTCATACACAAATTTATTCGCCCAAATCCAACCTAACCCATAAATGGGCTCACTCGATCCCAAGCCTCTTCTTAAGCATGCACACAAACTCATAAACCTTCTCCTTCTCATAAAGATGCTTCTTAACGCTTTCCCTCTCCCCGCACCGTTTCGCCCACGTGCTGATCTTCGGCGCCGAGTCCTCCACACTGAAACCGGCCTCGGTTTCGTACGAGTGAAACCAGGCCGTGAAGGGGACGAACGCCACGTCGACATAGCCAAACGTTTCGCCGCCGAAATACTTCTTGTCCCCTAATTCTGATTCAAGAATTTGAAGAATTTCTATGAACTCCTTTTTGGCGGCTTCTTTCTCTTCGCCTTTGGTTTTCCAAAGCCGGGTCCCGCAATCGTACACTTAAACAACGTCAATTTTTTTTTATAAAATTGTTAATGAGTAGATCGAGACACAATTTTCTAAATTCGTTAAATTGTTAATAAGTAGTTCCAAAAGCAATTTTCTGTATTTTAATGTATAAAAAGCACATTGAAGTATGTACAAAAGAATATTTGTGAATCAATGTTTAATAATATTGTAAAATAATAACCAGACAAGCATATTGTAAATGCATGTGCCAATTAAAGGAAGCATTAGTAAATATTTTATACAGCATAATAGGACAAATACTTTTATATTTTAGCCAGCCCAATTTAAGCAAAAAATTCCTAGCTTGTTGGGCAGGAAAGTGAAATTATCCATAATTGTTTTTATTTTTGTTTATATTCTTTTAAATAAACATTTATTATTGCATATATAAAAACTCCATATCACTTTATATATATTATATAGTCATCATAAACATCTAATTTTGATCAGGAACACATATTATAAAAGAAATATTAACAAATTTAGACATTGAACATTGCCACATTTTTTATTACTTGCATATTAAATTAGGCACACGGACGAGGAATATTTGACTCTTCCGATCAAATAACTAACAATCACAATCCATTAAATTATAAACTATAAAAAACAATCATCAAATTGCAAATAAATAAACACCAGAAACAAAAATCTAACCTTTTTATCAACAAAATCAGCCCAGAACCGCGCCTGAGCCCTCTGATACGGATCCGACGGCAACAGCGGCGTCTTCTCCGGCCATGCCTCCTCAATATACTGTACAATAATCAGCGACTCACACACCGGCTTACCATCATGCACAAGCACCGGAATCTTCTTATGAACCGGGTTCATCTTCAGCAACAGCTCGCTCTTCTGCGCCAAGTTCTCCTCCTTGTACTCGAACTCGATCCCTTTTTCGGCCATGGCGATCCGGGCTCTCTGCCCGAAGGGAGAAACCCAGAAGTCGAGTAAAGTTACTCCCTTGTGAGACTCCATTGTTGAGGGGTGTTGCTGGGATTTTGAGAGTTTGTGAGGGGATTTAGTGAAGAGAGAGTGTGAGGTTCAGGTGGTGTATTGATGAATGATTTATAATGATATGATATGATATGAGATGATATGAATGTTGGTGTGGTAAGGGGACGAATGGAGTTTACGATTGTTTCTTACGGGATGATGTGGTAGACTAGTGAGTGTTGAAAAATTCACAATTAATCCCCATTATACCAAATTTTAAAAAAATGAATGAGTTCGGCCAATTATTTTTTGAAAAATCTTGTCCTATTTAGGTCCAGTTTGGACCGATTTTTAGCAATTTTTTGAAATTTAATTTTTTTTTCTAAAACAAGAATTAGTATTAAAGCTTCTTTGTTAGTTCAAGTGATTAAATATTCATAAGTTTTCTGAAGAAGTTTCAAGTTCGAATTCCTGTAAATGAATTTAATATTATTTAAGCAAGTTTTTCAATTCATTAATAGTGTGCGATTCTGAAAAAAAATAATATTTGTTTTATGTTCTTTTTTTTTTGAATTTGTAGCCGATATCCTACTTAAGATATTCATTTCTGAAAAAAGCGATCTACATTTTGATTACAAATGTTAGGTTTCTTTGATCTACAAAAACTTAAAAAAGAGTTTCAAGCTGGAAGCGAACCTTCCAAATAATTCATATATTTCATTGTCACTGATAAGTTTGTTCGTAACTCACAATTCTTATTAACAACACAATATATAATCTAACTCTTATACAATCTCATGCAATTCGGGTAAGCGCCAGGCCTTCATGTCTGGGCCCAGGGCTTGCTATGTAATCGTATTCTAATTTTCATGTTCTTTTTAGAGAGTAGAGAGACAAAAAAACTCTTCGTGTCTAGGTCTAAGATTTATTTCTTTTCTATTTGTACAAATCACGATTTGAATGACGAGCAGTGGCTAAGCTCCGGTGAGTTATGACTAAGAAATATTAGTGTTACTTAAATAAAACGTGTTATTTAATAAATGAATTTATATTATTTTTTTGTTGAGAAATTATAGTGTTAGTTTAGAATTTTAGAGTTATATCTTATAATGTAAAAAATATATTAAAATAATTATTTGATTAATTGCCAACTAATCTTAATTAATTCTGATTAATCTCTATCTCGCCGACAACATTGATAAAAAATGTAATAAAATGTGCCACGTCAGGTATATGCAGAAAAGAGTAGAAATAATGGAGTGGAGTTAATGGGGAAAGAGGGGTTTGTTGTGTTGATAGTTGACTGGTTCTGGAGACTTCTTTCGTAAGCTTGCGTCAAATATTTTATTTGACATGGATTTGGATGTAGGAATGGGGTTTTCTGGATTTGTCCAGAGATTTATGGATGTGTTGGGTGAGTGGTTTTCTGTGGCTGTAAATATTAAGTTGTCAAATATGTGAGTAGTTGAATGTATGGTTTGATTGATTGTTGTTTCTTATATTGAATTTGTTTTTCTTTGTTAGAAAGGTTTTAAATATTCATTTTAATAGTAAGTGAGGTGATGGTATAGATATTTTAAATAGAGAATTTATTATTAAAATAACTTTTTTTTTTGTTCTTTAATATATATGAGTTAATTTAAATATGACGAACTTTAAAATTAACGGTGCCAAAATTATAAGAGGCCAAGGAGAAATGATGTTAAAAAATTTAATGTTAACATAAAAAAATAATTGTCGAATCAATTATGAATAACTAGTTTATTATTAAGTTTGAGTTGGGTTATGAACGATGCATTGAGCATTTTGTTGCAACTTTGTATTTAGCCCCAAATGATAGTTTAATGAATCCTTGAATCAACTCTGTGATGTTCTTTTGGGAATGTTGTGAGGCCTTAATATATACTGTTTTGTTATATGTATGTATATTGTTTTTATTATATCTATGTAATGTTCTATAATACTTATATACTATTTTATATATACTATTTATAATACATATACATATATATTGTTTTATTATACTTATATATTACTTTTATAATATCGTATATATTAATTTTATAAATTTAGATTGGAAAATTTTCAAAGACATCTTTGCATTATGCCTAAATTGCAGAAAGCTTGGTTTTGAACAAAAATGGTCTGGTACCAGTACGATACATGTCCCAACTGGCTAAAATGCTAAATGTCATGCTGAAATCAGTAATAAGATTTTCCTAGTGTTACAATCTTGGGTAAATCATGGCCGGTTTCAAGAGTTGTCTCAATGTCTTTTTCTGTATTTTACAACTTGTTAATTTATTACATAAAACTTGGTAAATACATATCATATATTTTTAACACAGCTGATGCATTGTAATACACAATTATAATATACGAAAAGTATATGATCGTGCCGAATCCAATCCAATCCAGCAAGGCAATGGCATTAGCAATAACAAAATTCATTTTTCTGAATAACCACAATTAAACTACGATATACATGGCTGTTCGATACTTATTCATTACAAGCAAAAGAAAAAAGGTAAAAAAAAAAGAACAGAAAAATCTCACTCAAGAACTAACTACCCTAATTCCTCAACCCTTTCTAATTCTACCACAAACATTACACTCCAACACATCAGATACAATACCTTCATTAGAAGGTGGTAAAGGCGCCATAGTACCGCCACAATTATCTTTCTCACACATAAACCTCTCAAAGAATTCCGCATGCTGAAAATCATCTCCATTTCCTCCTCCTTCCATCCTCTCCATTTCATGCCTACACCTTTCACACTCGCACTTAAACCCATAAATCTCCATCAATTTACTTTGTCTCTCTTTATAACCCTTATTCACTCGAAAGTAACTTACACACACCTCTTTTCCTTCGGGTATCTCATGCAATGCCCTTATTATAATATCTGTATTATTCTCTCTATTCGGGTCATCAAAATAGTCAAAACGGCATGCATTCGGCAAGCAATCATGGTTGAAGCGAGAAGCTAACATGTAAATTCCGGACGCACGGATCCCACTAGCTATAGTGCTAGATTCTGATTCAATTGGATTCATTATGCAAAAAGAATTTACATTTTCCTTCGCGAGAAGCAAAGCTGTTGTTTCAAGAGAGAAATACGTAGCGGGTATGAGATTTGAAGGGATTAGAGAGCCGAGTTGCGAGTGGAGATTTTGTGCTTGCTCATTGGAGAGTAATGCTGAATCAGAATGTAGAGAGGAGATCTCGACAAGAGAACTAGAGGGGAGAGAATAAGCAGAAAGAAGGAATAACAACTCAGGTGGAACGGAAGGTAAAGATGTTAGAGAAGGTAAGGAGAGACAAAGGAGGGAAGGGTGAGAGAAAGAGAGGCATCGGACGGAGCAGAAGAGTGCCACATGGCAAGACGAGCAAGGCAACGGCTCGGATGGAAGTGCGCGAAAGCAGTGAGAGCAGAAGGAAGAGAGAGAGGAGAGAGAGGAAGGGTAAAGGAGGAGAGGTGAATCGGTTAGGATGATTTGACCCGGTTTGATCAGATCGGTTGCGATTATTGACCGGCCACGGTTCGGTAGCTCGGCTACTCTCACTGGAGATTTTGGGCTTGACATTGGGTTAATTTTGGATTTAAATTGGATGTTTGAAAGAGAGAGAAGAGAGGGAGGGAGGGAGAAAGAGAGCTTTAACTTCAGCCTAACCTAAGGATAAGATACAAATGGAGAGAGTAAGATGTAATAGAAAGAAGAGACATCAGCTAAGAGAACAAAATGGAACAGTGAGTTCAGACATTTGTTCTGTTTCCCTCTTACCAAGTCAATTTTGAAACTTGAGTTTGGACCCATTTGCACATCAACAGAAGCCTCATGTTGGTTCATTTACAACCCACATTTCAAACATACTAGGATAATTTCCGCAGCCATTGTTATACTAAAAATACCTAATTTTGTTGTATAATTAATAGTTCATAGCTATGGAAATTACTCTCACTTTGCTTCATAGGAACATGATATTATTTTGATTAATTCAATACAAGACTTTTTTTCTCAATTCGTTGGGTTCGAAGGGTACATATTTATATGTTTATTTAATTTACAATGGATCACTCATGCTACATTTTACAAATGTTTATTTATCCATATGCAGTTCCATTGCTTATTAACAGTAGATACCTATGACACTATGAGAACAACACAATTCATGTTATTTGTTCAATTGTTAAAATCAATTTGAACTGAAGGAATGTACACGTAAACAAATGAGTTCTGTTATCTCGCTCACCCTTGAGCACTTATAAACATCGAAAGATTTTGAACAACTGTTATATTACATCGGCCTGTCACTATGTCAGTATAAATATAACTTCAGAAATCCCATAAAGAAATCCAGAAATAAACTTCTTGAAAATGAATTTTGTTCCAGAAAAATTAGGTTTGTATCACATGCTTGTAAATTATAGTACCGGAACCCTTCTGGATGTACAGCTAAAGTAACAAAAATTGTTCCTAGGAAAACCACAAAAAGCACTCACTTGCAGCGTTTATCTCATAAACATCAGTCTTACACTATTTGGTGAAATATATAAATAAATAAACCATTTTTTAATCTCAAATGGAAAGAAAACAAAATCACCACAAATAAAAATATCATCATCTAAACAAGAAACACAAGAATAAAAATGAGGGATTCTTATTTAGTTCATGATCATCTCTGTTCTTTGTTATTTCCGGTATTGTTTTGAACTTCCGATTTTCCAAGATAAAAACAAATGCAACTTTGAGCAGATATTAGCAAGATTGATTAAAATTAATAATAGAATCAGCTAACTTCATGTTGGTCATTGTGGGACTTATCATCTCCTGCTTCACTTATCATATATCGTTGGTACGGATAATATTCTCATTTTCCTTGGGTATAGATAATATTTCCAATGCTTAATTATGGAGGTATATCTTATACATGATACTTTCACTTTATAGGGTACAAATAAGATTCTAATATTTATGTGTACACATGAAATTATGATCTCAAAGGATAGTAATATAAACAATTTACATGGCGACATAACATAACCGAAGTAATCATTACAAACATTACAACCCTAAAACTTACAAATCACAAATTCGAAATTAATAATTGGCCTTACGGATCTTTTATATTAAATGACCCAAAACCAAGAAACAATCGACCCTAAAACCAACCCAACAACCAAAAACAGAGCAATCGCAATACCAGCCGTCTCAGAATGCTGAATCGGCACGGCCTTAGGTGCCAAAATCATAATGACAGCTGTCAAGTATCCATTGGTCAGCCCTAAAAGACAGGTCAGCACAGTGACTGGTATTTCGGTACGGAAGAATTCCGGCCCGTGTAAACAAGCTATGAAAAGAGGGTAAAATAGGAGTCGAGCCAGACAGCCCCAAACTGCGGTATTTGAATTTTCGAGTAAGTAAAACGCGGGAAGTGTTTTTCCAACTAGGTCAAATATGTTGTAGCCTGCTATGAGGATAATTGGGTACCTGATTTAAATGTAAAACAGTATATTAGTGAATAAAATAGTTATATCAAGAAGTGTTTTTCTAATGGGGGTTTTCTCAAGAAGTCTCTATGTTTTCTTGTATTTGTGATAAAAAATATCTTTTCGATTATCAAAAAAACCGTTAGCTTTTAAAATACTCAAAAAACCCCAAACGTCAACTTTTTATTTTCAAAAGCCACCTAACTTTAATGTTTTGTTTAAAAAAACAACTCATTTTGAAACAATACATTAAATAATAATATAAAAAATTTAATAGAATGTATTTAAAAAAATAGATAAATAATATGTAAACAACAAAATTTATTTGAAATAATAGATAAATAGTTTAAAAAAATGTATTTACATACTATTTACCATACTGATTTTGGTTTTTAATGGCTGAATTAGGGTTTCTTTAATGTCTGGATTTGAGTTTCTTTTATGTCTGAATTAGGTTATCTTTAATTTGGTCTGTTTTAGTGTTAAAGTTTGGCTGATTTTGGTGCTTATTTTGGCTAATTTTTGGGGGAATTTTGAATTGGTTACTGAATTATGACTTTCTTCATGTATGACTTGAATGATTGATGAATACTGATTAACTTCTGATGAATTGGTACCCAATGGACTGAATTAATTACATTGCTATATAGTGAAATAAGTATAGTATTATTACTTTTGATTATGTTATTTTCAAATAAAACTTTACAAAAAATGAATATACTGTACTGATTTTGTATATGGATTTTTAGGGTTTAACTTTTTCATGTACTGGTTTAGGGTTTAACTTTTTTCATGTATATGGATTTTTATTCATTGTACTGAATTTAGGGAATTATGACTGATATATATTTTTGCCTGAATTTGATGAATTAGGGACTGTTTTCGATTGTGGTTGGTTTAGTGTTTGAGTCTTAATTGTGGAAGAATTGTGATAATCATGTTGAATCTGTGCCTTAATTGGTGCTTAATCCCTAAGTCAGTCCAGTGTATGAAGCGGTAGTGTGCGGTAGTGTATCGAGTGACTTAATCGAGTGATAAAAGCAATTCATTGAGGGCTTAATTTTTGTTATGTATGCAATTACGTGTTAAGTTTTTTCTCTCTTTTTGTAAACAGTACAGTAATTAGAATTTAACACTAACAGACATCTCTACTATTCAACTTTACTATGATAGACACTTAACTTATCTTTTTATTTCATTTGAAGAAGTGGCTGCATCTGCCCTCTCAGGTCCAGAGATGACGGTGGAAAGCTGGTTGTGGCAACAACTCTAGTTTGTTAGCATATCTCTACAGGAGTGTTAGTACTTAGCAGAGTTTGAGATTGTGAGATTTTTTTTTCTTTCTTTGTGTGTATAAAATCAATCAAGATGTATTATGTAATGTTTGTTAGTTTTGTATTAGTAATATGAGTGTTTTGTAATTTGTATGCTGTGTTGATTGGAATTTATATACTTTGAGTTAATTTTGTTTATTTTTGTTCTACTCATACTAAATGAAAGGAGATATGCAATTATTTAGTTTTTTTTTTTTTGTTTCTACTTGTTATTGAGATAAAATAAACAGTGATAATGTTTGTTATTGAGATGAAATCCCCTAGGATCATCATGAAGTGGTACTGGTTTGAACATGATGATACCGGTCCACAGTATTACCTAATAGTACTAGTGATATAACTAATACCTTTACGACTTTGCTCAAACCACCAAATCAACAAAAAAAAATGAAAGACAATACAAACATCAGATCCTTAGCAATATAAAGTATCAATTATTGCGAAGTACAACAATACTAATAAATGCTATACATGCACACCACCATTTCAAACTATACAACTAAAAAATTGATCCAAAAACCAAAGACAAACATCCTAAATTTCAAAAAAAATCACCCAACTACACAAATAAAATCCACACCATAAAATACATTCACAAAAAATTTCAAATACTATAACCACACACTAGTACAAGCTTCTGCATTTAGTTCTTATAGAGCTTGAATAGGAGTCTGCACTCAGCGGGTAGAATACGAATACTGATTGCTTATCCTCTTAGAAGTTTTACTATGCAATATTTGCTAAAACCATCCATATCTGCAAAAAGAAATCCTAAATTCAGTATAGAAACACTAAATTTTGATTACATATACTTAATATACAATATTAAGTACAGTATCGGTGTTGTATTTTGAGTACATATATACAATATTAAGTACAGTATTGGTGTTCTTATCCCCATCTCTTATTTATTATTAAATTTGTATTGGAAATTTGGGTGTACGTCTTGTCTGACTGCTAATTATGGAATTCATCCAAAAATTTTACTACTATCTATCCCTAAATAAACCCTGTTCAGAACTTCAATTTGAACTCTAAAACAATACAATGCCGCTTCATAAGAGATTATATATACAAATACTACACCAGTAAATCCAATTGAGAACCATCAGTCCACAAAATCAGTCAATATAGTCTGAATCCCTCATTTTATCCCAGTTAAGCCTTAGTTGTTGCTAAATTATTCAACTATACTGAAATCTAAACTTATACATATAGAACAAAATAAAACAAAAATATCAAAAATTCACGTATCAATTATGCAGAAATACCTGATTGAGCTTTTGTGAACAATGATTATGCCCTCATAATCCTTAATTGAGCCCTAATAATATCTAATTGGAAGAAATAATGATGACTCAACATTGGTTAAGCATTGAATAAGACCCAATTGAACTCAAAATAGGACCATTAACTTTTACAAAACTGGAGAGAGAGGAGATCGTGTTGATCTGTAAGTCGCTCTCCTCCGCAGCTGTCTATTCGTCGACAGGAGCTGGAGGTCGAGTGGAGCTTAGTCCAGTTAGGGTTCGGATCGAGAGCTCTAGATAGGGGAAGGATGGTTGAGCGGGAGATTCGCAATCGAGATTGAGAGAGAGAGGGGCAGTGGAGGTTGGAACTGGAGATTCTTCACGAGAGAGCGAGAGAGAGCTTCGAAAGAGAGAGAAGATATCGAAAGTGAGAGATGGCGAGAGACAGAGAGAGTAACGGAGAGTCGAGACGGAGAATTTTTAAGTCACGCGTACATGATCAAATTTTAACCCAGCGCTTCAATCCCAGCCATCCAAGAAGTGGGGTAAGAAAGAGTTATGATAGTTTGGGTTCAATATATCCCTTTCCTATATATATATATATATATATATATTATGTGATTTTTGATGATATATGATGACAATGATATAATATTCTGATTCTTGTGAAAATTAATCTACAACATATTCAAAATATATATATTCCATCCGTACAGTTGAAATTTGAATTTTTGATGATTTAATACATATTTTGGACCATATATTTTTCACCCCAAAAACATACGGATGTTTTTTTAGCATCTGCAATATATATATATATATATATATATATATATATATATATATATATATATATATATATATATATATATATATATATATGAGAGGGACTAAAATACATACGTAAGTACATGCCTTATTTTGCTTACGAATGCATATTTGGTTATAAAAAGCGAAAATTTAAATTTCAACCGTATGAATGTAATATATATGTTTTGAATATGTTGTGGATCAATTTTTCACATGAATCGGAATAATATATCATTGCCATCATATATCATCAAAATATGTATTTATATGTTATGATGATAGTGATATATATTTTGATGAAACATGATGGCAATGATATATTATTCCGATTCCTGTGAAAATTGATCCACAACATATTGAAAATATATATATTACATCCGTATGGTTAAAATTTGAATTTTTACTTTTTATAACCAAATATGCATCCGTAAGCAAAATAAGGCATGTACTTACGTATGTATTTTAGTCCCCCCCCCCCCCTCTCTCTCTCTCTCTCTCCTCTCTCTCTCTCTCTCTCTCTCTCTATATATATATATATAATATATATCTTTATCTATATCTACATAATATATATACTATTTTTATACTCATATATATTTTTTTAGCCATTCCTTCAAATATATAAAGCTTATGATTTGGGGGAATGTTGACATGTGTACTTCTCTAAATTGCTAAGTGTCCCCGATTTGTACCCATATGTATTTTTATTTGATATGAGTTTTGAATTTGAACCAATTATTGAAAAATATTTTTTATTTAAAAAAGAAAAATTCTTAAAAAATATATTTTTGAATTAAAAATATGAAAAGAAAATATTTTTAATAAATTTTTTAGAAAAGAAATATGTTCCCGACAAATTATGAAAATATTATTTTCTGAAAGAAATATTCTCCCAGGAAAAATATTTTGACGAAAAATATTTTCATGAAAAATATATTTCAAAAAGTATTTTTATTAAAATTATTTTACAAAAAGTATTTTTATGAAAAAAAATTCAAAACTTCTTTTACTTTCTATTTGTTATTACATTTATAAAGAAAATGTAAATGAGCAAATTCGATCTCATCTCATATTTGTTATTATATTTATAAAGAAAATACAATTTTTACTTTCTATTTTGCATCAATTAATTTACATTTCTTTATTGTTATGTTACATCATTTTTTAATCATTTAATTATACGCAATTTTGGAAAAATAATTTAATAAATATTTTGTTTCAAGGAGTACACTCAAAATCAATGCAACCATAAATTAATTAAGATATATTATTTTGTTGGCATCATAAAGATTATTTTTGTTTATTTAGTAATAATGTTATGTATTTCTTTTTTAAAGTACTAATATTTTATGATTTTTATATGTTAAAAATAAATTTGAAAATTAACTCAAATTTGGCTTACCCCTTTTCATTATCATAAAAATTTACCCCATGATTGTTTATAATGTGATAGTATCATAGTATATTATTATTCATAATTAGACTAAAATTATATTATAATAATAGCATAATAATAAGAAATAATTGTGAGGTTATTTATTTTTAATCATTTAATTTTTGGATATTAATTAAATGACATTAATATTCAAAAAATAATTATTTCAAAAAAATAGAAAAATGGAGCCTTTTTTATTTTTCCTTGAATTGATAGATTATAGTTATACAATAGCAAAATGAGAAATTTTTCAAAGGAACAATAATGTTTTAATTATTTCTAAGGGTGTATAATACCAACGGGTTTCTTCTGTGACGCGCTGCACATGCAGCCTTTGTCTCAATCCTTCATAAGATAACATGTCCACAAATTGAAAGACTGAGAAGAAGGCTGGACGTGAAACTCGCCACAAAGAAAATGCACTCATATAAACATCTTTTTTCATATTTCGGAAGGCATAGATGATATTTTCCTTCAATTTTCCTTTAAGTTAATTTTCGAGTATTACAATAAGATAAGGAAGTTGTGCCAATAAAGCAAAAAAATCAACAAATTACTTCAAATTGAAAGTAAGAATAAGAGAAAATCGATTTTAAGTTGGAATTTTTTTCTATTATAATATCATTGTGTTGATTGAAATTGCGTTGGCAACGCTGTTTTTCCTTATTTGTGGGCTTCTCATTCCATCTTTATAAGTCCAGCTCCAATCCGAATTTCAACACATTGTTCTATTAAAGACTACAACAAAAGTACACCATTTTTTATCCTAAAGTGTTAATTATTTTTTAATATTTGAATATTTGATAATTAGGGAGTTTAAATATATGGTAATTTGAATATCTGGTAGTTTAAATATATTTGATCACTTTCGAAATTAAAAATTTCAAAAAAACCGCAAATAAAAAATTAAAAAATAGAAGTACTAGTTTGGGGCCATAAATGAGAGCGAAATATATATATATATATATATATATATATATATATATATATTTTGATGATATATGATGGTAATGATATAATATTCTGATTATTGTGAAAATTAATCTAGAACATATTCAAAACATATATATTCCACCCGTACGGTTGAAATACGTATTTTGGACCGTATGTTTTTCACCCCAAAAACATACGTATGTGTTTTAGCCACACTCATATATATATATATATATATATATATATATATATATATATATATATATATATTTTTTTTTTTTTTTCATGCTTGTATACCTTCTTTGAAAAATATATATTATTTTTTCTAACAAACATATATTTTCTATATTATTTTCTACAATTTCTTAAAAACATAATTCTTCAAGTAAAAAAAAATTCTTATTAAAAATTTACATGACTAGTGTAGTGACTACATTAATGTACATGTGCACACATCTCTCCCCGGCAGCAAAATAGTACCTATATACCGTCACTCTCCACTCTTCCATCTTCAATTCTTCCTTCGTCAACCTTTCTCCACTCTTCATGGCAGAGCTCAATCATACCTTCCCAATTCTCCCCTGACCCAAACCCCGATCCGATCTCCATTCCCCTCTCACCCCACAATGCGGATCCCAAACCTCCTCCTCTTGCCCCTCTTCTTCCTCCTCACAACATCCCAAGAGCAGCTCCCACGGCGGATGCACACGCTGTTCTCCGTCGAGTGCCAGGACTACTTCGACTGGCAGACCGTGGGGCTGGTTCACAGCCTGAGGAAGGCGGGGCAGCCTGGCCCGGTTACGAGGCTGCTGTCCTGTACGGACGAGGAGATGGGGAAGTATAAAGGGATGGACCTCGCGCCGACCATGGTCGTTCCGTCCATGAGCAAACACCCTCGTACTGGTGATTGGTGAGTCGGATTTTGATTTGAGATTTTCAGATTTTTTCTTTTTTTTTGGTGTGTGACTTTTTGAGGGTAATTGTAATTGGAGCGAGGCATTTCCAATTTATGAAAAAACAGCTTGAGGAGGAGTATTTGAATAATTGAGCTTGAATCGAAGACTACGATTTGAAAAAGTTTAAAGATTTGAGCTTTTTAAGTCACATTCTTTTTACACCACCCCTTTTACACACCCTCTTAAAAAAACGAGAAAACCCTATGCTTTTTTGCCTTACAACCAAACATACATAATTTTTCAAAACATTGTTGAAATTATTTTAATTTTGTTAGGTATCCTGCAATAAACAAACCGGCTGGAGTTGTGCATTGGCTAGAGAACAGCAAGGACGCAGAAAATGTGGATTGGGTCGTGATTTTGGATGCGGATATGATCATCAGAGGCCCATTGCTTCCTTGGCAACTCGGCGCTGAAAAAGGCCAGCCTGTCGCTGCTTATTACGGGTATAATATTATACATAAACTTTTATTTCATATTTTTTTATTTCTTTATTTTTGGAATTTTTTTTTATGTTCTGACATATGAAAGGAGGAATTGGTTCTCATGTGTATAACCCCTATATAACACGAGAAATGTTGTCATGATTTATCTTGGTTTATGATTTTTTTACGAGAAGTTTTGCTCTACGCTCCGATTTGTTGAAATCTGTTGTTAATCAAAGATAAAATAATTCATTACATATTTTTTGTGTTTTATAAGGATACGCTTGAAATTTCTCATTCTGCATCGGTATTGCTGTACTGGTGATACTTTGTGTTTTTTAGGGGGGTACACATGAAATTATCTCTTCCTTTTTATGAAAAACAAAAACAAGAAGTATTACTCCTATTAATCTATCAAATCTTGATTTGTTTATTCACTACGAATTCTTCTTTAGATACTTAAAAGGGTGCGACAACATTCTTGCCAAGCTCCACACTCACCACCCTGAACTCTGCGACAAAGTGGGCGGGATTCTCGCCATGCACATCGACGATTTGAGAAAGCTCGCTCCGTTATGGCTTTCCAAAACTGAGGAGGTGAGAGAGGACAGGGCGCACTGGGCCGAGAATATCACCGGGGATATTTACAGCAGTGGCTGGATTAGTGAGATGTATGGCTACTCTTTCGGCGCCGCTGAAGTAAGTTGGCTTATGTTTTTATTTTGTTTTCTTTTGTTCGTGGATTGCCGGAGTTTGTGGGGACTCTTTCGGGAATGATCAAGTGATTTTGGATTTTTGAAATGTTATTTATTTTTTATTTTTGTCGCTGAAATTTGTGGGGACTCTTTCGGGGATGCTCAAGTAAGTTGGTTTTTGAAATGTTTTTTGTTTTTTTGTTTCGTTGGTGGATTAGTGAATTTGGTTTTTGAATTTTTATTTCTTTTTTCTTTTTGTTATTTATGGTGGGAGGTGACTCACTTCAGAAGTAAGTTGGGTTATCAAGTCTTTTTTTTTCCTTCTTTTTTTGTTATTTATATTGGTTGTTTGATTCTCTTTCGGTGCTTCTGAAATAAATGTGTTTTTTATTTTTTTTTTCCAAAAACCGAGAAACAAAACCCATAACAAACCAGATTACACTATATTATATTTATCCAAACATTAAAACCTAAAACAAAACTATAATTTACGATCATTTTTTACCATTTTTTGGCAGGTGGGTTTGCACCACAAGATAAACGACGACATAATGATTTATCCTGGTTATACTCCAAGAAGAGGAGCCGAGCCGGTTTTGATGCATTACGGTTTGCCGTTCAAAGTTGGAAATTGGTCATTCAGCAAATTGGATCATCATGAGGATAATATTGTGTATGATTGCAATCGATTATTTCCACCTCCCCCTTTTCCTAGAGAGGTATTTATAGTAATTTCACACTTTCATTGTTTTATGGAAAATTTGCAAAAAAGCACCTGTACGATGTAGGGGATTTTTTGCTATTTAGGCATAATGTAGGGTTTTTTTTTTTTGCAAATTTATCTTGTTTCAATAGATTATTTCCCCTCGCAATTTTCATAGAGAGAGATATGTATAATAATACTTTCACATTTTAAAAATCTATCGAATTTACCCATCTAAAGTTAAAAAATATGTCAAGTTTATCGAAATTCATTTGTGTTTGAAAAGGGTAAGTTTAATATTTTGTAGCTTTTCAAAGGGTAACTCCATATATTTCGAGTTCTTAGAAGGTTTAGTTTTAAATCCTGTTATGTATGACTCTAAATCTCTCAATAATCTATTTCCTATTTGGTATTGTTGTTTAGGAAATGTTTAGACTATAGAAATAAATATTTGGAGAATATTTAGACAATGGAAGGAGATGGATTGTTTCCATCCTTGCATTGTATTTTAGGTAATTGTATCTTTAATTTAGGTAATTTATTTTGAAAATTAGTATGGCTCTCTCCTATATAAAGAGACCCCTAGCTATTGTAATTGTATCCAATTCAATGAATAAAATTCTCCATTAATTCTCTCTTTCTTTCTCACACAATTATTCTCTCTATATCCATATTCCTCCAATTATTCTAACAAATCCCCTTCAAAATGAAAAATATTTGGTATAAAACTGAAGAAGAGAGAGATATCAATTCACTATTTCTCCAAACTATACCCAAAATGCCCTTCAAAATGTCAAATTTTGTAGGGGTAAATACGTAATTTTACACGAATCACCTCATATTAACTGAAACTATATTCATTCCTAGTATGCAGGTCGAGCTTCTCGAACCGAATCCCGATATAAAACGCGGCTTATATCTAAGCATAGAATGCATGAACACTCTAAACGAAGGTCTATTTCTCCACCACTCAAAATCCGGCTGCCAAAAACCTAAATGGTCAAAATACCTAAGTTTCCTCAAAAGCAAAAGATTCCAAGACCTAACCAAACCTAAACGCTTCAAAAAACCCGATTCAATCAACCAATTGGAGGAAACGAAAAGGGTTGTTAAAATACACACACTCTTTTCGACTGAGTGCTCGAGTTATTTCGACTGGCAGACTGTAGGGTTTATGCATGGTTTTAGGTCGAGTCGCCAGCCTGGCAATGTGACTAGGCTTTTGAGCTGTAGTAATGAGGATTTGGCGAAGTATAAAGGGCACGATTTGGCTCCTACTCATTACGTGCCTTCTATGAATCAACATCCTTTGACTGGCGACTGGTAATTTTGACTATTTTTTAACTTTATTTTCAGCTTATTTTGAAGTTTTTGTATTTCTTAATTTATCATATATGCTGCAAAGTTATTTTATGCCCAAATTGAGCCCAATTATGCCTCAAGTTAACCTAATTTTAGGCAATTAACCTTCAATCATTCAATAATGCCTCAATATGACCGAATTTGGTCTCAGTTCACCCTAAATTGTGCGCTTAAACACCAACGAAACAAAGAACAAACAGAAAGGGAAAAAGTAGTCACAGATTTTTCAGACTATACAAAAATCACTATAATTTCTTTTTTGTTTTTGTTTTGAAGGTATCCAGCGATAAATAAACCAGCTGGAGTTCTCCATTGGCTGAATCACGTGAAAACAGATGCTGAATTTATAGTCATTTTGGATGCTGATATGATAATGCGAGGCCCAATTACGCCGTGGGATTACGGGGCTGAAAAAGGCCGTCCTGTTTCAACACCTTATGAGTAATTAATTCATTTTAAATTATTATATTTTTATTTAAACTTGATTTTGAAAAGCTAAATTAAGCACACACACAAAACGTGACTAGTTCGGTCTTGTTTTGTAAGTGATTGTAAGAGTGCACTTTATCCTTTATCCTATTTTATTTTTTCGGAATTTTTTTAGAAACGCCCTAACTTGTATACATATTTTAGAAACCCCCCTAATATTTTTGGATTCTCTCCTTTAGTTACTATGAAGTAAGATGCATCTTTTTTACCTCCTATAAAGGTTTATTTTAATTTTTAACTCTCCATCCAATTAGCTTTTTTTAGACCAAAATAATCCTCATCAAACATTAATAAAATTTATTTCCTTTATCACAAAATAATAAATAATAATATTTTATAGGGACTTAAAGATCGAATCTAAAAATATAAGTTTTTTTAATACTCAGAAAAATTAATTTTTTTTTTTAATTTCCCATATTATTTTTCATGAATGAAGAAGCCTCATCGTTCATCCATTATTTATTATTCATATGATTCTACAAACTTACGATCTTACTCCACTCCACATTCTCACCATATCAATCCAACATTTACAATCTTTCCATCATCATCATCATCAGATACCTAATAGGCTGCGACAACATCCTGGCCCAACTCCACACCAAAAACCCTGATTTATGCCAAAAGGTCGGCGGCGTCATAATCATGCACATCGAAGATTTGAAAAACTTCGCCCTGTTGTGGTTCCACAAATCAGAAGAAGTTCGCGCCGACAAGGCGCATTACGCGACAAATATTACTGGGGATATTTATGGTGCAGGATGGATCAGCGAGATGTACGGCTACTCTTTCGCTGCTGCTGACGTAAGAATTAGAAAGAAGATTCCTTTTTTTAATATTTTATTTGATGGAGTTTTAGGTAAGGTACTTGGGAAGTTTGCAAAAGAGCCGCTACATTATATCTAAATTGCAAAAGAAAAGCCCCTACATTGTTGGGAAGTTTGCAAGAAAGCCCCTACATTATGTCTAAATTGCAAAAGAAAAGCCCCTACATTATTTGAAATTTCAAAAAAAAAAAAAAATCTTAGTTCAGGACTTTTAATTTTTTTTTTTTTTGCCAATTTCAGTAATGTAGGTTTTTTCTGCAATTTAGACCATAATGTTGGGGTTTTTTTTGCCAATTTCCCATTTTTTATTGAGTTATAATCTTTTTTTTATATTTTAGTTTAATTTAGTTTTATTAATTTTTTTGGGAAATTTGCAAAAAACCCACCTTTTAATTTAGACACAATGCAGGTGCTTTTTCAAATTCCCCTTTTTTATTGAGTTTTTAAAATTCTTTGTGCAGCTTAAACTGAGGCACATTATAAGGAGGGACATAATGATCTACCCAGGTTACGTACCGCTACCAAAAACCCACTACAAAGTCTTTCACTACGGATTGAGATTCACGGTCGGCAATTGGAGTTTTGATAAAGCTGAATGGAGAGAGAAGGATTTGGTGAATGTTTGCTGGGCCAAGTTCCCCGACCCGCCTGACCCGCTTGAGGTTGGGGTAGAGGGGTTTGATGAGAGAGAAAGGGATCTGTTGAGCATTGAATGTGGTAAAACCTTAAATACCGCTCTTTATTTGCATCATAAAAGACGGAAATGCGTTAATACTACTGGAGAGGTGACTGGAGGTGATTTAACTGGAGAGAAAAGGTCAACTGGTGATTTGACTGGACAGGAAAAGTCAACCGGAGGAGATTTAACTGGAGAGGAAAAGTCAACTGGAGAGGTGACTGGAGAGGGAAGGGAAGAGAAGGTGATTGGTTACAAAAGGATAAAAAGGGCGGTTTGGTCAAATAGGATTTGGATGATTATACTTTGGGGAATTTCGGTTTTGGTATTTTTGGTCGTGATTTCTCTTGTTCTTTCGAGGCGTAAAAATGAAGGATTTAAATCTAGGGCTTCTAGAAGCAAGAGAAAGTCTGGTAAAATTGGTGAGAGAAATAGGGACCAGTATAGGAATTCTGATAAGAATCTTTATGAGAGTACCACAGCCAAAAGTTGATGCAACTGAAATAAGATGGATGAGATTCTAACATATTTTTTTATAGAATAGTCGCATAGACAAAAAAGGTAATGTTTAATTTGAAGGACATATAGCATGATTTCAAGAGAGGATGTAAGCAATAAATAGGATTTTTTTTTTCTTTTGTTATTTTTGTAATGAATTGTTGGACCTTATTTACTACATATATATTCCAGCTTTTCTTTTTCTTTCCTAATACTCTTTTTTTTTGTATATTTTTTTATAACCTTGCTGTGAATGTATGATGACTTGAGGGGTTTTAATTGCTACTGCTACTCAGATTAAGATAAAACCAAATAAATGAAAATAAACATTTTTTCTTCTACTTAAAGAACCAAAAAGTACAATAACCAACCTAAACCAACCTATCTTCTTATGAACTACTTAAAGGTTAACTCTTAGCCTCTTTCATTTATATTATATCTCTATTTCAAATATCAAATTACCAGAAAGGCAAAAACAGAAACAACCAAAAAACAAAGGAACATGAAAAAAAGTACTAATTCCCTACTTTCAGGTAAATATTAAAAAAAAAATCTCCTAAACAAATTATCTCCCAATTCTCATCAACCATTCAAAGGAGTTCTCCTAAGCCTCTCCAACTTGCACCCAATCTCAAACGCAAGCTCCTTCTTCCCTGTCCGTATCAAAACCGCCTTCAAATTACCAAACAGCCGGCTCGGCGGCCTTATTCCTTTCTCCAACATCTCCTCAAAATACTCACACGCCTCTTCACTCCTATTTTCAGAGCACAATCCGTTAATCACAGAGCAAAACATGTGCATGCATGGCGCCACTCCTTTTTTATTCATTTCTTCCCAAACTTTCAAAGCCATGTCTAGTCTTTTATTAGCACAAAACATGCTTATTATCATTGTGTAAGTGTTTATTTGCGGTTCGGACCCTGTTTTTTCTGACATCTCGCGAAAGATTTTGAAAGCTTGGTTTAATTGGTTGTCTTTTATGAGGTGGTTTAGGATTATATCGTAAGTACGGGTATTTGGACCCGACCCATTTTGATTCATCTTTTTTAAGACATTAAATGCATCTTCAAATCGTAAAACGCGACAATAAGCTCCAATTAATGCATTGTAAATTGGTATTTCAACAAATCCTTCGTTTTTTGAAAGGTGAAAATATTTTAAGGCCTCGTCTAATCGCCCTTCTGAGCCTAATCCGTTAATTAAAGTGCAAAAAATATGCGCATTTGGTTTGCAGTTGAACTTTTTCATTTGATTAAATATTTTAATTGCTTCATTACATGAACCGATTTTGAAAAATGCGTTTATTAAAATACTAAATGCGACCACGTCTGGCTCGAATTTATTTTCTCTCATTTCATCAAACACTTGCTTTAACATCTTAATGTTTTTCTCTTTGCTAAATCCTTCTAATAAAATGGTATAACTTGTCAAATCAGGTGAAAAAGCAAACTTTTTTCTTCTAGTCATATCAACAAACAGATCATAGGCAATTGTAACATGCTTAGATTTAATTAAGGTATCAAAAAACGAATTATAATCCAACGTATCTATTTTTAGATCAGAATCATATCTCATTTTCTCAAAAGTCTCAATTGCCTCTTTGACTTTTCTAGCTCTAGCATACCGCCTTATAATAATATTAAACGTGTCTTTTGTTAAAACCCCTCTTTTTCTCATATCTTCAACGAAATCCCAAATTATCTTAAATTGTTTGATTTTTCCAAGGGCTTCGATTAAATTATGATACACATCAGTTGTGTAATAAAACCCATTTTGTTTCTCAGCCCAACGAAAGAAAGCAAGAGCCAACATACCACAATTGCTTAGTCTTTTCAAAACTTCTGTTACGAGAGTTGGAGAGAGAGTTAACTCTCCAATTTTGTCTAAATTAGAGCCGAGATTAGAATTCGGATCGGCAGAAATTACTAAACGGCAGATTGTATCAGATTCTTTTTCGATTTGGATGCTTTTAGAAGGGTTTAAAATGGGTTTGTTAGGAAAATTTGAATTGGGCATTTTGTCGAACAGGTTGTGATCATAGTTGTTGGAGCTGAACGTTTTAGCATTGTTGTATAATACAATTCTTTGGAGGTACCTTTGGTTTCTTGCTAATGATTTTAGTAAATTGAATTGATGTTTGATAAACATTTTGAATGGAGAATGAGAGGTTTTTTCAGTAATGGGAGGCGAGTTGGAAAAGGAAATGATGTAATTTATCGTAGGAATCAATTGCCAGGAAGAATAAACAGATTTGAAACATCTAATTGCAATCTGGTTTTTGGGCTTTTATATCTGAGTTGGGTTGAATCGAATCTGGATTTGAGCTGATTTTAAATATATGATTTGGGCCAAGTCCAATCTGGCCTTTGGGCTGATTTTAAATATATATGCCAATTTCAATTGAAAAAATATAAATGTATTTATGCCAATTTGGATTTTCGGCTGACTTTAAATACATCTGTATTCTAGGCTGATTTCAAATATATCTGATTTGGGTTGAATCCAATCTGGATTTTAGACTCTTTAAATATGATTTGGGTTTTCAATCTGGCTTTGGGCTGACTATATATCTGATTTTGGGTTGAATCTAATCTGTATTTTGGGCTGACTTTAAATATATATGATTTGGGTTGGGTTGAATCCATGGCTTTTGTTCTGATTTTAGATATATGATTTGGGTTTAATCCAATTTGGATTTGCGGCTGATTTTTAATATATATGATTTGGGTTCGAATCCAATCTGATTTTTGGGCTGAGTCTAAATATATATGATTTGTTGGGTTGAATCCAATCTGACTTTGGGCTGAGTTTAAATATATCTGATTTGGGTTGAATCCAATCTGGCTTTTGGGCTGACTAAAATTATTTAACTAAGAGAAACAGAACCCAATATTGAAGTTCTAAACTCCAAGATGAATTGATAAGAACATAAAATTGTTCAAATTTAAATATTTGATCTTATTACAAAGAAAGATTGAAGATTCACAAAATTGGTATCCTGCATACTACACTGAATTAGCTCAACTTTGATATGAGAATTGTGATGAGAATTGAAAAAATAAAACCAAGGACTCCATGCTAAATTGGAACATATGAAATATAAGAGCTTACTTGTTTCACAAGGCAGTTATACCTTGCAAGGTTAAAAAGATCATATATATTTCATAATTTATAATAATAATAATACAAGTTCTTCGAGTGTATATTTATCATGATTTAGCTATATTACAACCGTAAATCAAATGGACAGACTGTAAATTTACATCCATCCACTTCACAGTAAAAAGTCACTAAAATTACCATTACAAATTAAGTAAAGCGCCATATTAAACCACGGAACTCCTTAAACGGTTTTCACGCAAAAAGGCATTCATCCATTAATGGATCCGATCCGAAGTCCAACCCGTTACACCAATTACTATTACTTTCTACTCCTGTTTGAAACAAGTGATCAATGCTATTGACCAACCCTACATTCTCTAAATAACCAAAGTGCAAATCATCAGGAAACGGTACCAAATCCGTACCGGTCATAAAACCGGTTTCAGTCTGATTATCGTTTATCAGATCCGGTAACCCGTTAAGTCCTAAGGCGGATCCGTCTATTGTACATGCCAAAGGAGAGATGACCTTTATACAGTCCATTAAAGCCGGTTTCACGTCAAACTTAAGGTCTCCAGTTTTCAAAAGAACTGGAGGCATACTGTACAAGTCAGGCTTGGGGAGACAAGAGTAGTCGTCTAGCAAATCGCACCTGTCATGGTCGTGTTTAGGGTACTGCATGAATTGCACCAAAGGGACGCCTCCAATCGAATTTTGGTGCTTGAATGTGGTTAAGGGTTCTGACGATTTGGGTTCGGAATTTGGAGTTAAGTTTTTGAAGGAAAGAACCATGCCTAAAGGCGGTGCAGTTTTGGTTCGCTTTCGTACTTTTGAGTCTTCTTCTTCAAATTGGAGGTTGGGTTTGGTCGGTACGGATGAGTACCAGTTCATGTTGGAATTAGGGTTTTGTTGAGCTTGAGGAGAGGTTTTATGGTTGGGTTTTGATGGAGATTCTTTCGGGTTGAAATCGGGTTGTTTGTTGGTGGTGAGGGTAGAATCGTCACTCTGCTTCTGAAGCCTGCTTAAATAGAGGCGGTATTTCTGCGTGTTTGAACCATTGAAAGTTAAATAACAACGGTCTATAAATTGTGAAATAATATATATAGATTGATGAATAAGTTTCTTAAGAAGTTAATTATAAACGTAAAACACAGTACCTGAAGGTGACTCGCAACATTCTCTCTTGTTAAACCAGGGACATTCATCAAGTCAAGTATCTTCTTGGGGCCGACCTCTGACATGAACACCATTAAATACAATCAATCAATCAATCATTTAATCAAGTGTCAAATATCAAGCTTTGGCCAAAAAGATACACAAAAAATACAAAGGCTATTGGTATATCGGTCAAGTACAGTAGCAGTATATACCATAATACATGGTAAATTGGGTACTCACTATCAAATCCGATTTGGTTAACAGCATTGACGAACTTCTGATGAAGCTCCACCGACCAAACAACTCTCGCCTTTTTAACCGAAGTTGGATCATTCCCATCCTGATCAGAATGCTCATCTTTCCGCTTCCTACTCGATTCAGCCTCCCATTGAGTCATCGACAAACTCCTATCAAAAAAACCATCTAGTTGAGACAAAGAAAAAGCCTGGACAATTGGTTAATTTATATGTTCATTTATATACAATACAATACTAAATTATCATCTCAAATGTTAGTTATCAAATTAAGAAAATGATGGTTATCAAATTTTTACCTCTCTTCAAACCCTTCGAACCCCGCATCTCGGATGAGTTGAAGATCCTCGCAACTAATTAACTCATGGCCCTCAATTTCTCTCACCTCGTTCATCTTTTTGCGGTACACGTGTTGCCAAATGTTGCGGAGTTCTTTCATGCGAACCGGCTTGAGCAAATAATCGCATGCCCCGTGTTGCACCCCCTTCATCACCCGACTTGTCTCCCCATCTATTGACATCACTACATAAAACAAGAAAGCAAAAACTAAGTACCTACTGATGCACTATAACTATCCAAGTTCAATAACTAGCCCAAAATGTTTAAGTTGTACTACTAATAATAATAGTATCATTTTGTTATTTAAATAATTATAACATCTATGCAATAACTTACCTCTTATCTCTTTTTTTTCCAGAATGTAATGTAACAACTATTGAAGGAAAAAAATTGAAAATAAGAACGAAAGAAAAGACTGAAAAAATACTAACTTATGACGGGTAAATCCATCTCTAGGCCAATATGCTCGAGAAGCTTGAAGCCGTCCATGTCTGGCATGTTGACATCACTAATCACAATATCAAATTTGTGTTTTCTTTCTCGCAAAATTTCGAGAGCTACCCTCGCTAAGCCGCACGTAGTAACTATTGTCACAAATATTGCATTATGAAATTTGTTAATAAAAGCTAATAATTTATGTTTCACACCGAGGTTATTATACCTGATACCGTATTAGATCTATGCAAGTCAAATACCAATTGATTCTCATTTTTCTTTTTAATTATTTTCATTTTTTAATTGAGTTATGTTTTTAATATAAATTGCTAGTTAATTAAACCTGGTGATCAGGTCTGGGGTATGAACCGATACTGGTGGCACAAGGTCATATGGCAGATTGGTAGTCTTCTTTTAGAAAAAAAGAACAAGTAGATGGAAAGTACTTGGTTTATAATTCAAAATTCAAAGAATATCGAATAGATCAAAATGGCTTGAACAAAGAATTTTAACTACATAAAGGAAGATTGATTTTTGTGCTATATGATGGAAAATTTGATCCCCATTGGAAAAGAAGTGTTCTAATCTATAATTAGAAAAAAGAATTAAATAAAGTGTGAGGAATCGATGATTAAACGTACCAGTACAAGAATAAAAAGTGTTTTAATCTATAATAAGAAAAAAAGAACTAAAAAAAGTTGATGAATCGATGATTAAAGGTACCAGTACAACTTGTACCGGACATGATCAAATAGTACCACACTAAAGGTAATATTAAGGCTCAATTAGGGAGAAGATTTAAAACTCAAAGTATGAACACATGTGCACAAAACACAATAATAACTAATTCACTCAAACCAATTTACCCCAAATCTCCTAAAACCATCAATATTAACCCAATTTACACAACAAATAAACACAAAATTAAAGTACTAAACCAAAAAAAGGGCTCAAAATTTTAATTCCCCAAATTAAAATCAAGTACCTTCATAAGAGCACTTCCTAAGCATCTTCTCCAAAATCTTGAGCCAAGTGGGATCATCATCCACCACAAGAACCCTAAGCCCTACCGGAAAAGCTTCGGCCCGAGTTGGTACCGAGTGGCTCTCCATTTGCACCCCTTTTTCTTCCTCCTCTTTCTTTGATTCTTTTCCTTCTTATTTTTTTGTGTGGCAAAGGGTTCAAGGCTTAATGGGGGGGCTTAAAAGGGGCAAGTGGGGGTTCTTGAGCTAGTGACTTGTTTGATAAATATTGGCGCCCTTTTTTTAATTAAATTACCTTTATTCTTCTTCTTGGATAGGAGTGTGTGGAGGTGGAATGCTCAGTTATATGTATGGAAATGTGATCCGCGCAATGAATCATCTATCTACATAGAATGTTGCAAAACTCACTAGTTGGAAAGACGAGAATTAGAAACAAGAAAGTTTTTTTGAAGTTTCTTATGTGAGGAATATTTTGTAAGAAAGAAAAAGAATTTTTTCTTTCTTTTTTCCATTTGTTCAAATGTTCTATATGAGATTTAAACCTGCAATCCTTTGTATCTTAATTAAGATACTCAATCAAGATTTGGGACTAGATGATAATAAGTGACGACTGGTGATTTTAATAAATATTATCATGTCTTATTTATATAATATCAGATTACACAAATATCATATACAACACAACAAAACAAACACTATGAATAATATCATTATATCATTTGCAACAACATAGTATCACAAGCATGTGAAAAAAAGAAAAGAAAAAACATATTTGATCAGCAAATTATTAAAAAAAAGGAACTAATGAGCTAAATCGTCCGAAAGCGCCTAAAAATCAGAAGAAATTAGCCCAAATCGGATCCAAGTCGTTTTGCCGACTTCATTAAAGGATTTAATAAAATTAAATAATTTCTTTGAGACTAGAGACTAGTTAGGAATTAAATAGAGACTTTATAACAATTTTGACTTTAGAATTGTAATAAATATGGCCCGCTAGTAAAATAAGAGCTATAAGGAATGATGGGTGAACGACTCCTTGTTTTAGTCAATAATTTTGTACAGACCACATAGGATTCAAATTGATGTGTAAAGTTAATAAACTTCTATTTATGAAATGATGAAAATAAGCTTCCAATCATGGGGTCATTATCCTCAATTATTTACACTGATCACAATATCATGCAATTTATCAAAATTGTTTTTGTAATCTTGGTAGTCTTAAATAGGATTTATTCATTCCATTCATCAGCTGACTCAAAATTATGTCCATTGAAATATGTATATATTTGAATCTATTGGCAGGTAGTTTATATATTTTTTGAAAGAAGAAATCCGAAAGATTTATAATCTGTTTTTCAATTCATAGATCTATAAAAACTGTATTTTATCTTCCTAGCCATTTGTGCTATGTAACTATGTTAGAAATAATGTCGCGAATCAACAAGCCAATTTATCGAGAAATATGGGGTTACTTATTCAGATATAGTTCTTCCAAGTTTCAAGCACCTTCTTTGAAGAATTTTCTATTAAAAAAAAAGAAGTTCAAGAATTTATTCTTTATGTTATTTTCTAGATGATTTAATACAAAAAAAATTTCGACTGAATCCACAATTTATGGTTGATAGACCGCTAAATATGTGATAAACAAGATTGTGTTTGTCGGGACTCAAACTTGAGATTTTTTTCAAAATTTTAATGTGCCTTGCGCTTGAGTTAGTAAGATTTGACAGATGATTTAATACATTAGAATCTAATGTTTTCATATTTATTTTTTACTCTCACTTTGTAATAATTTTGTAATTGGTTTCCGTAGCTTGTTGCAAAAAAGAAAAAAAGAAACTTAATGTTAGTACTTCAAATGTTTATATAGTTATATTGACAAATGGAGTGGAGCAACAAAAAAACAAGTAAATTGCAAATTTTAGCAATTCGAGAGATATAACAGAGGAGCCTCTAATCACCAACTGAGACTGAGACTCCCAACTCAGAGAATTGGAATAGAAAGAAAGGGAAGGGAAAAAGAAAAAGATTGTACTGGCCAATGTTACCAAAATAGAATATTTTCAGTCGGCTTATTTTATTTTATCTTCTTATATTGTTATTATTATCATTCTCCCTTTACAATTATTCTTTTACGAAAACAACTGTTATATCCTATATTTAAAAAAAAAAAAAATACTTAAATATAGTTTTCTAAGATTGAGGGATCTTTGAACATAATACCACCATTTACTTGGCTCTCTTTAGTTGTCCGTTGCTTTTCCCTATTTGCTATTTCTTATTTAATATCCTAAAATAAATTAATAAACAAATGTTACTGAAACATTAATATGAAAGATAAGGGGTATTCTTGCATATTGACTCCACTTAATTCACGTTGTAGTAACTGGCTTCTCAATAAATGGTTAAAGTGTAAATATAAGAATTTAAAGGACCATTCTGCATATTTGTTTCTATGGTTTCTTCCAACGTCAGTCCAAGTTACAAGATTTGTTATTTCAAAAAGGATGGAACTATAATATTAGAACATTGAGGGACTTTTATGCATAAATATCATAAGTAACTTCCACTAATCCGGGCCTTCAGAAACCCACGCCTCACTTTCTCATATCTAATTTTCCCAAATTTTAAAACAGGGTAAATTTCACCGTAGATCACTTAACTTTCAAAAATAATTAAATAAGTCAATCAACTTTTAATTGTTCCTTAGAGGTCATTCAACTTAAAAAAATTATTAAATATGTCATTCAATTTTCAATTGTTCTATATAGGTCAGTAAATTTTCAATTGTTCCAGGTTACCCAATTAATTGAAAAAATCCAAATAAATCACTCTATTAATTAAAAGTTGGATGACCTATTTGATAATTTTTGAAAGTTTGGTAACCTCTTTGATCATTTTGTTAAATTTGAGTGACCTATATGGGATAATTGAAAGTTGAGTGACCTATTTACAAATTTTTGAAAGTTGACTTATATGGAACAATTGAAAGTTGAGTGAACTACTTGATATTTTGAAAGTTGAGTGACCTACGCAGAAATTAACCTTTATAACAAATAAATAGCAAGTCCCTTTTTTAGATGCAATACATGTTTCTTCATTCTCCTTTATTTTCTCTTTAGAATTCCAATTTAACCTTTGTGATGCTATTGTTAGTCGGCCAAAGTTTGATTACATCATGTAGGGGTGCAATTTGCGTCTTTAACCGATCGTATCACCGTATTTGAGGTAACTGTGCTTCCGATATGATAAATGAGTATGAATAAGAAAATGATATGATATTTTGAGATGAATATGAAATAGTATTTATTATTTTGAATTTGTATATGTTAGTTGGTGAGGATGGTTATGGATCAATTGATCTGGTTTTTGGTTATGTGAAAGTATGAGTTGTGAAAGTGAAAAGCTCGAAGGGAGACTTGTAAAGTGAATTGTTATTTTTAAATGTGCAGACTCGAGAGATTCATAACCGATCAAGTTGACTGACATATATGAAACTAGCAAATTATTTATTTTCTTATAATATAATATGTAGAGTTATTTTATGAAGTAATGTACTTTATATATTAAAAATATAAACTTTTATAAATGATGATCATATAGAAGCTGCGTCGTATATAATCAGTTACTTAGCTAAATTGATTAGCTAATGTTTTCTACCTTTTTTTGTTTTTCTTATCGATGTAGGTACTTGACGGAATGGACGGCAATTTGTGAGCATAGATTCATTTTGAATGACTTGAATTTAGTGTATGTCACTTAGCACGATTAATAGATCGTATCGCGATTACATCCGGATTCATGATGTAACAAAAACTCTCTAAAAATTTACATTGCGTAAGTAACCTCTAACCTCTTCGAAATGCAAGGATGTGCTCCTCTGATTGGAAATGACTTTGAAGTTCTTTTAAATTGGAAATGACTTTTAAGTTCTTTTAAAGTACGGTAAGCAATATGTCTATTAAAATTCACTAACATTCTAAAGCAGCTAGTTCGTTGGTGGAATTTAACTTTTATACATTTTATCACAAAAATGAAGTAAAATATTTTCTTCATCTCTCAGTATTAAGTAGAAATTCAGTTATTTAAATTACACAGTTTGTAATTACAGCCGAGTGACATAATTGCTAAGTACACTACTTAGATTCAATCAATATATCTTTTTTTTTGAAGCTTCAGGAAGCAAAATGTCTCACTGAAATTCTAATGAAATAAATAAAGAGTTTTGGTTTTTAAAAAAGAAATGAAAAAGAATAGCAAGAAAAAATTATTTACATTTCCAAATGAAAGAAAGTAAAGAAGAGTAAAAGATAAAATCCTCTCTAGCAGAAATTTCTCCAATTGTTATTCTGCTGAGCGATCTCCTCTAGAACGTATCAAACCGCTTAAATTAAGTAGTAGGATGTATCCAATTGTTATTCTGCTGAGCGATCTGTCTCACTGAGATTCAATCAATATATGAAACCACTTAAATTAAGTAGTAGGCAGTAAGTTTATCTAATTATATAAATAATTCGAATTCGACACCACCCTAAATATCGACAAGTCGGGTTGTTGGGATTTAGCGGGTTCGGATATGTTTCTCAAATTAGATTAGATTTTACCAGTTTTACTTATAGGAAAGAAGGAGAGCATAAATAAAATTATTTTTAATTTAAAAAGTTAATCAAACTAATTAAGAGAAGTTAACTAAGGGTGTTTGATCTTAATAAACGGTAGTTTTTTTTTTTCTCAGTAAATGGTAGTTCTTTTTTTGTGATTTCCAGAGGTATAAAGTTTCTTACAATTTTCTAATAAAAGGGCTCTTTTTAAGCATAATGCATGGACTATCTTGCAGTTTTTTTCTTAAAGGTTAACAAGGGTAGGCATGAAAGTTATGCCTAAAAAGAAAAATAAAGCCCACGAATGCTCGTGGATTCCCCTACAATTTCATAGAGCAACAGGTAGATGTACTTACTTAAGAGTGGAAAGCATTAGAGCTTTACCGGATCAATAGAAAATACTTTTCATGTTACGATATAAACCATATTTGGAGGGTGTGTTGATTAAACTTACGCCAACGCAAACAACAGGGAATTTTTTTCAATGTTTTTAGGTTGAATCTGGACAACGCAACTGTTAAAAGCTCATGTTATATACTCCTTACTATTGGTTTTTTAAGTTCCTGAAGTGACCAATATTTATAAGAAAGAACTGAAAAATTCTTATGTTTTATTTATTGATGTATATGAAATTGGAACTCCCAATCTGTAATATTTCAACAATTTTTTTTTTATATTCTAACCTCCTTATAAGCTATAATCTATATACTAATTATTTTATACACATAGTATTTTCTTGATGGCGGTACTACAAATATATTTTATTAATATCCAATATCAGATCTCAAAGAAATTTATATATACTCGATGAGGATTGATAATTTGCTTTTTTATACTCATTTAGTCATTTTCTTTCTTATTATTTTTCTAGATTTTTTTCTGCATTTTGTATATAACTATTTATAATTATTTTATTTTTAATGGAATTTGTATAAAATGAAAGATCCTACTCTATTAATAAAAATACATACTTGGTGGATTCCCTTAATAAAAATACATATTGTAAAAATGTTTATTTCTTTTCAACGCGTAACGCCTACGGGGTTCAACCAAAAAAAGAAAAAAAGAAAAAGAAAAAAAAAATTCACAGATCCATCAATTGATGTACTTGGATGGCCTTTAAAGGATTGTAGCTATTTGCTTGGTCATGATCACATAATTGAACCAATTCATTGGATGGTCTCCAACTCATACATATCCAAGTGGGGAAACCACCAAGCTTTACAACCAATGGACTTACTAGTTTCCCTTTTCATAGGTATGTTGTGTTTTGTAATTACAATTTATTTAATTTTCAATTCAGTGAAATTGTGAGTGTAGCTGTAGCGCTTTATGAGCATTCATAACTAATTATTAAAATGAAATTATGTTTCTTCTTAACATTTGTTTTAGAGATGAATCTTTTTAACATTTTCAAATGAATTGTTTTAGTGGTTTGCGAATGCCTAATTAACTAAGAAATGGTGAAAGGACTAAGTTGGATGATCAGATGATCCCAACCGATCATAGGAAACAAGTTTACTACGTTCGACTAATCCTAAGATGTCATCTTAAGCAGCAGATTTGAATTCATGAAGTATTTGGATGGGCACAATTTTGAATTCATGAAGTATTTGGATGTGCACAATTATAGGACAGTCAGGTGTGATCAATGAAGTCCAAACGAATAACCCAAAAATCTTATTATTAATGCAAAAATATACAAAATAATAAATAATTAGGTTGAAAATGATTATTTTGACGTTTAATTTTTCTTCTTGTAATATCTAATGATTTAAATGCTTATTGTTTTTATAATGCCTTTATATATCGTAGCATTAGTTAATAAAACCAATTAATAAAACCAATTAATAAGTTTAATCTCATTTGTTCATTTGGTTTGCCGGTAATATTAATGGGCATTATAGAAATAGATACAAAAATGATTTTGAACAACTCAAAATCGACAAACTATTCCTATGTCTACAATCTAATTAAAGGTATACGCACAACCGTGTTCCAATTTTGAGGCATCACATGTTTTGCCTTCTATTAAAAGGAAATGAGAATTTTTCTTTCAATTTCTAATAATTTTCTGTTATGACTTGTGAATAGCACCTTACTCGCTACACTTTTTTTTTTTTTTTAATTTATGGCGGACATGTCATTTCTTGGAAAAGTACAAACGAAAATATGGATCATGCATGATAGGTCCATCTAAGGAAGATTAATTAATAATTTCTATTTAAATATGCTAAAAAAGGTATAAAACTTGGTAGACAAGGAGTGATTGTCTTTACATGGTGGAACTAGAAAGAAAATGCCCACTAAAATTAATGCTCCTTTTTTTCCTTCTTATTTGTCCTCAATTTTGCATATCACCACCCCCTTTGAAACTTCTTTATTACAATTGGTTACATGTGGTTCCTTTGTTTTTCAGAATATAACAATTGTTGCGTGTTTATAGTATCCTTGTTTGTTGTGCTTAAGTTACCTTTATCATTATGGGACAATTGTAGTCTTGAAATTTCATTTTCATTATTTATTATTAAGGAAATATAAACTTTAACTTCAATTCAATTAGCCAAGATAGAGACAATGGGCTTACATTTGTGTTGTTATAAAGGCAAAAGAAAAGAAAAAAATGGCACAAAGAAGTGAAAGGAGATGTGCTAAAGTGATAGAGAGAAAAATCATGTGGCTTATCTAAAAGGAGCTAGGTGTAATTAAATAACCAAAAGTTTCTATTCTTCTCCTTTGCCTTTCTCTTTCACATGGAATTGCACCCCCTCTCCAATGGAGTCGGGTGAACTTGGTGCAAATCAACAAGGTAACTAACCATTTTTCAAATAAGTTGGCCTCTTTTATCATAATTTATAATCCAAAACAGAAGTGCTAAATTTCATCAGTTAGAAATGAATGACCATCGCCATAATTTTGAATAACAAAGAGAAGTCGTTACCATGAGTTGTGTAAAGACTTAAAAGCATGACATTCCGCATACAAAATTAGTATCAAGGACAAGTCTTAATAGCGACTAATGACTCTCCCTCCTCAAGATTTCAACATGTATTATGTGGATTAAAGGCTTTGGTGTTTTATATTACCACAAACAACATGATTACCGATTTGTCCCCCTCCCCTACCCAAACACCCCCACCACACACATATACCAGTGGCAGAGCTTTATAGAGACCGGAGGGGGTCATGTCCACTTCCAAGATTTTCGATTAGTAGTATATGTTATAAGAATTTAGTGAATAAAATTTCGAAAATGATTAATGTTTATGTATATTGCCCCCTCCCAAAATTATGTACAAGTCTAATCGGTAGTATACAATTTTTTTTGCCCCCCAAAATATTGAGTTAAGCTCCGCCACCCCCCCCAAAACAAAAAAAACAAAATTATGTACAAGCCTAATTGGTAGTATACAATTTTTTTTTGCCCCCCAAAATACTGAGTTAAGCTCCGCCACTGCACATACCTCACACCCAAATTAATTATAAAAACCGATTACGAATGAGTAAAATTTATGATTAAGATCCGTCACTAATTAGTCTGTAAGCCAAGTCTAACCAGGAATGATGTATTAAAAGTGGAATGGAAATGATTGAATAAATAATAAGCACCAAGGAGCAATAGACACAATGGATAGACTGACAGACACTGCTCCAATTCTACTATACTAGTGAAGCCCTCTTTGGAATATGCCAGTTTGGTTAAGCTATTGAACCCCTAGTCTAAGAGGGCCATGCATCCATTGCCCCCTACCACCCCAAAAGCCATCCATGGAGGGAGAGTGGGAGATGTGGAATCAATCCAATTCTTTGGTCAAATACAAGCCCTTTTTATTTATTTATTTTTCATTTTTTTTAATGTCAAATGGAAACCCTAATACTTATTCAGTTAATTTCAAGTCATGATGCGAGTCGTAATGTTTTGATATCAAGTACTTTTGGGCAGGGTCTTCAATTGGGTAGGGCCAATGACTGACTTAATTAGAGTCATATCCGGTTCAAGTCAGTCGGCTTCATTGGAGGTCAATTTGATTCTGAGTTGAATCGCATTGTATTCTGGTCAATTGGCTTCTAGGTTGAGTCACATTGGTTCTGGTCAATTGGATTCAGATTTTAGATTATTGAAATTCAATTGGGTCGAGTTCAAATTGGTCGATAGTTGTCACATTGGTTCTGGTCAATTGGATCCAGATTTTAGATTAAAATTCAATTGGGTCAAGTTCAAGTCGGTCAATCATGTTTGGTTTGGATTGATCAAAGTTGGGTTCAATTGCTTGGCCAGATTTTGCGAGCTCTAGGTCAATATAATAACATATGCTACTTAATACTGCCTTTGATATATGTTCATGAATTGATTTATATTCCTGAAAGAAGCTGTGTTCTTTCCATGTCATAAATTATTTCCTAGAATCCAAACGCATGGTAACAAAACAAGCAAGAATTGTAGAAAGATGTTGATAATTGACATCATTCCAAGACCCAAAAAATAGAATATTCAAAGGAACAAACAAACAAACACAGACTGGGTACCTTGCATAATTTTGACTCAGCATAAATGCTTTATCAGAACAATTGGACCGATAGAAAGAACAAAGAACCTTCGGTTTCACCCTTTCTTTCCAAGGATGTTGCATGTTTGAAATAAGATTCTACCAGTCATGGTTGGCATTGGTACATGATAGCATGCCAGTCTTTTTTAAACCAAGAATTGATTAGGCATAACAAATTTTTTAAACATGCATTCAAGTTCGAGATTGTTTTCAGACTTCTTTGCAATAACTTGCAAATTGCGAAAACAGGCCATAAATATTAATTTAAAACCTCTTATATACAACATAGAAACTACCTCATGGAATAATTAACCAAGAACCATATTTAGTTTGAGATCCAAGAAAAAGTACAACTAACTCAAATTGGTTAGCTTTTTATTCCTAAAATTAACTTGTTTATTTAATTTATACGATTTTAACAACCCAGTTTACATCATTAATTAAGATAGAATTAATTTACGCAAGTATTTATAAATACTCACAAGACAGGATTGAGATCTCACTGCGCAGGAAGAGCAAGAGTAACTCTTTTCTGATTTAATTCATTTTTTATAACCATCAAATCATCCCCTGTAAAAAAAAGGAAAGCAGCAAGATTTAGCAAGTGAATGTAAATATTACAAAATAAACTTGCAAAACATATATACTTCATGACGGTCTTAAAAACATAGAGCTTATTTTTTTCATGCAACATGCAATATTTTTGTCAATTAATAATTTATTTTTGATGAAATATTAGGAAATAAAATTACAACTTATCATCACACATTAATTACTAACATATTTTACCTTCAGAGGCAAGATTCTGAGAAGAAATATTTTCACAAAGAGAGTCCACTTGTTCAATATTCATTTCACCACTGACATTTTTACCCTTTTCATTTCCACTATTATCCTCAATTTTCTCACCACTCATTTCCTTAATTTTCTCACCTTCAGTACCGACACAAATAATACTCATTATTTCCTCACAATTCTTCTCACTAGCCTCTGTTTCAGCACAATCTTTTATAGCCAAACACAAATTTCCTTCAGAAGGAACCGCACGAATCGGGGGTATAATCGTAATTTCCTCATTCACCAACAAATCTTTATTTTCGAAATCCTTCATTATTAATCTTCTTAAAGCCGACCTAGTTCTTCTCTCTTTCTGCTCTTCTCTACGAGTCATTTCTTGCATACTTGGAGTGTTAGTATGATCCTTTTTATGACTCGTAGCTAGTGTTTTACGAGGTCTAGGGTCTAGGGTTCCCTCTCTCTTCCTTTTATTAGGGTTTTCCTTTTCCTTAGGGTTTAGGGTTCTTTCTTTCTTCCTTTTATTAGGGTTTTCCTTTCCCTTTTCCTTTTCCTTTGACTTTTTCTTTTCCTTGCAAAATTGGACTCTTTCAGATCCAGAAGTAGAAAAAATTTGCACTGAAAAGACGGATTTCTCTGTTTGTTTGAAGACTAGAAATTCGCCGAGCGAAACAGAGTGGTCTTGTATAAATTTGCACCAGCCAGTCCCAAAAGCTAAAGTTTTTTGTTTCTTGCAAACCCTAATTTTCCAGCGGGAACCTGTAGAATCTTCTAGAAACGCATCCGTGTTGACTAAATCAGCGATGTTTTTAGCGAATGAAGGCGGTACGAACTGCATTAATAGTTCGAAATTAAAACAAATGGAATTTAAGATAATATATAATTTGGTATGAAAATTGGATTGCAATTGCAATAATAGTTTTTATTTAGAAGTTAGTTAATAATAATTTTTTTTTCACAAAGTACCAACCGAAAAGAAAAACTGAATTTACAACAATACCTAATTTCACTTGGAAAATTGGATTTAGCGTTTTTTAATTTGAAATTAGTTAATAATATTTTTTTCTATTTTTTCAAAAAAAATAAAAACATTATTTAACAAAGTACTAACAAAATCTTGAGCCGCTAAAATTGTTAGCGGTAGCAAATTGGCGGCAATTTTTCAAAAAAGCCCTTCATTTGTCCGTTCTTTTTCCTTCACAAACGTGTTTGAAAATTAAAAATTTCCACCAATCTAGATCCGCTAACAGATTTAGCGGCTCCAAGTATACTTCAAGCCTCCAAATTTGTCAAAAATTTTGCAGAACAAGAATTCTTTCTCATCAATTTTTTAGTATCTCTCTCTCATCAATTTCGCTGGAGCTATCTTGTTAAAAGACAAACAGACTAGTTTCTAAAACTGTGACATGCATGCAACTCTCTCGCTTGTTACTTCTTTTTTTAGGAACATTTTTGTTACTTCTTTTTTTAGGAACTCTTTTGTTACTTCTCATCCTATATTTCAGACAAAAGAAGGAAATATATTTACGACTTAAGAGCATGCATGCATTGGACTGGACCGAGTTTTTTTTTTTTTTGTGCGAATCATCAAAAACTGTGCTTCTCACTTTTCAGCAGTTTGATCAGAAATCATAAAATCATACATTTCAGCCAAATCAAAGGGATAAACTTTATCACCTTTTTCACACAAATCAGCCACTTAGACAATTCTTAATCGGACAGAATATCACAAAAGAAATAAAAAGGAAATTAAAGAAGATCAAGTAAAATTATTAGTAATTACCAATGCTTGGGCGAAATCACCAAGCATGACCTTAAAGAACGACGATGTATCAGAATTAAAATTGCTACTGCCATGAATCCTGCTGCATCTCTTTGTGCAATCCACACATGCCCTCTTGTTTCTCGCCGCCCCCATTGTTTCTCTTTCTCTCCTCTCTCTCTCTCTCTCTCTCTCTATTCCTTCCAAAACGTTACAGTAATAAAACCCACTTTCACTTTCTTGGTTTTATTCGCCCTTGAATTTGTTTTCTTCCTAGTCTCTCTTAAATGCTGGCGAGAAAATCCCAATTTGGTGTTCGCGGTCTTCTTGCCGTTACAGTTCTTTTCCTTGTTTTCTTCGTAGAATAAGAGAGAGGAGGAGAAAAGCTTTGGGAATGTCGTACCGCTTACTAGGCCACTACTCTCTGTTTAACTCGAGAGAAGAGAGAAAGCTGAGAAATTATCAGGTGGGACGGATTCATAACATGAATGCATGAACGTGCCAATGAATTTTGGGTCCCGCCATTTTGTACAGAAAAGACCCACTATATGATAGATGGCCAGATTCCTGCATTGGCATAATTTTTAATTCATGCATTTAGTGCATGAATATGTGCCATTTTATAATTTGCAAGAAGCCCAGAGAGTTTTTAATTCTTTTCCAGTTTCCTCAGAAATGACAATACGAACATCAAAGATCGCTTGAGGGCTGTCAACGAGCCGAGCCGAGCCGAGCCAGACCCAACTCGAGATCGGCTCGACTCAAGCTCGGCTCGATAACAATAACAGTTTCTAGCTGAAATCGCTGGCTCGAGCTCGGCTCGGTTCAAGTCGAGCCGGCTCGGCTCAGGTAACTCGATTAAGAGCACTTTTTTTGAAAATCCATAGTTTTCTGACTAAAAGTTAAGTAAAAAACAGAAATATCTATCTGACTAAAAATTAAAAGTATATTTATATAAATTAGGCAAAAAACAAAAATATATCCCAAAAAAATATGATAGCAAGAAAAAAAACACAAATTTAAAACCCTAATCCAAAATACGATACAATTCATTAACCATGCAAATACCAAAATACGATACAATCCACACAATTGAAACCCTAATCCAAAATACGACACAATACCAACAACAAAATACAACCAATCCAAACATAACACAGTCCAAAATAACCGAAACTCTAATTAAAACCCTAAATTGTAACACCGTCTTATCTTCCAACTTTCACGCGTCATCTCTCTTCCAACTTAATACTCTAATTATAAAAGTTAAATCTTAATTAAAAATTACATTAAGAAAATGTGAAATTTAGAGTATATATAGAAATAATAAATGATAAATATACTCACACACTCAAGGATCAACTAGCGGATTCACCGCTACATCAAGATTTTCCTCCTCCTTCGCCGCATCCTGAAAAAAGATAACTAATTATTAGTTCAAAATTTTAAAAATTTAAAATATATGAGTATGATATTTTTTTAAATACATTTTCTTACAAGTAGAGTTTGATATTCCGCTTTCATGCTAGCTCTAATCCAAACACCCCCACAAACTAAAATTTCGACCATATACGAAGTAAGAGAACTTCGATAATCATCCAATACATGACCTCCGGCACTAAAGGCGGATTCCGATGCGACCGTCGAAACCGGAATGCAAAGTATGTCGCGAGCCAATTTACATAAAGCGGGGTATTTTGAACTATGTATTTTCCACCAATCCAACACATTGATGGAGCACCCACATTTATCTCAATTGCCGGTTCTTCTAAATACACCTCTAGGTCGGATTTCCGAGACAACACTTGCGACCTACGATCGGCATAAAATTCCTCCATTTCTCTACTACTACCACTAATATTACCACCATAAATAACACCACTAGAGCTTGAAGAAGATGGTGCCGCATTAGAAGCCATAGCCACAAATTCATTTGCATATTTACTGAAAAGGGTTTGTAATTTGCTTTTAATATCGCCAACACGATCATCGAACTCATAAGACGGATACAATTTTCTGAAACAAAAATTAACCATGGTAAATTTAAACCATGGATCCAAAACGGAAGCGATAGACATTAGCACACTAATTTCGCCCCAATATTTATTAAACTTTTCATACATGGCCACACTCATATCTCTCATAAATTCATCATCCGAGTTATACGCATCGCATATTACCTTTTTTAGAATAAATATTTGTTTCAAAAATAAATTTGATGTGGGGTATAATGATCCAGAAAATATGTTGGTTGCGGTCGCAAAAACCTCGAGAATTACGCAAACCTTTTCGGCATTCGTCCATTCAACCTCCGTAGGACACCACACAAAATTCGGCTCTTTGGATGCATACTTAACAAACACTTTTTTATAATGTATTGCTGATTGAAGCATTCGATGCGTTGAATTCCATCTCGTTTTTACATCACTACACAATGATCGATACGTACTTACACTTAATCCAAGAGCAGTCTGTCCAAACATTACAAGTCGAGCTGGTGATTTTCTAAGATATTTTACACCCTCTCTAATTTTCCAAATGCAATCACCAATTTATTAAGCCCATCTTGCACCACCAAATTCAGTATGTGAGCACAACATCTCACATGAAAAAAAAAATCCGTGAAAATTCAATTCATTTCTCGCCTCTATTTGACACTTCAACGCGCTAGCTGCCCTATCATTACTAGATGCATTATCTAGAGTGATGGTTCCAATTTTATCAACAATACCCCATTCAAGGAGAGATTTGAAAATCGCATCCGCAATCACTTCACCACTATGTGGAGGTGCAAGCTCGTTGAAACTAATAATCCTTTTATTTAATTTCCAATTCTCATCTACGAAATGTGCCGTTAAAGACATGTAACCTTTGGTTTGATTTGAAGTCCAACAATCGCTTGTAAGTGAGATTCTATCAACATTTTTAAAAATTAAAAGAATCTTATCTTTTTCCTTTGCAAATATCTTAATGCACTCCGCTTTAATAGTGTTCCTACTCACTTTTTGGTGAAGCGGATTGTTGTATTTCATGTATATATTAAATGCATTGTATTCCACAAACATAAAAGGTAATTCATGAGCTATGATCATTTTTGCTAGCAATTCCCTACTTTTTGCATGATCAAAAGGGCCGGTTTCAAAACCGGGTATCACACTGGTGGTGTTATTAAAAGCCCCATCTAATGTACCTTTTACTTGACCTCTCATTAATCTCTTTACTGGCAAACACTAATGCTCACAATGTCTCTTGAGGTTAGTAGTGGCTCCACTTCCGTGAAGCAGGTATTTTTCTGAGCAGTGGTTACAATGCGCGTATCTTTCCTCTTTTCCGTTCTTTATAGTGGTCTTGACAGTAAAATATTGCCAATATATGGAGGTCTTTTTTCGCTTTCTCGGTTCCCCCATTGTAGTGTCTTGCGTTTTAGGAGCCTGAGTTTCATCTGTAGCCAGCACATCAATAAAGTCAGGTTCAGCGGCAGATTCCACTTGTTCCGACATTCTACAATATAAGAGAGATTGTATTACAACAGAGAAGCAAGAATTCATAATTTTAATTTATAAAATGATATTCTAACACATATTATGTCTAACATCAAATAACAATTTCAATTATTGTGTCAACAATTTCAATTAGTGTCTAACATCAAATTGGTCCAGCAAAGTAGGTGAAAAAATATTAGTTTGAAGAATTTACTAACCTCTATTGAAGAGGAGAAGAGATTTGGTCGGATTGACAAAGGAGAGCGAGTAGAAGAAGAAAAGAGAAGAAGAGGAGATCTGGCCGGAGTTGCTGGACGAGAGAGGTAAAGCTTGTCGGAGTTGCTGGATGGGAGGAGAAGAACGGCAGCGGGAGGAGTTGCTGTATGGAAGAGGAAGAAATGAAGAACCGGTGGCGAAATCTTGGACGAGGGAGGACCGGTGGCGTGCGCTGAGGCGTGGAGTCAGAGGGAAATGATGAAAAGAAAGAAATGGCAGAGTGTTAGGGTTAGAATTTGGATTTAGTAATTGGGCCTGTATTCACTAATCGAGCCGCGATCCGAGCCGAGCCGAGCCGGTCCAAGCTCGAGCTCGGCTCGTTTATAATCGAGCTGGCTCGGCTCAGCTCGGCTAACTTTCGAGCTGTTATTGAACGAGCTTTTTCGAGCTTTTATCGAGCGATTTCGAGCGAGCTACCGAGTTACGAACTTTTTTGCCAGTCCTACGCTTGATCACTGCACAGCACACCGTGTGACCAGAAATTATTTTGTGATATGGTTCCACCTTGCTGACATGTGAAACGAATCAATAATCAGAAGACACATCACAAAATTATTGTCCATCTCAATTCTCAAGCTAGGAAAAAGATGGTTGGCGCGGGCCCCACTGCATTTTCCTATATGGTCCTCTAAATTTTGATATTTAGAAAAATTGGTTTTGTTTATTTGAGAATTTATTATCACATAATGTATCAATATTTTTTTTTATTTTATGAATTTTATGATAATATTTTAAATTTATAAAATGCTTCTACTGAAAAATTACTAAATATACTTTACTAGTGCTGAATTTTTCTTCAAAAAAGTTGTAGAATTATATAATTATTAGATTATTTTTTTTGTTGTATATATCTTAAATTTAGGATATTTTTTTATTAAAATCTATAATAGAAATTATTTTTGTCATAATTTCATAATTTATGTGTACAATTTTCATTATAACTATTTTAACTATGTTAAGTGTGATTTAATAACTATATCTGTAGACAAATAAATATTTGTACATTTAATACGGATTTAATACAGAAATAATGAGGGTTTGGTAAAATAGGTTTGATTTTATGCATGAGGGTTTAGTTAATAACTAGCAAATCTTTCGCACGTTCCACGGAATTTCTATAATATTACTTAAAAAGTAATTTAAACATAATTTAATAAAAAATAATTAGTATTATTGTACGACATAATAATAATTTAGTCAAAAATAAATACTACAATAAAAAATTTACAGTATAGTATAAACACTACAGAGAAAAGTCAAAAGAACATTCTCGACAAAGATTCAAAATATTAACGATGCAGATAGCTTCAGATAAAAATTCAGTTCTGATATTTATATGGATACAAATATAGTTTGGATATTGTTGGATACGAATACAAATATTAAGTCATTTTGGATATTTAAACGAATACTTATCCGTATTATTTTTCTAAACACTTATGACAAAGTTAATAATTATAACAATTTTTAAGAAAAACTTAAAAGAATTAGCAACAAAATATTAATATAGATACGGATAATATCTGTATCCGAATATGATAAAAAAAAAGATATCCATACATGTATCCGTATATATATCCGTATCTATATTTATATAGAGTGAAATATCCGAAAACGGATGCTATCCGAATAACAAATTACCCGGATATAGATATTATTTGTATCCGTATCCAGAAGCCAAATCGATAACCAAATCAGTATCCGTACCCGAATAAAACTATCTCAATATGTATCAGTATCCGGTCAGATACAGATAAATTTGATTTGGATACGAACTTTTTGCGGGTATGGATACGGATCAGCCGGATAATATTCTTTCCATTTGTACCCTTACATGTACAAAATATTGACATATATATGGATAATATGCGTATCCGAATATGATAGAAAAAAAATCAAAATATCCATACATGTCTTCATACATATAGAGTGAAATCTCCGAGAACGGATACTATCTGAATAACAAATTATCCGGACACAAAGATTATTCGCATATAAAAATATTATCCGTATCCGGGACCAAATCGATAACCAAATCTGTATCCATATCTGAATATGTATTTATATTCGGTCAGATACGGATAATTTTGATTTGGAAACAAATACAGGTCGGTCGGACAATATCTTCCCTGTTTACACCCTTACATGTACATGAATTGAGTCTTGAATTTTTTTAAACAAAAACTTGACCTTTAGATGGCACATGGCAAAATTTCAACTTTTAAATAATCTAATTTAGTGGTCAATATCTAATACCTATGTGGCTTAATGAGATGAGAGGAAATTTTGCAGAATTAAAATCTATTAATAATATTAAAGGCCTTAAACCTTGAGAGGCTATTGACCATTGACCCACAAAATGTACTATATGGTCGGCCTTGAATAAACTATGAAAAAATTCTTACATATTGACATTTTTTGGGACTATTTATATTTTGTATGTATTTTTATATATTAATGATATTTTTTATGAAATAAAATATTTTCTTTATACAATTTTTGTCACACCACAGCATGAAACGAGTTGTTGGGTTAAACAAATAGCATAACATGATAGAAAATAAAGATTCACAATACAATATGAATATAACCCTTTTTAATCAAAATGAGCGGAAACGAACAAAGTCCAATGAGACATTTAAGACTCTGTAATACAACATAATAAAAGAGGGACAAAAGAGTCATATCAATAAATAAAAACCGTGATCTCACTACATAACCTCACCAAATCTACTCATGTGCTTCAGCTGCTCCACGCTCTCAATCTAGCCCCAAAACAAAATACAAAATGAACAAGTGTAGTTAGTTAAAAGTCGACTAAGGGAGGAATGGTTTAGGACTAGCTTATTAAGACATGCCGTGTCTCATAGGCTATCCCCAAAGAATATACTCTATTGAGAACAAAACTAGTAAATATATTATGCATGAATTATGGAAAAAGACAATGCGTGATTTTATAAATGTTATGACGAACTTTTCAATCTCATTACCAAAGTTTTAAGTATCCCAAAATAGCGCTATATATATAAATATACATACATATAAGTTGAGGGTTAGGAATAATATTCAACTGAAATGCCGAATAGACGGGAGGGCCATTCCACGTACTATTCAGAACAAATGCAAGAGGCTCCCGAAATCGCGCATTTTCTAACAAGATGAGCCTAGACGTTGCAAATCCATTGCATCATCAACCAAACTAACTCTGGAATTTATCATTCAAAACAAGTACAAGAGGATCAGGAAATCACGCATTTCCTAACAAGATGAACCTGACTCATAAAACTATGCATTTCCTAAAAGATGAGCCCTGACGTCCCGGATCAATCGCATCATCAACCAACCTAACTCTAGAATTTATCACTATGTCTAGTACCATCATTTCCCTCAAAACCCCAGTAGGGGTGCCACGTACAAGTTAACAAGATTTACATAATTTCAGATCAAGAGTGACGTGGCAGAGTCCAAACCCAATTTATAAACCACATACAAAATATACATGTAAGTTCCATATAATATATCACAAATAATCATGTGATGAATTACTTATATATATATAGGGTGTGGCTAAAAAACATACGTATGCACAACATACGTTTTTTTGCCACACCCAAAATACGTATTAAAAAAATAAAAATAAAAATTTCAACCGTACGGATGTAATATATATGTTATGAATATGTTGGAGATTAAATTTCACAAAAATCAGAATATTATATCATTGCCATCATATATCATCAAAAATATGCAGCACTATTCAAAACATATATCGGAATAATTGTTTGATGATACATGATGGTAATGATATATTATTCTGATTTATGTGAAACTTAATCCACAACATATTCATAACATATATATTACATCCATACGGTTGAAATTTGAATTTTTACTTTTTATAACCACTTTACGGGTATTTTAAAAAAACGTATGTTCGAACATACGTATGTTTTTTAGCATCTCCCATATATATATATATATATATATATATTTATATTTATTTATTTAATATTATGTAAAAATACTAAGTAATTAATTACTCATGCTAGTTATCAACATATTCAAGCGTAAAAGTTTAAACTAGCAAATATAGTAAGTTATGAGTATTTGTAACGTTGGTATATCATTTGGAGCAAAACATAGGGTTAAATCAAGATTAACGGCCTAATAGAGTAAAACCCTAAATATGTCATAATAAAATTTGAAAAGGTTGATACTGAAAATTCACTCACAAGCACCAAGTAAAACTCAATGTATGAGAAGAGAACATCCTTGTGGAAACTACTAGTGAAATCAAGCTATAATATAACAAAACTGTTGTTCTCAATTTGATGATATTCAAAATAATTCCAACTTACTAATATAATTTGTGAGATTGTTGTAAAAGATTAGATAAATCAAGCTCAAGATCAAATGACAAAAGATGTAGCAAATGACAAAGAATATGTGTTCGATGTGGATGCTTTTCTCCTATCTCGGAAGATCTAGAAGATGACGCGAACCTCTCAAGAGATCAAGATTTGGAGCATCTTCGGTGTTTTACTATAATAAGTTTAGTTTGCTTTGAAAAATATCTATTTTACACTTTAGAGAGAAAAACAACCTGATTTTTGTGTATTCCGTTCAGAACGGAAGGGTTTCATTCTGAACGGAAAGTCAGATTTTTAGCCTTTTCATAGAATTAACGTTTTGAATGGAAGAGCGCATAATTCCTTTTTTGTGAGGCTGAACTTTCTTCTTTAAAAGTGGTCAAGCCTCAATCCGTTTTTCCATCAATCATTCAATATTCTAAAAGACAAAAACTCTCTCTAGTATTCAATAGAAATTGCTCTAAAATACTTGTGAAATTAGCGAGATTTTGAGTGAGCAATTTAAGTTTGTTGGTTGAGATTGAAAGATATCTCTTTGAAAGTTTCTGTTCCATCAATTCGTCACGAGTTTTGAAAGGCGAACGTGGATCGTGGTTGTGTAACAAAAACGCTATTCGGATTAGTGATTATCGGAGCCGTAAGGCAAGTCCCAGAGAGTAGGCACTCAAGAACGCAGTAAGGGCCGCTAGTGAGAATGGGTGGTTGAAGTTCACACAATCAACTAGCCGAACTTCGTCAACCAGTTCGTGTGTTCGGTATCATTTTAATTTTCAATTATTTTCTAGTATTTATTATTTACTCTTATTTGTTTTTAATTAGTTAGAATTAATTTAACCATCGAACTAAAATGTCTAAAAACCTAAAGATTGTAAAACCCTAAAACGTTCAATTATCACACTTCCGCACGTTTTAGGCCTATTCTCCCCCTTTAGGCCTCAATCAAACAACAATTGATACCAGAGCAAGAATACAAACCGTTTCAAATTCAAATTTGAAATAACGTGTATTCGATTCATGGCGACTCCTCAAGTCAACCGACTTCAAATCGCGTATCCCGACAAGTTTGACGACAGAAATTGGAACGTCTAGAAAAGGTATATGGTGAATGCATTCTCTCTCATGGTCTTAAAGAGGGCGAGAAATGTGAAGGGCGATCCGAAAATCGATGCGAGCGACATGAAGGATGATCTGACGATCGACACGACAAAAGGTGCGAAAAGATGCGTGATGACCGCGGATAGGACAAGAAAAAGAAGTCGAAAAGTCACTCTGCCGAGGTGGCCATGTGGGGAGATGAGTCGAGTGATTCATCCGATGGATTTGGTTTGGATTCCGACTCCGAATTGGACATGGAAAATGTCTCATTCATTGCGTTCGACAATGTATATGAGCTGTGTGAACGGGAAACTCAAGAGATGCTTCGCATGCAAGGACGACTTCCAACTCCACCTTCTTCTCCTCCCGCTACATCCTCTATCGACACGACATCCTCCGGTTCTTCTCGTGACATGAGTCGCAAGGTATATCTAGATCTCACTATTAATTATGTTTTAGATGATGTAAAGATTACAAGTTCCGATCATTTAATTGAAAATGTAGAACTCGGAACCCACGATGAACTAGAACAAGAATTGGAAAGGCTACCCAAGAACACCTAATTGTATGTGAAGCCTCGGTAAGGTCGTATGAGGCACAAATAAAAGAGTTTGAAAAACTAAATTTAATTAATAATAACACTTAATTAATTAATTAATTAATTAATAATAATAATAATAATAATAATAATAATAATAATAATAATAATAATAATAATTGTGAGTGTGAAAAATAAAAAAATTAAAATAAGTTATTTAAAAGTCGAATTTGTAAGTTTGAAAAGTGAAAATAAATTCCTCAAATCAGCTTGTGCCAGAAATATCACAAATAGATTTGATATTATATAGAAACTAATTTCATTGAAACAAACAAATTTGCAATTCATTACCCTACAAAACTACTAATACATAAATAGTACTTCAAATTTTTCAACAACAAAACTTTCACCTAAAAAAAACGAATCACAATAACATGCTACTGAAAAAATATGTATATCCTAACGCATCAATCACTTTGCTAGTTTCATCTTGATTTACCAACGGAGATAATATACATACCGAAAGGTCAGGGATGAATACTTACGGGCAAGTGCTGCTTTCGATTCCCTTCTTGCTCGACATGGCTGTGATTGCCGGTGTTTTCATTCGTTTCCCGCTTATCTTTTCACTATTTCTCTCAGTATGGTCGCCTATATCTCTGTGTTGAATGTGAGTGTATATGCAATAGGCGGCTCTCCATTCTTTAAATAAGGATGCAATTAGCACCGGTTCATATCACCAATGTCAAATAAGTATGTTGTGTAGGTGGAATAGGTTCGTGGATCAAAGCGTCGCCTTGAATACATGCCTTGATTCCATAGTGTAATGAATACGATGCCTTAGATATCAATATCCGTGTTGTCAAATCATGTCAAGTCTCATCACACCGGTTCAAGTTTGAATATAGGTACATGTTAGAGAACACGTACTAGACTGATCACACTATGAGAATATGCATGGTATATGTCATTAATGATTCTCATATGAATAGTATGCTTGTTCCTACGACCTGAGGTCACCATGGATTCCCGTATGAGGAACTGCATACTTTAATATGATCCTACGTCATCCATAAGGAATGATCACTAGGGTCATCATTAGGTATGCACTGAATTATGACGAGTAATGTGAGTGACCAAGATGGGATCTGTTCCTCTCGTCAAGAGGGCGATATCTCTGGGTCCCCTGATGAACTAGGACTGAAGAAAATGCATGGCCATGCTCAAAATGGATTAACATGTATTGTTAATATCATTTTGTATTTATTTTGTCTAATTCTCGATCAGGAAAGAGACCTTGATCAAACTCAACGATGACATACTTCTATGCCTTGTGATCAAGACATATATCGTAGAACAAAAGGAATAAGTAAATCTCTATTCAGATAGGTTAAATGATCGCTGATCATTTCATTTAACATGGGTAGTCATGACACCAGTCTAGAGGTTACTCATGACTTACGATCTTTAAAAGGTCGTTGCCAGTGTTAAATGAAACCTACACGGTCACACATAGAACAACATCTAGTCGGGAAGGAAATACCTCAAAAATAGTTAAATATGTGATGTATGAACTGATGGACGAACGATTGAAACATGAGATGTTTGAGAAAAACAAAATCAGCAGTGATCCGTTCGAACTCAACTGCACTAATTAAAGTCAGCAGTGATCCATTAGAACTGATGTCAGATCCGTTCGAACTCAACTGCGCTGATTAGGGTTTTTGTCAGTTTAGGAAACTGAGAAATCGTTCTCCTCTCTCTCTAATATAAATAGAGGAGCAGTTCCCTTTATTAGATACACGAAATAAACCCTAGAGGCAGCCATTTCTGAGAGAGAGAGAGAGAGAGAGAGAGAGAGAGAGATTTTGTGAGAGCTTCCTGAAAGTATTTATGGACTCGTCTAGCCGAGTCCGGCTACCGATATTCTCCATATCGTTAAGAAGAGCCGTATATTCAGAAATATGGACCTTAATGGGTGTACCTTCTGCCATCTTCAAGGAGTGGAAGCGCTGCTTCAAACGTAACTGGTTGGTAACCGATTTCTGCATGTAGATGTCTTCGAGTTTCTTCCACGCGCCGGCTGTTGTAGTCTCCATGAGGATTTCTTGAAGAGTCAAGTTGCTCAAACACAATTATATCATGGAGAGAACTCTATCATCCATCATCTCCTACTCAGTCGTTTTAGCTTCGTCCTTCATATCCACCGGTTTCCCAAAGATGGCGGCCTTCACACCCTGATTCGATAATATAGCCTTCATCCGCACTTGCCAAAGTGCGAAACTTGTTGTGCCATCATATTTCTCGATATCGAATTTGGTTGACATAGCTGCACTTGAATTCATGACGATACAAGTCGGTTAGTGATTGTCTTGCGGAAGCAAAAGATGATAGTAACTAGGCTCTAGTACCAATTTGTTAGAATAATAGGAAGAATATGGATCTAGAGAGAATAATTATGTGAGAAAGAAAGAGAGAATTAATGGAGAATTTTATTCATTGAATTGGATATCATTACAATAGCTAGGGGTCTCTTTATATAGGAGAGAGCCATACTAATTTCCAAAATAAATTGCCTAAATTAAAAATACAATTGCCTAAAATACAATGTAAGGATGGAAATAATTCACCTCCTTCCATTGTCTAAATATTTCCCAAATATTTATTTCTATAGTATAAGCATTTCCTAAACAACAATACTAAATAGGAAATAGATTATTGAGAGATTTAGAGTCATACATAACACAAACACATACCAGTTGAAACAAAAGACATATTAGTAAGATATAAAGATATACAAAATCTAAATAAACACATTTCAGATGAATATATGTCCATACCAGTGTAAGCAAATCACATACCAGTAAGGTATAAACACATATAAAGTCTAAACAAACACATACAAATAGATGAATTGATGTCCATACCAGTAAAAGCAAAACACATACAAGTAAGTTATTACATACATACAAAGTCTAAGCAAAACACATATCAGATGAATATAAGTCCATACCAGATTTCAACATACACATACTAGTCATTATATATCAAATTTTGACAAACACATACCAGTTAAAGCAAAAGACATACCAGTAAGGTATAAACTCAGACAAGTCTAAACAAAACACATATCAGATGAATAGAAATTCATACCAGATTTGAACAAACACATACTAGTCATTATATATCAAATGTTGACAAACTCATACCAGTCTAAACAAAACACATACCAGTATTATATAAATCCATACATGTCTAAACAAAACACATACCAATCTGAACGTATTGTGCGAAATCAAAATATTGCGAGATGATATGGATGGGAGCCGGGTGGGAGTCAATAATTTGGGTTTGTTGAATATTTGGGCTGATTTGAATTTGAGTCATTATGAGGTACTTAAAAAAATAGTTTCAAATATGACCGTACTCTCTGTGAGAGACAATGTGTGGTAGATATGATGAGAGCACCAAATTTTTTTTCCTAATATATATTTGATGGAAGAAATATTATTATTATTATTATTATTATTATTATTATTATTATTATATCTTCAACGATGTTCTAATTAAAATCATCATTAGAGTTCTAATATCTCACGCAAAGCGTGAAGATTTTGCTAGTAAATACTAAAACGTCTATATTTAAAAACAAAACAAAAAATTAAGGTACCTAACAATCACTACTGCCTACCAAGGTGGAAAAAACACTTGTAAAGTTCAAAATGATGTTGCTTCGTCAAATCTGATGCAAGTCTTATTGAAAAAACAGAACCAACATCTTGTCTTGAATCTTTGTTGATTGATATATAATTATAAATTATTTAGATACTTTTGAATTCTTAAAAAAAAAATTAATTTAGATACCTTTTGAAAAAGGGATTTTCAAGATTTGAATATAGTATATATTAATGGAATAACTAATTAGTTATGGAACAATAAAATAAAATGGAGTGTTCCCATGTCTCTACTAAAAAATAAAAAAATTAAGGTACGAAACAATATATATTGATTGAATAACTAATCATTCTTTTTTGTATAATTTTTTTTTTTCGAATTTCTTAAACTAGCAAAAACTAATAATTGGAATAGGACCATTTCAAGGCTGTTATACAAATTGTCAAATAGCAACATCACAACTACCATTATTAAATGAGCTCATATAAAATTTGTGTGCTCCCTTGAAATAATAGGAAATAGTTTGGAGCTCAAGTTTAGGTTTTGAATAAAGAAATCTTGATAATATAAGACTTGCCAATGAAATGAGGAACGAATTTATGGCATAAAATATAAAGAGATAAAACAACCTTTTTCTTTCTTTTAATAAAGCAGAATTTTTAAAAGATTCCCAATTAATGGTGCTGGTTCTATATCCTCAAGAACTCTCATTTATAGTATATAAATATATTTTATTTAATATATTTCTATATTTATATTCTCAGTATACACATAACAAGTGTAGAATGACAGATCACATATTTTGATATATTTAGGCAATACATAATAGTGTGGCAAAATTAAATTACTATCCGATTGTATATTTTCTTCTCCGAAAATTTAGTTTTAATCATCACTAGCTTTAAAAGAGAGCTTGTTTTCTGAAATAATCCTAGTGTATTTTTTTTCTGTTTTCTTTTTTGGTAAAATTGAAGGTTTTACCTCTGAGTTTATACAAACAATATTTTTGAAATAGGAGTTCGAAATTATATTTTGTTTTTTTTATTTCAAATTCTAAAAGTTTCTATGAGAAGTTTAAAATAATTTAGCTCATGTCAGATAGAAAAGTTAAATTTTAACTGTTAGAGTTCAAAATAGAAAATAAAATAATAATTTCAAAAACATAATTTGTACAAATTCAAACACCAGAATAAATATATTTTTATTTTAAGGTTATCACAAGAGATCTCCTACAAATATCTTTGAAGTACCTGTAGCAGTGGCCCTGGTCAGGCCTTGTTGGATAGAGGCGGCCGAATAGATAAGGGTTGTTGTTTCCCCATGGCTTGTACTATTTTGTGGCATGTACAGCCTTACTACTGTGCTATAAATCTGACTTACATCCAAACAATCAATTAACACACCACCCGTGTCTTACAAATTAAGGATGTTCAGCATAATCATAGATGACTGATCATTTAGAACTTACAAAAGATATAATTAGAATATATGAAATGTCTATCACAACATGCTGTACAGTGCATAATTTGTACTCACATATATCATCTATACTATAGTTAGAACCGGTCTTTAGAGTAGACCAACTAAGCCGGCACATATAAACTCACAATATTTGAGGCCTCAAATTATGTATTTTTAGTATGTATTGATGTAAATAGTTTTTAAATTGGAAAATTCAAAAATCACAGCCCACTAGCGTGATAAGGTCCAACTCCTGCATCGCATAAACCAATGTCATTCTGCATTTACACACCTCCAATTTGAGTATCTTCAGTTTTATGTCCAGTAATGTACTCAAAGACTTGATCACGAGACATGGAATTATAAGTCTGTAGATCTGACATACATAAATTTGGAAATTAACCAGTCAATTACCAATAGTTTTTATTTTCTTTTCAAATTGATTTATTAGCCTCTAAAAAACGAAATCAGTTATTCTTAAATAATTATGAATAGTTATAGTGTTTGTACTTTTTGTTAACTTATTTGTTATTTTTTTTTCTTCTAACTAGATTTTATTTAATTTGATTTATAAATTATGCATGAAAGCCTCAAATAAATGTCGCTTTGGGTCTGGAATGATCAGGACCGGCTATGCTTCTGACTAGTAAAATTATAATTACTCATAATTTGTTATACAAATTATAAACTCACATATATCATCTATACTATAGTAGAATTACAATTACTCATCAACTCATACCTGAGAAGTTTGAATCTTAACAAAAGCTTAAAGAAAAATTGTCTTGATAATTTAGTTATGCTTGTATATATATTATAACTACAGCTAATTAAAAAAGATATTTATATATAAAATTATGTGTATTTTTTTAATTATGTAGTTTATGAAGCAAATTAAAATTCATCCTTCGTGCAATGATACTTTCTTATGAATTTAACTAAAATCGAGCCTTATTAATAAGGATTGTATACACACAGATTATTGAATTGCTACACAGGCCACATAACCAATACTGATCACAAATTATTTGGACTAGGTAAGTTAACGAGCTCAGTCAGCTTACCCAACCCAGATGGAAACCACCAATGCTGCCTGTCTTTAGCTCCGTAGAAATATAAGGACCAACTACAGAAAAAGCGGGGCATAAAAAAGGCTGCATAAACAAAGTGAACCCCAATTTCATTTATCATGTTTTTGGTGGGGGATAGGGATGATCACCAACCCCAACATCATTATCTACCTATATTTGCTTCTATACCCTCCTAAAGTACAGAATTTATCAAATTCTAGTCTAGATTTTCTTGTATTTAATCAAAGTTTTCTAAAATAATTTATAATTCACGAGAAATCACACACTTATTTGTTGCGTATGAGTTAAACATCATCTAAACATACACATTCTATAATTATGGATATGTCTATGCAAATCTATGTATAATAAATTACAAAATAGAAAAATAAGATTATTTAAGTCTTCTCACGTGGCCTATTTGGAAAGAAAAGAATATATATGTCTATACAAATAACATAACTCATGCTAAGACGACACAAATTCTCCCCACAACCCATATATGAATGATTAACAACTGCCGAAATATTGACTTAGAATTAGAATAAAATAAAAAATTAATGATTAATACTCAAATTGATAAAATAATTTATAACTTTTCATTTGATTTTTTTATTTTGTTTGTTTTTAACATTTACAATGATATTCTAACTTTTGCATAAGGTAATAATAATTTCCACCCTCCATAATAAACCGCCAGTGGACGCATCTTGACCGAGAGACCTGATATCGTATAATTAAAATTAGAATATCGTTAAGTTTACTAAGTTTATGCTACATTGTAAAATGATAAAGTTTCATATTATTAAGAATAAAATAATAGTTTTTAATACAAAGATTTGATTAAAAAAATGTATGTATTTGTTCTTCTTAAGAAAAATAAGGCGTAAAATAAAAATTTGACGTCTTACGGATAAACATACTAAAATAAGCGACTATTATTGTGTAATATATCAGTACCCATAGTTTGAGAACACATGCTAAAAATAATTTATTCATATCAAAAATTTCTCGTAAAAAGAAATTTGAAAAAATTCATCCATAACATTAATTCTCTTATAACCAAATTTGTTTTATCCATCAAAGATTACATATCGAGTTAACCAAATTTATTATTTATCTCGTTCTTCTTATCAGAAGTAAGATAAAATAAACTAATTAAATAATTCTAGTTATCAGTTACCCTGCGGTTTAAATGCATAAAACAACACTAAACTAACAAGAACATAATTTAGATAATAATCATATTTGTATTAAAATATAATAAAAATTACTATTATTACAAAAAGTAATACTAATTTAGACAAAAATAAATACTACAGGTGTGTCAAAAATTTACAGTATAATATATAGTATAAACACAACAAAGAAAAGTCAAAAGTACATATTCGACAAAGATTCAAAATATCAACAATGCGGATATGAATGTGGGTCGCTTCAGATAAGAATTCAGTTTAGATATTTAGACGGATACGAATGCAGTTTGAATAAATACTGATTCATTTCGAATATTTAAACAGATACTTATCCGTATTATTTTTCTTACACTTAAATATTTGTGACGACAAAGTTAATAAATTATTACAACTTTAAAAAAAAATTAAAAGAATTAGCAACAAAATATTAATATGGATGTGGATAATATCCGTAGCTGAATATGATTAAAAAAAAACCAAAACATTCATACTTGTATCTGTACGTATATCCGTATGTATATCTATATAGAGTGAAATATCCAAAAATATATATGATCCGAATAATAAATTATCAGGGTTCATATATTATTTGTATTCGTATCTGCGAACCAAATAGATAATCAAATTCATATCTGAATAAAAGTATCCCAATGTGTTTTCTTGAAAAGTAGAAAGTCTTCTTCACAATTTACACACAATAGAAGGACCATTCTCAAAATTTATTCTATTGTATTTATCTGTAAGTGGTGGGAACCACATGCCTCCTGATAATCTTAAACTAATCCATTTACATTGCACAAGAATACTAATTCCATTTCCATTATTCAAAAACCCTCCTCGACTTTTCTTCCCTAAGCAAAACTGCTCTCTGTGTTCAGTTCTGCTCCCCTGGTTCTGTTTTCCGTTCCTATCTTTAATCTTCTCTTTTTTCGATTAAATTAATACAGTCCTAAGCCTTGTAGGAAAAGCAATATCTCTTTCTGGGTATATATTCCATCTAGAGACTAGCTTCCTAAGAACTTCAGAGCTTCCCAAATTTCTTCTGTAAAACCCTATAATTTCCAGTTTTAATCGATTTTGGTCATACCCAAGAAAGTTTTTTGAGTTTTTTTTGTTTAGTTTATTCTTGGTCTTGTTTTTAATCAAGAGAGAATCGAGTGAGGAAAAGAGGGTTTTGACGATTGAGGTCATGTATCAAGGCCAAATTTCAAGGTCTTTCTCTTTCAGAGGTTCTCTCAAGGCTTTGGAGGCTGATATTAATCATGCTAATACCTTGTAAGCTCTCTCTCTTTCTATCTCTTTTTTTTTTGTGTAATACAGCTCAAACTACTTGTTGGGTATTTTGTATTTTTGCCTGAAAAACCTCAAATACGATGTTTATCATACAAAATGCTGGAAAAATCCTCTGTGCGTCTGGTATTTTGCGAATTTTCTCTGATTCTTAAAGGAAGTGCATGTGGATACTTTCCAGTTTGTCCAATTTTGAGGTTTTACTGGGGTGGACTGCAAAAGTGTCCTTCAATTTTGGGTTTCTATTTCTATTTCAAAACGGAGGAACACTTGGGTATTTCTTCCTAATTTGAAGTTTTTTAGGGATATGCAAGTAATTTTGAGGTTTCAAGGAATCAGTATGTACAATTCAAATTCCTTATATTTATCATCTATGTTTATTTATTTATATATTTATTTAAATAAATGTACTTCAATCAGAATCTGGATAAGGCTGCCAGTTTTCACTGATTTTTCTATCTGTGCTGCCAGTGTTGACCTTCATCTTTTTTTTACGCAAAACCTTATGGGTTTTCTTTTTGAAAAAAAAATTCAGGGCAGATGCTATCCAAAGGGCATATGGTGGTGCGAGTGTGCAAATGAGATTATCATACAGTCCTTTTGCGCCGATTTTTCTTTACTTAATGCAATGGATGGATTGCAGCTGCTCTTTCTCTTTACCAAGTTATTTCGGCCTTCTTCACATTCTTGTTTACAAGGTAATTTTTGATAAATGAAAGAAATACACTATAAACTGCAAAAAGTTTGCATTTTTTAGTTAATTGTGAGTAATCAGAATAAAAGTTTTTTTTATTTGGGTGTGCATGTGCAAAAGCCAGATTATGAGGGGCTTAGTGCAAATAATTTTATGTAAAATATTGAGTAGTATTTTTATAGTTTGTTTGGTTAATGCAGGTTAGTATTGATGGAGACACTTCAATTTCAACATACGAAAGAAGGGCCAGCATTAAAGAATTCTACGGTACAATTTCTATTTCTTTGACAGCTTTTCGGTATAAACAAACCACTGGATTCTAATTTTGTGCAATTAAAAAAATTGCAGCGATAATATTCCCGTCTCTGCAACAGCTGGAGGGAAACTTGGCGGAGAAGGAGCTGAAGGAGAAAGGACGAAACAAGGATATAATTGGTAGAAAGAGAAATGAGGAGTGGAAAAAGCAGCTGTCTTTTGAGAAGGATTTAGAGAGAGAAGATGAGTGTGGGATCTGCATGGAGGTCTGTACCAAAATTGTGCTGCCGAATTGTAACCACGCCATGTGCATCAATTGCTACCGTGACTGGTATGTTTTTGTTTTTTATTTTTATTTTTTGGGTTTTTGGTTGGTTTTTTGTTGTTTTGTTGAATGGTTTAAAGGTTGAATTGAGGTCTTTTTGTTGCGTTTTGAGGATTTTATTGCATTTTCTTGGGGCGTTTATAATCAATATTTGATAAAGTATATCTCCTTAGGTTTGTTATTTTCTGCCCAAATTTATGCTCGCAAATAACGACTCAATTTAGCCTCAATCAATCACTCAATGGTAAAATTAAGGATCAGTTGTCCTTAATTTACCCAAATTAGCTCCAATTTACTTCCAATTAACCCACGTGCAATTAGCCTCAAATTTAACCCAATTTATCCCCAATCAACCCCTCAAATGGTAAATTAATGGTCAAATTGTCCCAAATTCAATCCCAAATTTGCCTTAATTCACTCGCAATTAATGACAATTCTAATTCCTTTTTTCCATTTCTTTTATTTAGGTACGTTAGATCGCAATCGTGCCCTTTTTGTAGAGGAAGTCTAAAAAGGGTTAAATCAAGAGACCTTTGGGTTTTAACAAGTGAAGGAGACGTAATTGATCCAATCTCGTTGGAAAAAGAGAACGTCCAACATTTTCATAGCTACATAGATAGCTTGCCGCTAATTATTCCGGACAATCTTTTCTTGGTCTATTATGATTATCTAGTGTAATTATTGTTGGATATTAATTAGGGTGGAAAAATTTGAAGGAAAAAGAGAAGAAATGTTGTACACGTTGTTTGAAAAGCCGACCGTTGTGTAGATTTGAGTCCGGTTAGGAGAGTTTGATTCGTCTCGAAATAATTGTACATGAATTAAACTCAGTTTCTAAAGAAATTAATGTCGTGCTTTTGCGACCATTTAAAAAGGGAATTTTCCACTAATAGGCATGTTGAGTTTTGGAATACCAAGAATACAAGTTCAAAAGAAAATTCCCATAATGACGATATTCGGTCTTTCAAAAGACTGAAATTTACAAAAGTGGGGCCCAAGCAAATTTTCTGTCCCATTGATCCGGTGAAAGAATATTCAAGGGATTGGAATTTTCACTTTGCTCCCTATACAATAAGATATTTGTCAAAAATACTATAAAATGCATCTCCATGTGTAAATATTGAAAAAATAATGGCAAAATAGCTGGTATTATTTTCTGCATACAATCTTGAGCAATTTTTTCACATATTTTTAACAAAACTATTCTAATTTATAAAGGAAAAAAAAATATCTGTTGCCTCTAGCTTTAAAATAAGATATTTGCCAAAATATTTATAAAAATTCCTTTACATTTATAAAATTTAAAATTAAGTGGAAAAAAAATATGATTATGCTTACTTTTTATGCGTACTATTTGAAACACAAAAATACATTTGTTTCATATATTTTAAATAGAAATATTGAAAATATGTGGCATAGAAGAACTAGAGGCAACACACAATTTTTTTTTCTTTATAAATTATAATATTTTTGTTAAAAATATGTAAAAAAAAATTGTTCAAGATTGTATGCAGAAAATATTACCAGCTTTTTTGCCATTATTTTTTCAATATTAATACATATAATTTATACATGGAGAGGCATTTTATAGTGTTTTTCACAAATATCTTATTTTATAGGGAGCAAAGTGAAAATTCCAATCCCTTGAATATTCTTTCACCGGATCAATGGAGAAGAAAATTTGCTTGGGCCCACTTTTGTAAATTTCGGACCGAATATGTCATTGTTCGGTGATTGGTAGAATAGTGGAAGAGCGGAAGAGCGGAAGAGCAGTTATTCCAATTTATTCTATTATCGTTCAGCAACATTCATGGAATAACAAGTTGATTTAAAATATATAAATAATACATAATTACTACAATGTCCTTATTCTAATCATACTTTTTTAATTAATTTAATTATTATTTAACCTAAAAGAAAATAATTTTTTTTAATTAAATAAGATAGAAAATAATTTGTTTGATTTACTAAATCATTTATGCATGACAAGAGAGATGGAGAAAATGAACAACGAAAGAAATATATGGGAGATAGATCTCTTTAGATAGAGAAAAATGAGCATAACTATCTTTACATTTTAAATATATGATTTCATGAAATTATTATTGAGAATTGATGGTTTTTTCATCCTTATTTTTTTACAAAAAATTATTTGGAAAAAAAATAAGAGAGAGAAACATAGCATTAATAAATAATACCATGTCATCTCAAGATTGAAGAAGAAGGGATATTTTTGTCTTAAATTTTGGCTTATTTCATGGAAGAAAGATCTTCCATCCCCCCCCCCCCCCCCCCCTCCCCCCGAAGAAAATTTCACTCTTCCACCTATTTATTCAATTTTCTTCCATCCTTGTTCAGCTGGAATAACCCACTTCTTCCACTCTTCCACTCTTATTCCACTTTGCCGAACGCCACCTATGGGAATTTTCTTTTAAGCTTGTGTATTGTTGGTATTCCAAAACTCAACTTGTGTATTAGTGGAAAATTTCCTTTTGAAAGTTGAACACATTAGAAAAGCCGACCCTTGTGTCGGTTGATTAAGTCTGGTTTGAGAGAAAAAATTGCACATGGAAATAAAGTTATTTTTTTTTAATTTAAACATTTAAAAGAGCATTTTCTCATTGTTAAAGAATATAAAATGTTTAATTTAATATAGATCTATATTCTGGTAAAAAAATAAAATATAAACAAATTTTGTATTCCTTTTGTATTTTATTTTGTGGGAAAAAAATATATAAAATATATTGTAAATTGTTAATATAAATATTGTGGGAATATTATATCTAACTAGAAATTAATGGAAAGCTCTATATATTGTCATGTATATCATTTGAGGATAGAGAACTAAGAAAGTGATGTAAAAAGAGAAAAATTTATTTTTGACTCCTCAACTATTCAATTAGTTTTTTTTTGGCCCTTTAACTTTTTATTGATCCCTTTTTTACCCTTCAACTATTGAATTAGTTTCTTTTTGGCCCTTTCATCCGTTAAATGCATACATGTCCGTTAACTTGAGACGTAAACGATGATTTGATATGTATTTATGATGTCGCAATTGTGACATGGTAATTATTTGAAAAAAAATAAAAAAAATTCTCAATACTCTCATTTCTTTTCCTTGTATTCTTTCTATCTTATATTTTTTTAAAATTGCCCCTTAAGTTTGATTCGATATGAATTTTTTCATTAATTAATTTTTTTTTAGAAAATATAAGATAGAAACAATACGAGTGAAAGAAATGAATCTACAAGATTACACACAAAGATTATTTCGGTTGGACACAGAAAAACAAATGAAATGTGAAGATTTGTAAGCATGAAATCCTATACTCACATGTACCGATATGTGAGCCCTACGTTCTAATATAGGGCTGCATATATAAATAGATGAAAAGGGCTGTCATTTAAGATAAGATCATAAAAAAGAAAATTCTATCCATCTTTTGAGAAAAGAGAGAAAAGATTCTGTCTTGAGAGAGAGATAAATTGGATCCTAGTAAACTCTGATTTCTCCATCAACAAAAGAGCGCATTCGTGTGTGGATACGTTTAGAGGGCATGCCGGAGTTGTAGCGTCTTTCGTGATCAAAATATTGTAAAGGTTGCGTACGAGATGTTTAGAGTTGAATCAAAAAGGAAGTTTTTCGGAAATGAATTGTGATATCCGGAGACGAATTGCGAAACCCTACTAATCGGACGAATATGAGATTCAATCGGAATACACGGTTCCTTAGTTTGGAAATAGATGAATTTTAATTCCGCTGTGTATATATGATTATGCGTTTCATTACATCATATTTACCTTCCAAAACTTCAAAATATCATACTCCTTGGGCTTTTAATTCTTAGACTTCTTATATGGGTCTAGATTTTAAAGTGAGTTTAATTAAAGCTGGGTTTTATTTGAAATTTTGGTTAGCATTTCAAATTTTCAGTAAACAACTGGGCCTTTAGTTTTGTGACTTCCGCTCAGTTGAAGTCGAAGATGGACAAAAAGGGAAAGAAAAAAAAAATCTCAAATTGCTAACGTTTTGAGCAACAATTGAAATTGAACAAGGCATAAATGTAATCAAGTTAACTATATGCACGGCTGGTTATATAAAATTTATGAATTGTTTGTACTAAATTTCATCCATCTTTTTAATTTCGGAAAACATTGGAAGTATATATAGATATTTATACATATGCATGACATGTGGAAATGGATTGGGTTGGATATAATCAAATCCAAATTCTCATCTAGCTACCGCCCTTTTGTTTTCAATAAGCTAACCTGAAAAGATCTAAGAACCTAAACAGGACCAACAGTTCTGCTTTGGTTCTCCTCATGAGATATTTTAGGTAGAGGCTCTTGAAAATGAAACCCTAACCATAAAAGATTTTGGTCACATTAATATGATGAACCTGTTAGCCCACTCAAAATTTCATTTTCATTTCAGGAAAATAATAACAAAAAGTAGCTATTACACGATACTTGTCCCAATCCATGTGAAGATCTATAGTGGTTACTCACTCAGATTTCCGTTTAAGATATGATCATTATAATAATTTATAGATATTATTATTCTGTTTTAGTTTCGTGATGAATTTTTAGAACACTTGAGAAGTCAGATTTACAGACCTCCTTTTGTCCCCATGATATTCAATTATTTCCAATTAAAAAACCACAAGTAAGTTTGGATCCAGATTTCAAATTGACAAAACTCTTCACCCGCATATTTCTGATTCTGACTTAATAATAAAAAAATTCAAATCAGATGAATTTCACCAACTCAGTTTAACGGCAACATAACGGCCGTTAAATATCAAAACAGCCCATCTACCTAAAACTAAAACCCAGCCGCCAATTCAATGAACCAACGGCGCTGTACAGCCCAACGGAAATAAATACCACACCGTTTTGCTTTGGTTTTAGTTTTGCACGTCGCCGTTACTATTCAGACCCTCAAATTACGCTTGCACCATGACCACATATTTCTATCTTTAAATCTTTTTGCCTGAAGGCGTTCTATAGATATAATATGAGAAATTATTAGATGAGTAACACTCATATATGCATTTTTACAACCAAAGTAGAATTGATTATAACTGACTAGAATTAAAATAAATGTTTACAATAGTTGCACATATTCATATAACATATAATTAGTATTATCATATATCTTTTATCTCGCATCCAAAATTATAACGATTTAATGTTTTTAGTTAAAATATATTATCAGAAATGTGTTTTAAATAAGTTTAAAAGATATATAAAAAAAGGGGCCGTTAAGTGCACAAAAAATTGGACAAAAAAATAGACAAAAGATCTACACCCTTCATTCAAAACTTGATGGACGCTCAAGATTCAATGTACATCTTCCATTCATTTCCCATTCATTGACCCAACCGGTTCAAAAAATAGAAAAAAAACCAATCAAACCCCCCATTGGCCTCTTCCTCTTCTTCTTCTCTTTCTTTCTGACTCCACCAACAGAGAACCCTCTCTTTCTCTCTCGCACGGACGGCAGATCTCCGCCCCTCTCAGGCAAACGACGTGGCAGATTGAACGCCTCCTCCTCTTCTTCGCGTCCTACTACTTCCGTGAATCCTTTGATTTTTCGCCAATCACTTCCTCCTCTTTGCAGCCGCTCTCTTTGATGGCATCTATTGGTGATTCCAGTGGTCAAAATGGAAAGGATTTTGAGGTATTTTTACATGAAATTTTGATATTTACATGTTTTATTTAAAATATTTTAATTTAGTAATTTGTTTCATTTTTGTAAATTAATGTAGAAGGGGCATTGTAATTTTGAGGATATATCAGTCGGTAAATATTTTCGAACAATTGATGAAACCAGAACGTATTATGAAGAATATGGTCGGCTACGTGAGTTTGGGATTCGTATACGATCCTCAACTAAAGGAAGATGCCGGTCTGACAATGTGACAAGTGTATTGTTTGTTTGCCAAAGAGAGGGAAAATATTTGGTTGCCTCGAATGAGAGTGATGAGGAAGATGAGAGAGCGGATGAAGTGGGAAAAAATAAAAGAGTAAGAAGTACGTCAACAAAAAAATGTGAGTGCAAGGCACGATTAAATATAAATTATGAGGAAGTCATGGGCAAATGGAAAGTCACTCAATTCGATGACACTCATAATCACGGATTCGTCAGTCCGTGTAAGAGACAAAAAATAATGTCAAATCGACAAATTCCAAGTGTTTTAAAAAATCTAGCCGTAAAATTTAAAGATCAAAATTTACCGGTCTCTAAAATGGAATCAATTTATGATGGAGAAAATACCGGATTTGAAACGAGAAAGTTTTACAATCATTTCAGAGATTTGAAGCTTAAAGAGCTAGAGTGCGGGGATGCACAAGCTGTGCTTGAATATTTTCAGAAAATGCAAGCATCAAATTCACAATTCTTTTATGCGATTCAAATGGATGAAAAAGGTAGAGCGGTGAATTTCTTTTGGGTGGATGCTCGATCCGTGCGGTGTACCATTCTTTCGGCGATGTGATTGCATTTGATACTACGTATCGGACAAATACGTATAATATGCCTTTTGCACCATTTACGGGAGTGAATCACCATATGCAGACTATTCAGTTTGGATGTGCACAAGATGAATCTGAAGTGACTTTTACATGGTTGTTTACTACTTGGCTTAGAGCAATGGGTGGGTGTCCTCCAGTTGCTATTCTCACGGATCAAGACTTGGCAATGAAAGGATCAATTGCCAAAGTCTTCCCAAATACTCGTCACCGTTTGTGCATATGACATATTATGAAAAAACTTCCAGAAAAATTGTCAATTTGTACCATAATGAATCTAATTTTAGCAAGGAGATAAAACAATGTATTTGGGGCACATTTAAAAAAGAAGAGTTTGAGGAGAGATGGAATGAGTTGATGAAAAAATACGGATTGGAAAGCAATGAGTGGCTTAAGAACTTGTATGATATTCGCGAAATGTGGGTGCCTGTTTATAATCGGGGAACATTTTTTGCCGGTATGAATACTACCGGGCGAAGTGAAGGTGTGAATTCTTTTCTTGATGATTTTGTAGATTGGAGAACAACTCTAAGAGAGTTTGTTGTGAAATATAATGAAGCTACGAAGAGAATTGTGAAAAGAGAAAATGATGAAGATTATGTTTCAGAACATAAGCTTCGAATTATTGAGGAAGATGACTACTTATTGAAGCATGCAGGGGATGTTTATACAAGAAACGTATTCAATAAATTTAAGGTGGAAATGAAAGAAGCTCTTAAATTCAAAGTTGAAGAGGTGATAAGTGAGGATGGCAATGAATTTCAATCTTTTAGAGCGAAGAATCCACAAAGTAAAAATTATAAAGATACCTTTTTCAATTTAGTGTGAAACTATATATATATATTTTTTATTTTATGAAATATTTATCATTTCATTTATTTTTTATATTTTAGGTAAGGCAAGTTTTCAAAGTGACGCGGAAGAGAATTCATGAATTTGGTTGCAACTTTGGACTTTTTTTCTATTTTAGAAGTTTGTAGAATTATTTGGAAGTTTGTAATTTTGGACTTATTTTAGGGTTATCATAGACTTTTTTGTAATTCTATGCATTTTAGGGACTTTTGTGTAAATCTATGTATTTTAGGGATTTTTATGTAAATCTATGCATTTTAGGGACTTTTGTGTAATTCTATATATTATAATGCACTTTTATGTAAAACGATGCACAACATCTGAAGAACTTGTCTATTATTTTTCCATCTACAATATCAAAGTCTAAATGATGCACAATATTATCACTTACCATGAGAACAAAAAAGAAAAAAAGAAACAAAGATTAATTTGACAATAAACCCAAAACCTCGACAATAAACCCTAAAGTACACATACAACACATCACCAACACATAACACATAACATAAACACCAACACAACAAATAACCCTAAATCAAATTATTCCCATACTTGCATAATTACAATACTAATTATAACACATAACATACACACCAACACAACAAATTGATTTCTTTGATTCTTTTCAATTTTTTCAAATCTCAATATTTGCTTCTTTTCAAATGCTTCAAATCTATTCTCGAAACGTTCAACTTGAAACTTGAGGTGGATTGGTGCGAAGTAAATGTTGTCACACCAAGCAAAGTGATCGCAAACTTGACATTTGTAAAATGCTCGACCATTATTCTTTGGGGTTTTTGCATGAAGTACTAAGCAACTTCTTACACAACGAGGGCACATATACGCATTCTCCTCTTCAGAACCCCACCTATATGCGCCAACACCGCTAGTACCTACAACAATATGTACAAAATCAGTACGATGAATAAAAATCCATATACATGAAGAAAGTTAAACCCTAAATCAGTACACGAAAAAGTTAAACCCTAATAATACTATACTTCACTATTAAGTCCACATCACTGTAAATCAACCCTAAATCAGATCCTAAATCAATGATAAAATTACTGTAATTAATCAATGATAAAATGAGAGAACCTAAATCATAAGTAAAATGAGAAACCCTAGATCAAAAATAAATTACTGTACTGTACTGTAATAAAATGAGAAACCCTAAATCAAAAGTAATACTAATGATGACCCTAAATTGATGTTTTTTGGGTACACCAAAAAATCCCTAAATCAGAAATAAAATGAGACATAATTCAGTCAAAATTCCCCCAAAAATCAGCAACTCAGACCAAAATCAGTCAAAAATAAACCCTAAATCAGACAAAAATCAGCAAATAGACGAATTAACAACCTAAATAAACCCTAGTCCAGCCATAAAAGAAACTGTATTCAGTCATTAATCCTAATTAAAAATCAAAATCCTAAAATTAAGAATACGTACTGACCTGAATGCAGATGCTTCATCGCCCAGCAGAGGAGTGTCACGTCGATTTGGACATGCGTTGTCGATCTGCCACGTCGGAGAAAGAGGAGTGATTGAGGAACGAGCTTCATCACACTCTGTTTTTGACGAAAAATCAAAGGGTTCACAGAAGTAGTAGGAGGCGAAGAAGAGGAGGAGGCGTTCAATCTGCCACGTCGTTTGCCTGAGAGGGGCGGAGATCCGCCGTCCGTGCGAGAGAGAAAGAGAGGGTTCTCTGTTGGTGGAGTCAGAAAGAAAGAGAAGAAGAAGAGGAAGAGGTGAATGGGGGGTTTGATTGGTTTTTTTTTTCTATTTTTTGAAGCGGTTGGGTCAATGAATGGGAAATGAATGGGAGATGCACATTGAATCTTGAGCGTCCATTAGGTTTTGAATGAAGGGTGTAGATCTTTTGTCTATTTTTTTGTCCAATTTTTTGTGCATTGAACGGGCCCCATAAAAAAATCTCATTGATATGATATTAGTATTTCAACAAAATATTTAAAATTTATTATTCGTGAAAGAATATTTATAACTATTTTCTACATATTAAAATAATCAAAATACAATATAAGAAATATATGTTATAAATTATAATAGAAAACGAGTATTTGAAATGTAACTTCGTAATTATTTTTACTCAAATCTTCATCAGTGACGGAGCTTAATAGGGACTGGGAGAGGTCATGCCCCCCCCCCCCCCCCCAAGATTTGGACCGAAGAGTATATATCAGTAGTGATTTAGTGAAATTTATTTTTGAAATACATGTATTTCTAAGATTTTTGTACAGTGTTAATCAGTAGGGAGATTTTTTTTGGCCCCCCCAATAAATCGGGTCAAGCTCCGTGCCTGATCTTGATGACACCATTAGCATATAATCTTCTCCTAAACTAGACTCTTAGCATATAATGAAGTACTACAGTACTATTTGCACCGGGTGCACGGCGAGTTTAATAGTCACTCAGACCGAGTCCAGGGAAGACTCGAAGAGGAACCTTGTCCGCAGTATAAAAACCCCATCCCTTTCCCCTTGTCCAAGCACAGTCTATCTCTTTCCACTTCTAGATTACTCTTCTCTCCTCTCTTCGATTTCAAAACTCTTCGGCTGAAAGATGTCTGCCTACTGCGGAAAGTACAAGGGTATGACGCTCTTTAGATTCTTTTGCTCTAGTTAGATCTGTTTTTGCTTTTGTTTTTGTTGTTTTTTTGGATTTGAGTGGTGTTTGAGCTGGTTTGAGTGGGATTTGTGGTGGTTTGTAGGTTTTAATTGGCTGATTTGGTGTGTTGTGAGTGAGATTGAGTCGATCTGCCTGTTTAGTTTAGTTTTGTTTAATTTCAGTTTTTTTAGAATTGTTTTGCGCGATTAGTGTTAGTATTAGTTGGTTAGGCTGCTCTTGTTTGCTGCTTTGATTTTACTAAATCGAGTTTTAATTTTTAGATCTGATGGTTTTTAAAGAATATTGTGAAATTTTAGTCGGTCTTTAAGTCTATAAAGGTGCTTAACTTTCTAAAAAGTAAATCTAAGCTTTCAGTCAGATTTACTTTTATAGAAAAAATATTTTTTATACAAAATCCGTTGATCAGAACCAGATTTAATAATCTATTTCTGTTTTTCATCAAATCAACTCTACAACTTCAGCTTCACTATCTTAGCTAATCAGATCGAATCTGTGGTTTCATAAAGATTTAAACTATCGAATAAATAGATTCAGTGCTTTCAAGTATTCTTTGCTCTCGTACTGTTTTTGAACAATTGCTAGCTAAATCTATAAATACTCTATAAATATCAATTATTCTTACACTATAGTGGCTCACTAGTGAATAAGATAAACTCTGCATACTTATTGATCTGATCTTCAATCTTTCAGATGAACTCATCAAGAACGCCACCTACATCGGAACTCCCGGCAAGGGAATCCTCGCGGCCGACGAGTCCACCGGCACCATCGGCAAGCGGTTATCCTCCATCAATGTGGAGAACGTCGAGGAAAACCGCCGCGCGCTGAGGGAACTCCTCTTCTGCACGCCCGGGTGCCTGCAGTACCTGAGCGGAGTCATCCTGTTCGAGGAGACTCTGTATCAGAAGACCAAGGACGGGAAGCCGTTTGTGGATGTGTTGAACGAGGGCGGAGTCTTGCCCGGGATTAAGGTCGATAAGGGTACCGTGGAAGTTGTGGGCACCAATGGCGAGACCACAACTCAGGTATTATTTCTTACTCTGATTTATAGGGTATTGGGAATTTAGATTTATTTAGCAGCTGTTTGATAAGATCTGTGATAGTGAGACAACCTAGTATGTGCAAAGTCAAAAAAGTATTAATTGCTTGTGAGTTGATAAATATAATCGCAATTATTGTTTTCGTGTGGATGTAATGTTGGCATTTTTGCAAATAATTAATTCTGATCGTGTTTACACACCTATGATCTGTTTTCAATTAGGGAAAAATTAAATTGGAACAAGTCCATATATAGATAGGTCTGTTTATTAACTCCACGTCATGCATTTATCAGTAGTACTGTTCTTTTTTTTCTTCATTTTTTGTCAACACATTATAATATAGTCTTAATATTTAATCAGTCATTAGTTGATCAGTCAAATTGTCTATATTTGAAATATTTAATCATTCAGTCAAATTGTCTACAGTCTTAATATTTAACTATTCATTTATTGACCAGTCAAATCACCTTAGTATCCCACAACAAACCCTGGCCCTTATTTCAGAACACTTTTAGTTTTAACCTTCTTACACGACTCTTTGAGTTAAAAGTAATCCCAATTATTGTTTTCGTATAGATTTAATGGTGGTATCTTGCTCATAAATTCTCACCATGTGTACAATACCTTGTCTATTTTCATTTTAGGGAAAAATTAAATTGTAATTTTTCCATATATAAATATGTGATTATGAATTATCTTTGCATATCCTGCATCGCTCAATAACGTTGCTCTTTTTTATCATTTTTATTTCCTAACATCTTATAATAGTCTTAATATTTAATCATTCATCAATTGACCAGGAAAAATTGCCCTAGTTCCCCTCCTTTTAATCTTCTTACCAACTCGTTCCTTTTCTTTTCAGGGACACGATGACCTGGGAAAGCGCTGCGCGAAATACTACGAAGCCGGCGCCCGTTTCGCCAAGTGGCGCGCGGTCCTCAAAATCGGCCCGACCGAACCTTCTCAACTCTCCATCGACCTAAACGCCCAAGGCCTGGCCCGTTACGCCATCATCTGCCAGGAGAACGGTTTGGTCCCCATCGTCGAGCCTGAGATCCTGGTCGACGGGCCCCACGACATCCAGAGGTGTGCTTACATCACCGAGCAAGTCCTCGCGGCCTGCTACAAGGCTTTGAACGAGCAACATGTTCTTCTAGAAGGATCTCTATTGAAACCCAACATGGTCACGCCTGGCTCTGATTCCGCCAAGGTGACGCCTGAGGTGATCGCTGAGTACACGGTGAGGACTTTACAGAGGACCGTTCCGGCGGCGGTTCCGGCTGTCGTTTTTCTCTCCGGCGGGCAGTCGGAGGAGGAGGCGACGATGAATTTGAACGCCATGAACAAGCTCCAGACTAAGAAGCCGTGGAGCCTTTCGTTTTCGTTCGGAAGGGCGCTGCAGCAGAGTACGTTGAAGGCGTGGGGCGGGAAAGTGGAGAACGTGGAGAAGGCGAGGGCGGCTTTCATTAAGAGGTGCAAGGCCAATAGCGAGGCGACACTTGGCACGTACAAGGGAGATGCGGCTGGCGGTGAGGGGGTGTCTGAGAGCCTTCATGTCAAGGACTACAAGTACTAAGGAGGTTTGAACTTTTTGGGTTGTTGAGATGAGAGGGTGTTGTGTGTTTGTTTAAGAAGCATAATGTTATGTCTGTTGTGTTTAATAAGTCGAACAACGTGTAATCGTTGAGGATCTGTGTGTAGTCGTTGAGGGTCAGTGTTTTTGAGATGATGTTCGTTTTAACATTTGGGCTTCTCTGTTTAGTTGTTTTTGGCTAGTATTATATGGCTTGTATGCTATTTTTTTTTCTAGAGCCCCATTCCTGTTTGTGAGGTTTTGATCCAAGACATGGAACTTAATATTTCAAACATGTATTAACGATAATCCTCTTCTAACATAGGACTCAATATGACTCAAAATTCTTTGTTTAGGGGTCTGTAGATGTGTTCAAAATAATCTTGTGCTCGTTGTTGAAAATCTATTTCTATCTAAAATTTCACGAACTTGAATTGTCCTTGCAGTGCTTGCGCTATAGCATTACGAGTATTTCATAACTGAAAGATGGCCATTCACGAACTTGACATGGCCAATTCATTAAAAATCATGCGTTTTGATCGTGTACACACATATTTTGTGATTGTTCTTGCTATATATAATATAACCAACTGTTAATGTTAATACGTGAATACATAGAACACTTAATATTATTTTGCCTTTTAGAATAGTTTATAGAAGTTTTGCTAATTTGATATTGGAGGATAATCAAAATCATACAAAAGTTCAATGAATATTAGAATAATGCTGTGGTCTTCTTTGGGCGTCACTCCAAGCCATATCCCTCCGACCTGGTCATCAACTCGCATGGAGGGGTTCTTACAGGTGTATGGTCTCCTTTGGGGGCCCCTCCGACTTCTGTCCCTGCCCGTGCATCGGCCATCAATAACTCGCATGGAGAACTTAAGTGTGTAAGGCCTCATTTAGTTGTCACTCGGATCTCCGTGCCCACCCGTGTGTCATCACCTCGAACGTGAGGCATTCTACAGGTGTAAAGATTTCTTTTAGCAATCCTCCAATGTCTGTCCTTGCCCGTATGTCTATCTCGCATATGAGGTTTCTTACGTGTGTAAGTATTTCTTTGGGTGTTCTTTTTATATATTTCCCCGCCCGCGCGTCATCACCTTGCATGGGGGTGCTTCCATGTGTTGCAATGTACCAGGTGTGGTCAATGATGCCTTAGTAAGCCCGATTTAGTTGCTCTCTGGTAATTTTGTCTTGATCAGATTGTACTTTATTAAATAAAGATATTAATTTTACAACAAATAATTCAAATTAGACAGCCTAGTGATTTGTCATGCTACATAATGTATACGATATACATACCAGACAACTATTGTCAACAAAATTTTATCATTGTGATAAATGATTTATCATGTTTAGTAAAGAAATAAGAATAATTCGAGAAATTACATTGTATCAGATCTGTAATGATAATTTGGTGACTTTTAATTGTCGTCTTTGTGGATTGGCTCATATACCTCTAAGATGGTGGTTTATTTTGTCGCTATTTCAAAAATTGGTAATACAAATTACAATGACTATATTTAGAGTATGATTATTATTGGCAAAATTATCAGAAAAAAAATGTGGTGACGAAATAAGGAGAGGGAATATTGACCCTTTACTTGAAAATTGTATGGTGAATTTTTAGATAATGATACTACAGATTCACATAAATGGTACATAAATTTATTGTTCTGAGGAATAAAATATGATTTGACACCATAAATAAATTTATCGGCCTGAAGGAAATACTTGACAATAAAGAACGGAACATATTTTCGTCACACCACAAAAAAACTTAAAGAGTAAAATATGAAAGAAAATGAACCAAATTCAATCAACAAATTCATCCAATTCAATCAATAAATATCACTATATTATGAAATAATATTATAGAGACTACACACTATAAATAAATGCAACCCCTGCTTTGAACGAGCACCACGTGTTTCTAGAAGGTACTCTGCTCAAGCCAAACATGGTGACACCTGGTTCTAATTCCGTCAAGGTGGCGCCTGAGGTTATCGCTGAGTACACGGTCAGGACTTTACAAAGGACGGTTCCGTTCGCCGCTCCGTCCATCGTTTTTTTCTCTCCGGCGGGCAGTCAGAGGAGGAGGCGACGTTGAATTTGAACGCCATGAATAAGCTTCAGACTAAGAAGCCGTGGAGCCTTTCGTTTTCGTTTGGAAGGGTGCTGCAGCAGAGTACGTTGAAGGCGTGGGGCGGGAAAGTGGAGAATGTGGAGAAGGCGAGGGCCGCATTTATCAAGAGGTGCAAGGCCAATAGCGAGGCGACACTTGGCACTTACAAGGGAGATGCGGCTGGCAGTGAGGGGGTGTCCGAGAGCCTTCATGTCGAGGACTACAAGTACTAAGGAGGTTTGAACTTTTTGGGTTGTGGAAGAGTTATGTGTTTGTTTAAGAACGGTAATGTTATGTTGTGTTTAGTAAGTCGAACAGCGTGTAATTGTTGAGGATCTGTGTGTAGTCGTTGAGGATTTGTGTTCTTGAGATAATGTTCGTAACTTCGTTTTAACCTTTTTGTTTCTTTGTTTAGTTGTTTTTAGACAAGTTTTGTGTTGTTTATATGTTATTTTTTTGGCACTAGATTCCCAGATTCGCATCAGTGCTGTTCTTAATTGTATCCATCTCCGTTGAAGTTAGATTCTAAAGTGAGAGATAACATATCAAACACAAACATGTATTTGGGATAATCCGTAGTTCCTGGACCTTATCCAACGTAGGACTCAAAATAATTCTTTGTTTAGGGGGCTGCAAATGTGTTCTACGTACTGCTGTAGTGTACTGGTTGAAAAATCTGATGCTATCTAAAATTTCACAGAACTTGTATTTAGTATTTTCATTCTACAACATAATTATTTCATGACTGATAGTTGGTCATGAATTTTACATGACTAATTCAAAAAAATCATGCATTTGATCACATACAGATTGTGTGATTGCTTTTGTTATATATGATATAACCAACTTTAATGTTAATACGGTCATAAATTCACTACGTCCTAAATATGATTTTCCTGTTTAGAATTCTTTATGGAAGTCTTGCTAATTTGATATTGGAGGATAATCAAAAGCTCATACAGAAGTTCAATGAATGTTCAGATAATACTGGAGTCTTATTTGGGCTATGCCTCTCTCAACTCCGATTTCATGGACATCGACGATCAGAAAAGGAAAGGTCAGATCAATAGGTAAGAGATCCACGTGCATTAGATCGGCAAATAGCTGTTAGATCCGCTTCCTTTAATGCCTACAGATCAGCCTGAAGGAACCCTTGATCGGAAGTTGTTTACCCTTCTAGCAGCCTTCTGTGCTTCCAAGGTCTCTGGGTCATCACCTCCCACGGGGGGTTTCTTACGTGTGTAAGATTTACTTTGGGCGTCATTTTGATTTATGTTCCTTCCCGTATGTCATCTTGCACGGGGGTGCTCGTGCTTCCATGTGTATACTTTAAAGAAAATTGTAAATTTAATATTCTAAATATTCTAAATATCTATTATTTAAAGAAAGTTTCAAAAACTTCATGAAAAGCTGAGAAAATATGAAGGAGAATTAAAAAAAGGGAAAACAACGAAAATAACTTTGAATATATTGAGAGGCTTTGGTGACGAATCCCACATTTTATGATCTTGGAGTTATGAAATTGTAACAATAATAGAAATATAAATGTAGTGATTTCTGCATTAAAAATTGACCCAATTCAAAAATAAAAAATATTATCAATTAACGTATCAATGCAAAAATTAATAAGCAAAGTGGATGCATATGAATGGTACGCAAAAGATTTTTCTGCGGGATAAAATATGATTTGACACCATAAATAGTAAATATATTTATCCTGAAGGAAAAAGGAACAAATTTCTTCACACCACACAAGAAAGTATGAAAGAAAAAATTAACTAAAATCAATCAATAAATTAACTTAATTCAATCAATACATATCACTACATTATGCAATAGGGAAATTACAAATCACGTTGGGAGTACTATAGCGACCCTGTAGTGACGGATTGAAATTATATATTATTTTTTCGTGTTTCTGTATACGTTATATATTGTTTTCATTTTTTAAGATATATACTATTTACCGAATGAATTTTTATATAATGTATGTTTTCAGTTCATATATTTTTATATACTATTTTCATCTTTTGAAATATATATTGTTTTACCGATGAATTTTTTATATACTGTTTGTTTTCAGTTTATATGTTTTTTTTCAGTTTTAATATATTATCGTTACATGGTCACTACAGTATCCGTCGCGCAGTATCAGCTCCCTATGCAATAATGTTACGGAGACTAACACTTAGAAGTAAATGCAATACCAGCCTCACAATGATGACGAACAGAAGCGAATAATTGAAAGAGCACAAAAAAACTAGATATGATACAAGAGACCTCCTAACCAAGAAACATCTTACTCAAGAAATCTCCTTCCTAATTTGTAATTATGGAAGATTGAGGGCAGTGATGGATCTTGACAAAAAAACGTGAGAGGGCGGTAATGAAAATACACCCAAAATTTAGGGCGGACAGTGTATACATAGCTTTTAAATTTTATACAAAACACAGTAGTATAATCATATATATACACTACAAATTCAAAATTTTGGGGGAGCGAGCGCCCCCTAGTCCTTAGTTGAGGGGCACCACACATGATTCAATCATATATAATTTGTCAAAAACCTAGAAATTCTCAAAAAAGAATAATTGGACAAAACAAAAAAGAATGATGCAGCAAGTGCCCCAAAAAATTGAAGAACAATGCAATTTTGCATCTGAATTTAATTTGTTCATATTTTTCCATTTTATTAAACATTGTACTTCTTAGGTTGATGCCATTGAGCCAAAGTTCTAGATAGAGAGCTTACAAATCTAAATATGTATGCGCCTTCTCTTTTATTCTCTTTGTCTGCAAAATGAAAAACCAAAACCATTCCTTATTTACTTATTTCCATTTCTTAATTGGTTCGTGTTTATTTCCACAATTGAGCTAAATTGAATTGAGCTAAGACCAGATTGTAAATACAGTATAAATCCATTTTGAGTAATAATTAGTCATAGTCACGTGCTTTGCACGTGATAATATATGTTAATTATTAAATTTTATGTTTCCATTTGCCAGCCTTTTTTCGGTTTTTAATGACAATATTCATTTTTAATTTAAAAGGACATAATATTATTTATTAGTTAAATTCACTATTTTTTGGAGAGAATTTCTGATCAGTTTCAATAATACAATCAACAATTACAATTCAAGTAAACTCTCATTAACTCTTAAAAAAACTCTTAATAATGGTAAATTTTAATTTGATTATAAAATCTCGGAGTGAACCGAATAAGCAATGTAAATAAAATTAGACTAAAACCTCTTAAATTTCAGCAAAATTAAAATGCATTCCACTGTACTGACATTGTTGAAGTATATGAATTAATAAAATTACCCATTAGGAAGACACTCATCAAGATCACCATAATGCATGAAATCAAGACCACCATAATGCATGAAAGTTAACATCATCTTAGACACAAACTAGAAAAAAAAAATACAATGGATGTGAATCATTTTTATATTGTTGACATTCTTTTTTCATCTTTTAGGCAAACAATTCAGGATGTCTCAAATGAATCCTTATGTAGAACACATGTTTCATTATTTAATTATGATGCATTTAAATTATGTGCGAAAATTACTAAATTTTGCATATTATATTGATTCAAGTGAATTGAGATATATTTCATTATTTGTTGTTAATGAGCTATTTATTTTAAATGAATGGTATCAGCAACAATGATAAGATGACGATGCTTGTTACAAAGAGGGCAAAAGCATGGCTAGTATAATTTTCAAACATCATCACACATTATCTCAAGTCAATTTTAAACAAAAAAAAAAAATCCAATACATATTGTATAATATCTATATTTATTTAAGCACGAATTACATGATTCAAAATGCATAAATATATATTGTTTTGAAAGTCAATATAAACTTTTTAGTGCTCCTACTATATTTTTAGTGTCAATATATTAATTTTTACTTCAAATATAAAAATATTCATGTCATTATAACAATTGCGCATTAATGCATCAAGTCTTTGGAGCTAATATCACATTTTCGATACCAAAAATTATTTAGTGCAAATTGCAAATACAGAGTATTCCATGTTATACAATTTTCAATATAAATGTTTTGTTTCAAGTGTCATATATTATTTTTATTGGAAATGTGTCATTCTCATTGTCAATATAATGTTTATAGTATTAGCATACAATATTTAGTACAAAATAAAGATCCAAGTGTCAATATACCAAATTTTAGTACCAAATACCAATATATCGTGTATTCAATGCAAATATATCATTTTGAGTGCTAAAATATTATCTTTCAGTGTCAATATAAATCATTTTAGTGATAATTAATATACATTTTCAGTATCAATATAGTGTTTTTAGTATATTATATAGTTTTCAGTGTTCTTTTTGAAGTGATTATTTAATTATTTAATAACTTAAGATCAGAACTCAATTGAATCGTGATCCGAATCCAAACAACCTAAAATCCATATTTCCAATAATGTAAATCATGCCTACTGAGGTTTTTCATTTAATAAAATAAAAAGTTTTAGAGCTAAAAAGTCCCAAAAATAAAAATAAGACAAGAACATACAACATCAACTATTACATAGGCTAAATGAAATAAAGAAAAGGAAAAAAAGAAGAAAAAAAAACTGTATCTCGACCATTGCCTATACTTAGGTACTCTATGCCCACTTCTCCCACACCTTTCACGTCTTGGATTGCGAGTTGATGGACCGTTTCCGGCGGAGCTCGTCCCATATTAAAGATATGTTGATTCCTCTGTTTCCATACGTTCCACGTTGTTGCTGCCCATAGACTGCCCCAGTTTTTCTTATTTGTTGTCGTTTGCTTAGATTTGCTGATTCTTCCCAGAAGTTTAGTGGAGATTGATCCGCTATTCGGGTTGAGACTTGGTGGAGTGTCCAGATGGCCCGACTGAATGGGCAATCAACGAAGAGGTGGAGAGTTGTTTCAAGTTGACTCGTCTTGCAAACCGTGCATGCATCGATGCAGGGCCACCCTTTTTTCAGGAGATTTTGTTGTGTCGGGAGTCTATCATGTATTATTAGCCACATAAAGAATTTGACTTTGGTTGGAGCTTTCATCTTCCTAATTCTCCGACTCCATCTAGATAGTGTATTTGATTTGAAGAAGAAGTTGTAACACGATTTTGTAGTGAATGTCCCATCATTAGTCCTTCTCCATGTGGGTTTGTCATTGTCACTTGAGAGCGATGTATCCTAGATGATCCAGAATAGTGCTTCTGCCTCTGACGCTAGGTTGACGTCGTTTGAGTTGAGGAGAGGTGTAAGGTCCCAATTGGACTGTATAACCTTTGCAACCGAGTCCTCTTTACAATTGGTACTTTCAAAAAGATGGGGGAATAGTAGTGCCAAGGATTGACCTTCATGCCATTTGCTTTTCCAAAAAGACGTTTTCATCCCGTTGCCTAGTTCAAAATTTGTAGAGAGGTCAAAGAAAGGTAGCAACTCTAGAAGATAAGAGAGAAAGAATGATGATAAGGTGGGATTAGTGCAAAATCCGTAAAAAAAAAAAAAAAAAAAATTTCCGTCCAGAACAGAATGTCACTGCCATTTTTGGCTGAAAACGGAATAATTCCGTTATGAACGGAATAGCCGGTAAAAGTGGCTTCTCTCCCACTTTTAAAGAGGAAAAATCCATTTTCTTTCATCTGATTCCCTCTCCCTTCAACTCATTCCTTTTCTTACAAACCTTCACTCTTGAAGCGGATTTTGGAGCTTGTTCTCGCTAGCGCTCCCACAAGGAGGCTCTCTTCTCGTGCTTTGAGTTCTTCAAGTGTGTGAGTGATTTTTTGTTCTTGATTTCGTGTTGATATTTCTTCTTGAGACGAAACTACGTAATTATAGTTCAAGCTGTGAATCAATGGTTTAGCCCCTTTGTTTTTCGCCAACGGAATCGTATCAAAACTATCTAGATCTTGAAATCTTGGGTGGGGTGTTCTATTGGATTTTTGAGGGAAAGGATGGTACTAGACGTAGTGATAAATTACAGAATTATCCCTGGTTGATGATGCGATGGATTCGGGACGTCAAGTCTCATCTTGTTAGAAAATGTGCGGGTTCCTGAGCCCGGCTCATCTTGTTAGGAATATTGGTTTTCTGAGCCAGGTCCTCTGGTTAGAAAATATGCGAGTTCCTGAGCCCGGCTCATCTTGTTAGGAATAACAGTTTTCTGAGCCAGGCTTATCTTGTAAGGAAAGGCGTGGTTTCCTGAGCCTCTTGTACTTGTTTCTATTCAGACTTCATTTGGTTGATGGCGCGATGGATCCGGGACGTCCATGCTCATCTTGTTAGGAACTGTGCAGTTTCCTGAGCCTCTGGTACTTGTTCTGAATAGAGCGTGGAGTGACTCTCCCGTCTATTTGGCACTTCAGTTGAACACTATTCTTAACCCTCAACTTGTATGCATGTAGATTTTTATAATTATAACACTACTCTTGGAAAAGTATATATGAACGATCTCACTTTATTTTTTCTTTAATTCTTATTTAATGCGGTTTGATTTGTTCTCTTGGAGTATTTCTTTGGGGATAGCATATGAGGTGCGGCCGTCTTAATAAGCTATCCCCAAAGCCTTCTTCACTTAGTCGACTTTCGACTAACTACCCTTGTTCGAGTTATGTTTTGTTTTGGGGCTAGGTGGGGAGCGAGGAGTAGCTGGAGCGCAGGAGTAGAGTTAGTGAGGTCGCACAGTGAGATCACGATTTTTGTTATTGATTCGACTCCTTTTGTTCCGGCTTTATGATGTCGTATTTTGGAGACTTAAATGTCTTATTAGACTTATTTATTTCGTTTATTTCGGGAAAAGGATTGTATTTATTTTGTACCGTGAATCTTTATTCTTTTATCATGTTGTATTATCTTTGTTATGATATTGGTTTAAGCCTTAACGTATCGGTGGTACGTGGTGGGTTGTTATACTCGTTTCGTTTTGGGTGTGACAACTTTGTTGGTATCAGAGCAAAAGTTCGATAACATGATTTAGGAAGTGTCGCGAGAGGGTAGAGTCTTAGGTTTGAGTCTTTCGGGTATGTCGGTTTCGGTATCCGGAGTAAAAGTCTAATTCGTCGTCGTACTTGTGGCAGGATGCCACCTAGGAGAGAAAGAGCTCCACGTGGGCGTGGGCGCGGCCGTCCACCACTTCGCGACAGAGGCGGTAGTCATGGAGCAAGTCGTAGCCCTTCGCCAGAGCGTTCGCCAGGATGTAGGGTGCCATCACCCACACCATCCGTGGTGTCTTCATCCGCTTCATCTTGGGCGGTGCGTAGGGTGCTAGACCGCGATGAGATTCCACCGCCACCCCCTCCTCGTCAGTTTCGTGGCGGTTATGTACCCCGCCGGGACGCTGATTCTGTGTCTGGTACATCCCTTGAGCATCCCCACGAGGGAGACCATGACCGAGACTTCGAGGCAGGTCACAATTTGCATGACCCACCTGTTCCTCCCGTTCATGACCCAGCGACCTTCTTGGACAACTTGGTCCGCCACTTGGCAGATCGAGTTGGAGACCAACAGCCGCGGCATGCGGTGCTGGTATCATTGATAGATCACATCACGAACTTTGGGAAGCTGAACCCCAGAGCATTCTCAGGTCGGAGGGACCCGGTAGCGGCCGATAATTGGTTATTAGAGATAGGCGAGAACCTAGCACGGGCAGGTGTGACCCCTGAGGCTATGGTGGAGGTTGCAGCGACGTGGTTACAGCATGAGGCGGCACAATGGTGGTTTGTACGTCTCGACGTAACTCAGGACAGAATATGAACAGGGCGACCAAGAGGTTGCGAGAGGATCATACGACATATAGGCACGATCGGGCACCTGACGATGGGACGAAGCAGCAACAGGCCATATGTCGCCAATGTGGCAGGATGCATGAAGATGGACCTTGTAGGAGGGTTCGTGGTTTATGTTACAATTGCGGGGAGTCAGGACACTTCCTTAGAGATTGCCCTCATCCGCTGAGACAGGGGAGACCGGTGCAGCAGCCGGCTGGACAGGTGCAGACTATAGGACAGCCACCTCGGGGATCAAGGCAGGGATCAGGGACATTCTATGCAGCAGCGGTACGGCCAGAGGGGCCAGCTTTAGCGGGTAGAGCTCCTGAGATGGAGATACCATGTGTCTCTCCTCCACCAGCAAGAGATAGAGGAGGCACCAGCAGACCATCACTAAATGTAGTTACATGTATCTTTAACATTTCTGGTGCACCCGCATTAGTATTATTTGACTCAGGCGCAAGCCACTCGTTTGTGGCTCGTGAGTTGTTGAGTTGGGACCGTGACCCATCCAAAATCAGTTGTCCTTTGTACACCCTTGGGAACCGTAGTTTCCACGGGTAAGCAGTGTACGGGGAAGATAATAGTGATTGTTGGCAAGCGAGAGTTTTCGGTAGGCTTCACGGTGCTTGAGATGGGAGTATATTCGGAAAAGGGATCCGAATCTTTTACCACCTCTACCTCCACCTCCTTGTTGGCATTTCTTACGTGTAGAGGACTAAACGTATTTTAAGGAGGGAATGATGTAAAATCCATAAAAAAAAAAAAAAAAAATTCCGTTCAGAACGGAATGTCACTGCCATTTTTGGCTAAAAACGCAGTTTATTTCGTTATGAACGGAATAATTCCGTTATGAACGGAATAGCCGGTAAAAGTGGCTTCTCTCCCACTTTTAAAGAGGAAAAATCCATTTCCTTTCATCTGATTCCCTCTCCCTTCAACTCATTCCTTTTCTTACAAACCTTCACTCTTGAAGCGGATTTTGGAGCTTGTTCTCGCTAGCGCTCCCACAAGGAGGCTCTCTTCTCGTGCTTTGAGTTCTTCAAGTGTCTGAGTGATTTTTTGTTGATGATTTCGTGTTGATATTTCTTCTTGAGACGAAACTATGTAAGTATAGTTCAAGCCGTGAATCAATGGTTTATCCCCTTTATTTTGCCCTAACGGAATCGTATCAAAACTATCTAGATCTTGAAATCTTGAGTGGGGTGTTCTATTGGATTTTTGAGGGAAAGGATGGTACTAGACGTAGTGATAAATTCCAGAATTATCCCTGGTTGATGATGCGATGGATCCGGGACGTCAAGTCTCATCTTGTTAGAAAATATGCGAGTTCCTGAGCCCGGCTCATCTTGTTAGGAATAGCGGTTTTCTGAGCCAGGTCCTCTGGTTAGAAAATGCACGAGTTCCTGAGCCCGGCTCATCTTGTTAGGAATAGCAGTTTTCTGAGCCAGGCTCATCTTGTAAGGAAAGGCGCGGTTTCCTGAGCCTCTTGTACTTGTTTCGACTCACACTTCATTTGGTTGATGGCGCGATGGATCCGGGACGTCCAGGCTCATCTTGTTAGCAACTGCGCGGTTTCCTGAGCCTCTTGTACTTGTTCTGAATAGAGCGTGGAGTGACTCTCCCGTCTATTTGGCACTTCAGTTGAACACTATTCTTAACCCTCAACTTGTATGCATGTAGATTTTTATAATTATAACACTACTCTTGGAAAAGTATATCTGAACGATCTCACTTTATTTTTTTCTTTAATTCTTATTTAATGCTGTTTGATTTGTTCTCTTGGAGTATTTCTTTGGGGATAGCCTATGAGGCGCGGCCGTCTTAATAAGTTGTCCGTAAAGTCTTCCTCACTTAGTCGACTTTCGACTAACTACCCTTGTTCGATTTATGTTTTGTTTTGGGGCTAGGTGGGGAGCGAGGAGCAGCTGGAGCGCAGGAGTAGAGTTAGTGAGGTCGCGCAGTGAGATCACGATTTTTGTTATTGATTCGACCCCTTTTGTCCCGGCTTTATGATGTCGTATTTTGGAGACTTGAATGTCTCATTAGACTTGTTTATTTCGTTTATTTCGGGAAAAGGATTGTATTTATTTTGTACCGTGAATCTTTATTATTTTATCATGTTATATTATCTTTGTTATGATATTGACTTAAGCCTTAATGTATCGGTGGTACGTGGTGGGTTGTTGCACTCGTTTCGTTTTGGGTGTGACAATTAGGAATGGACATGTCGTTGGAGATGTTGTATATTATTTATTATATAAATAATATAAGTAAATTTTAAAATTTATTGTTGTATTTTTATTGATATCTTAATGGTCATTAAATGGGGAGTTTGGAATGGTTTTAAATTCGTTGACCAAGTCTCTCCCTCTCTCTCATTATAAAAGGAGTTTCCTCCTTTCTAAATATAAAAATAATACAACAAATACAATACTTCTTCTTCCTTCTCCTCAAAAATATTTTCTTTCAATTACACAACATAAACTTGGTTTGAAAGATTATGGTGCACGGCTTAATTTTTTTTTGAAATGAAGACGCGCTCTACGACTGTACTACCGGAGCGGATACGGAACTTCCTCGTGGTGTAGAACATTGGAGGCGGATAGACGGCGAATCCTGCACTAGAGGACGTCAATCTGTCTTTATGGCAGTCGCGACTCGATCGCACGGCTACATCCAGACTTGTCTCATTCTTAATTATTATTTTATGATTTATATTAATTATTTATTTGGTTAATTTTAGAATAGTAACCAACAATCTAAAGACAGAATGATCTCCAATTGAATACTTTATTGAGGAAAATTTACAACCCCAATCTATCATATATGCAATTAAACCAATTATACCAATATTTTACCAAGATCTGAATTTTGATTAATTTGGTATGTACTCTTTTAAGTGGTGATTTGATTGTGGAGTTTAAGTTCACGATCTGTGCAATTTCTCCATTTCTCCACTTCTGTAAATTAGTGAGTACACAATTGTATATCAGGCAATCATTACCTGTAAATATTGGATCCCTACATTTCCTTGAAAAGAAATGGACATAAAAATATGGCCGTGAAAATACATATTAATTTATTTGGTCGTTTTACAAGTTCAAGAAAAGGTCATAAAAAGTAATTAAAGGAAAATAAAGGAGATTAGTGGGCAATTAATATAGAGATTACATCTCATTAATGACCCGTATAGAAACCTCTCTGCTTAAGGCCAAACATGCATATTATAAATTTCATGCTAATAAAAAAAGTATATATTCGAGAGTAACTTTGACATGAAGCTACCATGCTATGTCATATCATGTTTGAATGTTTTATTCTCATGATATTTGACAAGGATAGGTCTCAAATAGAACTCTTGATATATTGAGAGAATAAAATTAGTTACAAAATATATTAATTGGCTGTAAATTATGTGTGCTCTCATAAAAATTGTTGTGGAAAATATTGCCTTAATACTGGCTAATTGCATCTGCAATTATATATATATATATATATATATATATATATATATATATATATATGTATATATATATATATGTATATATATATATGTATATATATATATATATGTATATATATATATATATGTATATATATATATATATATATATATATATATATATATATATATATGTATATATATATTTGAGTTTATTATTGCTCATTACAAAAAGGAGATGGTTATTATGATTCCAAATTTTACTACATAATAAATTAATTTCCAAATCATAATTATATTACTAATAAGGCCATATTTTATTTATTTTTATCAGACTATTTATGTTGGTCATTTAATCTTAATCTAATTTTTTAACTAAAACATTGAGAGATTAAAAAAAAAAAGGAATAATTATTGATTCCTTTACTGCTTCTCTTGTTGCTCTTTCATCGGCAAATATCAAAACCGAAATGTGATAAAACTATCAGTTTCTCTATCTCTCAATTACCGTATTTACTAAACAAAACCGAAATTGCTTAATAAATTCTCCCCTTTTTTCATTATACTTGAAGATTCATTAGTTCTGTAAATTATTATAAGTTTGTTTTGCAATTTTGCATCAAACCTTAGATGCATAAAGTATCAATCAGTATTTCTGATTTAATTGATCTTGTTATTTCAAGATCAATGATTATGCAAATTTTATCTTGTGAGAAAAGCTAAATATGTATATTAATACATAAAGGAAAAGTATGTTAACATTAAATTAAACAAATGAGCAAGTAAGGTTATGTTTGGCATTATACAGATTTTGATATGTCAAATTCATGTTTGAATATTTATTCTCGTGAACTTATCCTCAAGCTTATTAATATGTTGATCAATTGATTGTATAATTTATTTACTCAATCATGCACCATATTCTAGTAAACAAAATAATATCTATATTAAAGCAGAACTGAATCATTAGTTGATTAATAGCCTTTTTTATATATTTCATTATATAACTTATTTCGGTTTTAGTGTAGAAAAGAGCATCAACAAATTGGCTATCTGCCTATCTTTAAATTCCATCAATGCTCCTAAAGAAACCGAAGTAAAAGGCTTATAAATTCTTTCTTCATTGGTTAATATATTAAAAAAATAATAATATTTTTTTTAATAAAGTTTTAAGAAAATAAATTCCAGTCATTACATTTGTTACGTAACAGTCAAACCATCAACCCATGATTCATCAAATTAAATATTTGATTAATGACCATTTACAATTGTTATTTCCTCTAATTTAATGGTCCACTAGTAGTGAATGATATACTAAAACGTGGAAATTTAATGCCATGAGACCATATTCCGTTAAATTACAATTATAAGTTGCATGAGACATGTTTATATTATTTGAGTTAATAATCTCAGATTACCAACGTATTTTAAAGCGTTATAGATATTGAGGTTAAAATGAATATAAATAAGGTTGAATGGTCAATTCATTACTGGTAATTATATCTAACTCATTAAATTAAAATTGGAAGCTATATTCATATAATAGCTTATATAATTAATATGATGTTTGATTAAAAAAAAGGAGGGATTATCTCTTCATATTTATTTAAAATAAAGGATTTTTGCAAATGCATTTATTCAAAGAATTTTACTAGTTTGTGCTTCTTTATTTATACGTAGATTGGTTTCCTAATTATTAGAACATCTTTAGTACTTATTAATATTAAAATATGTTCAAATATATTTCAATCAAACTAGATTGTAATATTTAAATGGGATTTATTAATAAAATATGAGTCTCTATTTTGTGTTGAAGACTCTTCCGTTTTGCCTATTTTGGAATATATGAAATATAATAAAGTTGGTATGACCGACTATTTTCGAGTAGGATAAGAACAAGGCAAATAGTGTTTTTTTTTAATTATTCTGGATAAAATAAAAAACTTAATTATAATATATTTACTTAATAGAATTTTATTTGTATAAAAATAATAATCTATTCAATTCATAAATAAATATCATGCAACTTGTTGCCTTATATTGGCTTTACCTTACTGTAACTTTAAAACTTTAAAAAAACATTATTTGCTATAGCACTTAATTGGCTTATAATATTTTTGGCCATGGTTTATTTTTTAAATAAATTATATTCGCCTTCTATCTATAATTAGATAAATTAATTTTATCCGATAAAACTTAAAAAAAATTGATCAATATAATAATTTATCGAACAATACAAATTTATTATTTAAAAAAAATGCACAATGTTTGCTAACGTGTTAAATTTTTGTATTGCTTAATACAAGCAAAATAAATAAATATTAAATAATATATGAAACTTGATTAAATTATCTTTTCATATAAATTTGGATTTCACGAATTATTTTGTGGTCCCATTTATAACAAATGAAGTTTTATCTCTTCATATAGATTTTGGATTTCACTATTCATTTTGTGGTCTCATATGGATACACATAAAGTATCCAAATTTTATTTAACATCAATTATATAAGATATTTTTATCAATAAATGTTGATAAAAAGAAATATTGGTCAATACCATATTATTGTTTAATATGGAATTTTATATGCCTAATATTGGCTTAGGAATTTATTTTGAGTATTCCTACTGTGCCTAAATTATTATCATCAATTATAATGAATTCTTGCTCAAAAGAAAATTATTGATCTGATCAATCAATATCTATAAATGCTAGCTAAAAAAAAAATTGTCACATTATTACTTATTATAAAACCGCGGAAAATAAAATAAAAATATGATATCATATCATATAAAATCCGAAAAATAATATATCCGATAATAAAAGATCTTTTATGATCTTGTTCATCGAGGGGGATGAAGCGTTTAGCCCATATAAATGTCACCAGCAGTGGGTCCCCTACCATTGTGGCCTGTTGGACGGGACAATTGGTTCAAAGGTTAAACAAAACTGCTGATGTGAAATTTTGAAGCACTATTTTTTGACATTGACTTGTCTGTGCTCATCCCTATGGTGAAGTGATTTAAGGTGATGGTTAGGATGAACATTTGTTCTCAATAATTCCGAGATTTATTTTTCAAATATTGAAATTAATAAATTAAATAAATTACTTTAAAAAAAAGTAATATTTGGGGGGTATATTTCCACACCGTATACCCTTTGAGGAATTACCTAAGTGAGAATCGTCGTGGGCCGCGACTAAGGATACGGGCGAAATCATAAAGTATTCTCATGATAATCAAGGTTAGCACATGGCCATAAATAGCGTACATCCGCTAAAGTACCTAAAAGATTTTTTCTACTATGTGTGTGATTATAGAAAATCGGTAAAAGGTTTATGGTTCAAAAATGTATGTTTACCATGTAAATCTCGATCGTTTATAATCATCACTACGTATGAGTTCAATGCTACGTCAACTCATACTTATGCATAGTAGATAATACCAAGTATTCGGAAGAAATATTTAAATATTAAGTTTTAAATTTGAGGGGGAATATTGTATATTATTTATTATATAAATAATATAAGTAAAATTTAAAACTTATTGTTGTATTTTTATTGATATTTTAATGGCCATCAAATGAGGAGTTTGAAATGGTATTAAATTCGTTGACCAAGTCTCTCCCCCTCTCTCATTATAATAGGAGTTTCCCTCCTTTCTAAATATAACAACAATACAACAAATACAATACAATACTTCTTCTTCTTCCTCCTCCTCAAAAATACTTTCTTCCAATTACACAACATAAACTTGGTTTGAGAGATTATGGTGCATGGCTTCATTTCTTTTTGAAATGAAGGCCCGCTCTGCGACTGTGCTACCAGAGCGGATACGGGACTTCCTCGTGGTGTAGAACCTTGGAGGCGGATAGACGGCGAATCTTGCACTAGAGGACGTCAATCTGTCGTTAGGGTAGTCGCGACTCGATCGCAGGCTACATCCAGGCTTGTCTCATTCTTAATCATTATAAAATGATTTATATTAATTATTTTTTTGGTTAATTTTAGAATAGTAACAAACAGGAGAAAGGTTGTATAGGGAGTAGATAAGCGTGGCCCATGTGCTTGACGGCTTTGCTCTAGCTTGCCATAGCTATTTCATTAGCATTGCCGTAATTTTGGTATTTAATATTAAGGATACCGAGGCGTCCCAACTCTTTTGGCATGCATACCTTCTTCCATGCGACTAGACAATGGTCACTGTGACATTTTTTGTCGCCTCTCCAAAGGATGCTTCGGACGACACTTTCGAATTGAAGGATTAACCATGATGGTAGGGGTAAAACTTGCATGTGGGAGTTAAGAATGGGGGAGAGAACTGATTGAATGAGGGTGAGACGTCCACCGTATGATAGCAGTCATCCCTTCCATCCGGCTAATCGCTTCTGGACTTTTTGAATAAGTGGAATATAAAGAAGCTTATTCGGTTTTGAGATTGTAAGTGGTAATTCTAGGTGCTTTATCGGCAAGTTTTACTTTTCACAACCAAGGATACGCGCTAGATCCTCATGGTATTCGGGTGGTACCCTTAGGAGGGTGAAAGAACATTTTTCTAAGTTAATCTTCAACTCACTTATCTTTCCGAAGAGGTGGATGAGGTGAGTTATTATTTTGAGGTTCAAGGGGGATGCTTCTACAAAGTATGTTGTATCGTTGGCAGATTGTAACATTTGGGGCTCTATGATAATTTTTGGTTTCATGAGCGACTCGACATTCTTTAGCATTCTTTGAAGGACATCAGCGACAAGGTTGAAAAGAAGGGGGGAGAGTGGGTCCCCTTGATTTACCCCCCGTGCGTGGTAGAATGTTTGACTTTCTTCACCATTAATTTTAAGGAAAGATTGAGAAGAGCGGAATAGGTCCATAATTCATTGGATCTATCTATCCGGAAAGCCTCTTACGGCCAACATCTTTGCAATAAAAGTCCAGTCAACAGTATCGAAAGCTATTTTAAAATCGATTTTAAAAATGATGGAGGGAAGTTTTGCTTTATTTGCAAAAGAAGCAAGTTCTCTTGTGACTAAGAAGGATTCAGTAATAGATCTCTTCTTAATGAAGGCAGCCTGGTTGGGATGTATTAGGTCATTTAGGAAAGGTTGTAGTCTATTTGCAAGTAGTTTGGTAATTATTTTTATTGGTGCATTAATCACACTTATAGGTCTGTAATTATTAATATATAATGCACCTTCAACTTTCGGGATCAATGTTACCACCGTCTGATTCAACCGCCATAGATCGAGTTTATTATTAGAGAAATCACGGAATAGCCACATGTAGTCATCCTTCATCAGGTTCCAGAATTGTTAGATGAACTCTGATGGTAACCCGTCAGGACCTGATGATTTACCCTTAGGCAAATCATCAACGACTCTATTTACTTCCGTCTCTGAGAATGGGTCGGCTATGTTCCCTAGTTGGGCTGAGAAGGGCTGAGTTTGAAACTATATGTATGAATAATTTCAATTTAATTATTTTATGAAATTAGTTTGACTATTTTTGATTGAATCAATAATTGTATGAAATAAAACTAGTCAATTAACTAAAATGAAATCCATGATTTCTTACAAAAATTCAAACATCAAATTTTGGTATACAAGAATTTGTAATATACCAAATCAAACACCACACATGAAATAATCAAAATCATGTATCATCATATCCATGTATTTGAGATATCCATGTTTCTCAAAAAACGCCAAATCAAAGATGCCCTGTATAGAATTCTAAGTAAGGGTGTTCATTCGGTTCCGAACCGGTCAATTTCAGTTATTATGATTCGGTTCTTTGGTCAATTTATTTTTTCGGTTCGGTTCGGTTTTAATATTGAAGTTGTTCGGTTAAACTGGTTCGATGCAATTTTGGTTTATAAAAAATGAATAATCCGAATCGACCGAACTAATAGTTTATATTGATAATTTTGCTAATCTATAATACTTTAGACTTAAATATATATTATTATTACATAAAGACCATTATTTTGTTTAAAATTTGTTAATTTTTACTTAATATTATTCATATTTTATTCTAATTCGGTTGAACCGAATAAACCGAAAATAAAACCCAGTTTATTCGATTCAATTCAAAATTCGGTTTTGATTTACTTCGGTTCAGTTCGGTTCAAATCTTGTTCAGTTCGATGTAGTTCGGTTTGATCTTATTTGGTTTGATTTGAATCTAACCGACCGAATGAGCACTCCTAAATTTTTAAGTATTTCATGACTAAAACGTTGGTCATGAATCATGCATTTTGATCACATACAGATTGTGTGATTACTTTGGTTATATAATTGGTTATATATTATATAACCAACTCTTAATGTTAATACATTAATACATTTACTTCTTAATATGATTTTGATTATTAGAATTCTTTATGGAAGTCTTGCTATAATTTGATATTGGAGGAGAATCAAAGTCTTGATATAATTTAGTCTCCTGTTTTGACTTTTCAAAATTAGTTTGAGACCGTAATTTCATGTGTACCCCTTAAAATCTCCAAGTATAGCACACTATAACACATAATATGTCTTTTTTATATGTATGAATTTCTCTACATTTGTGGAGATTTAGATCCTCTCATATACATAGACGAAAATTGAAAGAGAAACAAACAGATCCTCTCAAATATTGTAGGAAACCAATGTATTCAAATACCACACAATATCATATAAAATACATCATTCAAATTTAAATACACAGTACATACCAATACCACACAATATCCGACTCACCCTGGTCAAATATACACCTGTTAATTTTTCCTAAACCTAAAAACGGTCTTAAAAAATCAACAATTTTTTTTTATCAAACTTGTGTTGGGGGTCCTGGGGATAGCTAATGTAAACTTAATTGAGTTGTGTGCATTACACAATACTAAACAAAATAGTATTGAATAGAAATTTGAACTCCTTAATAACGAAAGTGGAGATTTGAACCAACGTATAATGGTGGTTCAAACAACTTCATAACTAAAACAATAGACCACATGCATTCAAATTATGCAACATAATTTTCAGTACTAAATACTTCAACAAAAAAACACCACATCAAGCAAGGTTAAATCAACAAGGGAACAAAAAATTCCAGAAACTTCTACATCTAGTATTGAAAACAATGATGAAAAGATTTTTATTATCTTATTTTTGATGATAAATTACATAGGATTTGAGTCTCTATTTATAGAATTATTGAGAAGACAATCATCTAAAAATCATGCTAACAATTAGCCTAAAGATCATCAATCAATTAATAAATTTACAAAAATAAAAATATGGCTCAATCAAGAAGAGATAGCCTTCATAATTCCTTCTGATTGGAAGAATCATTCCATTTTAATTAACCGTGAACTGCTCCATTATTTTCTTCAACACCTTCTCCATTTGAAATATAAATGCACTCTCCATTAGTTATTTCTTCTTCAACAGCCCCCTGCAAGCGAATCCAGGGATTGCATCACCATGAGCTTGTGTCGTAACAAATTAAATCTGTTTTTGGATAAGCCTTTGGTTAAGACATCGGCTATAATTTGATCTTGTGAACAAAGAAATCGAACAAGAAGTAACTTTTTGCTTACACGATCGCGAACAAAGTGATAATCTATTTCTATGTGCTTTGTTCTAGCATGAAAAATAGGATTCGAAGCGAGATATGTTGCTCCTACATTATCGCAATATAGAACTGGTGGAATTCTTATTTGCACGGAAAGCTCTGTGAGAAGTTATTATAACCATGTTGCTTCACAAGCTGCTAGAGCTAGCGCACGATATTCTGCTTCGGTGCTTGAGCGCGCTACAGTTGGTTGTTTCTTAGAAGACCACAAGATAAGATTAGGCCCTAAGTATACACAATACCCGGTGATTGATTTTCTGTCATCTGGACATCCCGCCCAATCGGCGTCCGAGTATATATTGAGAGAGAAATCAGAGCTTTTCCGAATTGCTAATCCATGTGTTAATGTAACTTTGAGATATCTTGGTATCCTTTTAATCAATGCCCAGTGAGGTTCTAATGGATTGTGCATGTATTGACTCGCTTTATTGACCGCGAAGCTAATATCCGGCCTACTAAGCGTAGCATTTTGCAACCCTCCAACCACACTTCTATACAACACAGGATCTTTGACCAGATCGCCAACATATGAAAGCGTTTCATTGCTAGCAATAGGTGTGGAGATTGTGTTTGCCCCTTCCATTTTAGCCTTTAGGATTAAATTTTTGATATATTGGGTTTGGGTCAAGTGATAACCATAATCAGTCTGCTTGCAATCTATGCCCAAAAAATAATTAATAGAACCAAGTTCTTTCAAACTGAATTGACTGTTCAATTCTGAAATGATAGATTTTACCAATTGAGGATTGCTACCAGTGATCAATATATCATCTACGTACACTAAGATAAATATAATTCCATCTTTGCTCTTTTTGAGAAAGAGTGAGGTATCACTGAGAGATGTAATAAAACCGAGTTGAAAAAGCGAGTTGCTTAATTTTTGATACCATGCCCTTGGAGCTTGTTTTAAATCATATAAAGCTTTGCGAAGAAGACAAACATGGTTAGGATAGGTCAGATTTGAGAAACCCGGCGGCCCTCTTTGAGATCCCCATTTAGAAACGCATTATTGACATCAAGTTGTTTAATATCCCATTTGAAGGCAGCAGCTAATGATAGCACTAATCGAATAGTTGTCGGCTTTACTACCAGACTAAATGTTTCCTCGTAATTAATTCCTTCCTTTTGAGTGTATCCCTTAGCTATGAGACGGGCCTTGTATTTGTCAATGGAACCATCAACCTTCCTTTTGATTCTAAACACCCATTTACACTTAATAAGATTGTGGCAGTTACTTCTTGGAACTAGAGTCCAAGTGCCATTCTGAATTAGCGCGTTGATCTCATTGGCCATTGCATTTCGCCATTGTGGTGATTTATTTATAGCACTATAACTAGTTGGTTCAAAGTCAGAGGGGTAAATTTGCGGGTCAGTTTTAGTTGTCAAAAAGGCTATGAAATTGGAATCCTTTTTTGGTTTTCTAATATTATTTTTGCTTCGAGTGACCATCTGATGTGTGGAGGTAGGGTTTGGTACAGAAATAGTTGATGTGGGTTTTGCGATGGCCACTGTTTGTTGTTCAATCAGAGGTTGAGAAGTATTGGAAATTGGTTGAGTTGTCTGAGGTTGAGAAGAATTGAAAATCGGTTGAGTTATATGAGTTACGATCGGGTTTGATGAAGGTTGTAGTTGCTGCACAAGAGGTGTAGAAGAAAATAGTTGCGAGGGTTGAACAACTTGGAAGGGAAGTGTAGATTGTTCAGGTGTGGATGATGGATTAATCAAAGGGTCAATTGATTTAAATGGAAAAATATTTTCATCAAATACTACATGCCTACTAATAAAAATCTTTCATGTATGTCTAAACATATATACCATTTCTGATTAGCACTATATCCAATGAAAACACATGGCAATGATTTAAATTGTAGCGTATTTGAATTCTATGGCTTTAGATATGGAAAGCAAAGACAACCTAAGACTCGAAGAAATTTGTAATCTGGATCCTTGTGAAAAAGTTTTTGAAATGGTGATAATTTTGGAATTGTGAGAGTTGGCAAACGGTTTATAAGAAAAACTACACTTTGAAATATTTCCGGCCAATATTGTAAAGGAATAGATGCTTGAGAGATAATCAAAAGACCTAATTCGAGAATGTGTCTATGCTTTCTTTCTACGACTCCATTTTGTTCCGGAGAATGAGGACAAGAGATTTGGTGCAAAATTTGTGGATATTGTTTCAAGAGGAAGAAGAAGTCGGTTCCTCCATCTGACTAAATTCTTTTGATTGTAGTGGAAAGCAGATTTTCAACTAGGCTTTTGAAATGTGCGAATACAATTTGGACTTCATTTTTAGATTTGAGAAAATAAATCCATGAATGACGAGAGTAGTCGTCAACAAAATTAACATAATAATGAAAACCTTGACAAGATTCCACTTGGGACGGACCCCACAAATCACAATGAACAAGATCCAAAGGACTAGAAAAATGATTTTTATTTAATTGAGAAGGAAGTTTTGAGGATTTTCCTTTACAACAATCATAACAAAGATTGAATTTATTATTGGACAAGCTAATTTTATTTGATTTTGCCAAAACAGAAATTACATCAAAAGAAGGATGACCAAGACGAGAATGCCAAATTATTGGAGTTGTTTTCTGCCCGAAGAAATCTGAAGGGGAAGAAATGGAAGAATCAGCGGAGACAAAAGACGATGAATCAGGAACCGAATAAAGACCATTGTCAAGCTTGGCTCGAAGAAGAACCTCCTTTGTTCGAAAATCCTTAATCACACAAGAAAATGAATTAAATTCAATTAGAACATTATTTTCTTTTGTGAATTGATTAATACTAAGAAGTTTTCTTGTGACAGTAGGCACATGTAAAACATTGGAGAGTAAGATTTTTAGATGGAGTTTGAATTATAGAAGAGCCAATATTTTTTATTTTCAAACATTCACCGTTGTCAACTTGAACTTGATCATTGCCATTGTAAGTGAAGTGAGAAGAGAGAGTATTCAGTTCTGGAGTGAGGTGGTGACTGGCACCTGAGTCAAGGACCCATTCACCAGTGTGTGATGGAACATATGCTGGTGGAGCGGCCATATAAGCAGTAGGAGGATGTGCTATGAGTGGTGGTTGGTTGACAGTGGGTCTAGGTGCTCGATTAGTAGCAGCCCCGTGTGGTGGATAATAGCGAAAGTAGCATGTTTTGGCACCATGACCCGATTTCGTACATATCTGACATTGGATCTTATCACTGTTGAAGTTTTTGTTGCTTCTAGTTTTGTCGTTATTTCTACAGTTATTATAGATTTGGTTTGGTTTTTGATTCGGATTGGGATTGTAGTTGTTTTGTGGTTGATGAGTAGGCTTGTTATGATAATTGGCATTATTTGAGGAATTGGATTGAAGATTGTGGTTTAAGGCCAGAGGTGAAGTGGATATATGAGAAGTATTTTGAGGGTAAATTTGTTAATTTCTTGCTCATGAATTAGCAAGATACCATGGAGATCAGTAACCGATATTTTGTCGGTTCTCGATGTGATAGCCAGAACGGACTGATGATACGCCTCACCAAGTCCGTCGAGAATATTAATTACCATATCTTGCTCAGTTACGGTATCACCAATAAATTTGAGCTGATCGGCTAATAGTTTCATTTTACTGAATATTGGTTGATGGTCATATTTTCTCTTTTGGTATTCTGAAATTGCCGACGAAGGCTGCGAATATGGAGGAGAAAGAGTTTTGTATTATTTTCCATGCGTCAGCGGAAGTGGTGCAGTGAATAACTTGAGACTGTATAGTCTCAGTGAGAGATGCTAGGATCCATGCTAGAATTAGAGAATCTTGCGATTGCCATTCAGATTACTCGGTTTGAGAGGGTTGAGAGTTGGTTTCATCTGGTACAATAAATTGCAATAGATTGAAACCTTTTAGTGTTAAGAAGACCTGCGATTTCCAGGTTAGAAAGTTTCCATGATCACATTTTACAGGAATTGGATGGGCAAATGTTACGATTTTGAGAGTAGGTAGAGCATTTGGGATTAAACTGGAGGAATTTATATTTTCGGTTGATTCAGCCATGAGCTTGAATACTTTTGGTAGGTGATTTCAGAAGACAAGTAGAGCTCGGACGGTTTATTTTGTAGGAAAGAAGGTATTTAGTGGAGAGAAAGATAGTTAAAAAAAAGAGGAGATAGGGCAGATCGAGAGAAAGAAAGAGCGTTAGCTTGTTTAAGCGTCTGATACCATGAAAACAATGATGAAAAGATTTTTATTATCTTATTTTTGATGATAAATTATATAGGATTTGAGTCTCTATTTATAGAGTTATTGAGAATACAATCAACTAAAAATCATGCTAACAATTAGCCTAAAGATCATCTATCAATTAATAAATTTACAAAAATAAAAATATGGCTCAATCGAGAAGAGATAGCCTTCATAATTTCTTCTGATTGGAAGAATCATTCCATTTTAATTAACCGTGAACTGCTCCATTATTTTCTTCAACACCTTCTCCATTTGAAATATAAATGCACTCTCCATTAGTTACTTCTTCTTCAACAAGTATAGTTTCTTAATTTACTATACATAACCAAACATAGAACACATTACAAAAAATGGAGCCTCTTTATTATATAACTCTTTAATTAATTTCAAAATGCATTGAATAAGAGAAAAATATAGAAAAAAGTCCATTTTTAGCCTCTCAACTATTCAATTGGTTCTTTTTTGACCTCTCAACTTTTTATTTGTCTCTTCTTTACCTCTCAACTATTTAATTAGTTCTTTTTGGCTCTTTCATCCGTTAAATACTTACGTATCCGTTAACTTGACATGTAAATGATGATTTGACATGTAATTATGATGTGGCAATTGTGACATGTTAATTATTTTAGAAATTAAAAAAATTCTTAATCCCCTCATTATTTCCCTCGTATTCTTTCAATCTTATATTTTTGTAAAATTACCCCTTAACTTTGATTTGATATGAATTTTCTTCATTAATTATTTTTTAGAAAAATATAAGATAGAAAAAATACGAGTGAAAGAAATGATGGATTAAGAACTTTTTTATTTTTTTCAAATAATTGTCATATCCCAATTGTAACGTCATAATTATATGTCAAATCATCGCTTACGTATCAAATTAACGGACACGTAAGCATTTAACGGATGGAAGTGCCAAAAGAGAACAAATTCAATAGTTGAGGGATCAAAAAGAGACCAATAAAAATTTAGGGGCCAAAAAAAAACTAATTAAATAGTTGAGGGGTTAAAAATGGACTTTTCTCAAAAATAAATAGTATATCATTTAGTACTCTCTAGCCTTTCATCTCAGCTCATTAAACTCGTTCTCAATATCCGCATCACTGAAAGTTCTACTTGCCGATCTGTCAGGTCGCAAGTCTCCTTTCAGCACAAATATAATAATATTTCCAAGCAAATTTATTTCGTTTTATTTCATTTGTACTAATATATAATCATGAATTTGTTTAAAGAAAAAGAAAATAAGTAGCATACAAATGAAGGTCCAGTTATTTCTCTTTTCAATTTCAAGCATTGCAACTTAAAAGAAATAAACAAATTTTTAGATTAATGAAAATAATTCGTCAAAATTTAAGAATTAAAATTTTCAGTTTATTTGTGAAATTCAAAAAGATACCTTTCCCTCCAAATCATCAGTGGTGAGCTGATTCAAAGCCTCAGCTTGAGATTCCATTGCCATAACTAAATATTAAAAATAAAAAGTCAAAATATTAATTTAATCAATTTTATTGATACAAAATATAAATAACTCACCCAATTACTACAAAACATAAGGTTGTGATGATTTTCATTTTTAATGCATGAAAAAGTAAAATAAAAGAAATACCTTTTTCTTCCATTTTCTCAAATGCTGAAAGAGCACTGCTTGTGTTCACATTTCTCAACATTTCACTCACTTTAGTGGCAGTCCTAAATAAAAAAACAAATATCATTTCAACATGTTAGTTCAACAACAAAAAACTAACACCCTGCATTTTTCATATTTGCAATTACGAAAACCAAGGTAAGCTTAAAATGTCTAAATTACTCCTGACTAATTCACATAAATTAACTTAATCGTTTCATAACCAATTCATATAGAAGTTCCATTTGAAAGTTGGAGCAAAATGCTCCGTGTTTTATGCGAATAAGGTAAAATATAGGGCTTAATTTGTAAAAAAAAACATAAAATAAAAAGAGAATAGGGAAAAAAGAATATAACTTGGCTGACTCAGCACGGGCTTTGAGTGTATCTTTCTTCCGCTTTGCCTTTGCTATCTTACTCCGTAATAACTGAAAATACAAGGTCATAAATGTAAAATTCAGCAACTTAGAACATACGGACAGAATATGAAGGACTAAACTAAAAATTCTAAATCTGACAATTATGTCAAAGGTAAATATGAAAAGAATAAAGGTGCCAACCAAAGCATGCGCACAAATAGTTATACCTCTTGGGGGCATTTTGGTCATTTCTTTGCATTTTGGTGATTTTTGATGTTTTTCCCCACTTTTTATCTGATTTCTTGCTATTATTTTGATTTTATTTTCCATTTTTTCTGTATTTAATTGATTGTTACCTGGCTCGAGGAATACAACTGAACAGTATTTGATTTGAATTTTGATTTATTATGTGTGCATGTAAGATGTATTGTTATATTACAAATGTAAATGTAAACTCCTTTCGAATTAGATGTAAATGCATTTTTTTAATAATAGGGACTTGTCATTACGATTTGTATTTTTTAATAATAACTGTGTATCAACTACTATATTAAGACTTATATGTACACATAGAGCTTACTTAATTTGAACTACTATATTAAGAAAAATAAATGTATTAAAATACACTTTTGATGCGATAAACACAAAAAATTTCCTCTCCTCCTTTACCCGGGCTTGAGACCGGCAGTGCTTTGCACCAGCGGAGTTAAAAATTGTTGGTTTCTCTGCAGGAGGTGCAGCTTAGCACCTCCATCATTCTATCCGTGTAAGTTCAACCAAAAAAACTCACACGTTTTTACCATACCTTTTCATACTGAAGTCGGCCTACTTGTGCTTTCTCTACACGTGGGTCATGACCTTGCACGTGCATGGGCTTCATGTACGTACACAAAGCGCCTTACACACCTCCAGTCTCCCTCCGACCGTGGTTCATGACTTCCCACGTGCCAAGTTTCTTGTATGCACGCGAATAACGCCTCTGGTCTCACTCCGACCGTGAGTCATGACCTCCCATGTGCCGGGCTTCTTGTATGCACGCGAACAATGTCTCTGGTCTTTCTCCGATCGTGGGTCATGACCTCCCACGTGCCGGCTTCTTATATACACGAGAACAATGCCCCCGGTCTCATGCCGACCGTAGGTCATGACCTCCCACGTGCCGGGCCTCTTATATGTATGCGAACAACGCCTCCAGTCTCCCTCCGACCATGGATCACGACCTCCCACATGTCGGGCTTCTTGTATGCACGCGAACTGCCTCCTGTCTCCCTCCGACCGTGGGTGACCTCTCACGTGCCGGGCTTCTTGTATGCACGTGAACAACGCATCCGGTCTCTCTCCGACCGTGGGTCATGACCTCCCACGTGCTGGCTTCTTGTATGCACGTGAACCGTCTTTAACACCTCCAGTCTACTGCCGACCGTGGGTCATGACCTCCCACATGCCGGGCTTCTTGTATGCACGCGAAGCGCCTTTAACGCCTCATGTCTCCCGCCGACCGTGGATCATGACCTCCCACGTGTCAGGCTTCTTGTATGCACGTGAAGTGCCTTTAACGTCTCCGATCTCCCGCCGACCGTGCGTCTTGACCTCCCACATGCCGGGTTTCTTGTATGCACGCGAACTGCGCCTCCGGTCTCATGCCGACCGTGGGTCATGACCTCCCACGTGCCGGCTTCTTGTATGCACGCGAACCGCGCCTCCGGTCTCTCTCCGACCGTGGGTCATGACCTCCCACGTGCCGGACTTCTTGTATGCACGCGAACCGCACCTCCGGTATCCCTCCGACCGTGGGTCATGACCTCCCACATGCCGGGATTCTTTTATGCACACGAACCGCACCTCCGGTCACTCTCCGACCGTAGGTCATGACCTCCTACGTTCCTGGCTTCTTATATGCACGTGAACTGCCTCCTGTCTCCCTCCGACCGTGAGTCATCACCTCCCACGTGCCGGGGTTCTTGTATGCACGCAAACAACACCTATGGTCTCTCTCTTGTCTCCCTCCGACCGTGAGTCATGACCTCCCACGTGCCGGGGTTCTTGTATGCACGCGAACAACGCCTACGGTCTCTCTCCTGTTTCCCTCCGACCGTGAGTCATGACCTCACACGTCCCGGGATTCTTGTATGCACGCGGACCGCACCTCCGGCTCTCTCCGACCGTGGGCCATGACCTCTCTGTGCCGGCTTCTTGTATGCACATGAACTATCTTTAACGCCTCCGATCTCCTGCCGACCGTGGGTCATGACCTCCCATGTGCCGGGCTTCTTATAAGCATGTGAAATGCCTTTAACGCCTCCTGTCTCCCTCCGACCATGGGTCATAACCTCCCACGTGTCGGGCTTCTTGTATGCACGCGAAGCGCCTTTAACGTCTCCGATCTACCGCCGACCGTGGGTCATGACCTCGCACATGCCGGGCTTCTTGTATGCACGCAAACTGCACCTCCGGTCTCATGCCGACCGTGGGTCATGACCTCCCACGTGCCGGCTTCTTGTATGCACGCGAACCGTGCCTCCGGTCTCATGCCGACCGTGGGTCATGACCTCCCACGTGCCGGCTTCTTGTATGCACGCGAACCGCGCTTCCGGTCTCTCTCCGACCGTGGGTCATGACCTCCCACGTGCCGGGCTTCTTGTATGGACGTGAACCGCGCCTCCGGTATCCCTCCGACCGTGGGTCATGACCTCCCACGTGCCGGGATTTTTGTATCCACATGAACCGCACCTCCGGTCTCTCTCCGACCGTAGGTCATGACCTCCTACGTTCCTGGCTTCTTATATGCACGCGAACTTCCTCCTGTCTCCCTCCGACCGTCAGTCGTCACCTCCCACGTGCCGGGGTTCTTGTATGCACGCGAACAACGCCTACGGTCTCTCTCCTGTGTCCCTCCGACCGTGAGTCATGACCTCCCACGTGTCGGGGTTCTTGTATGCACGCGAACAACGCCTACGGTCTCGCTCCTGTCTCGCTCCGACCGTGAGTCATGACCTCCCACGTGCGGGGGTTCTTGTATGCACGCGGACCGCACCTCCGGTCTCTCTCCGACCGTGGGCCATGACCTCCCCGTGCCGGCTTCTTGTATGCACATGAACCGTCTTTAACGCCTCCGATCTCCTGCCGACCGTGGGTCATGACCTCCCATGTGCCGGGCTTCTTGTATGCACGCGAAATGCCTTTAACGCCTCCTGTCTCCCACCGACCGTGGGTCATGACCTCCCACGTGTCGGGCTTCTTGTATGCACGCGAACCGCCTTTAACGTCTCCTATCTCCCGCCGACTGTGGGTCATGACCTCCCACGTGCCGGATTCTTGTATGCACGCGAACCGCGCTTCCTATCTCTCTCCGACCATGGGACATGACCTTCCACGTGCCGGGCTTCTTGTATGCACGTGAACCGCCTTCAACGCCTCCGATCACCTGCCGACCGTGGGTCATGACCTCCCACGTACTGGGCTTCTTATATGCACGCGAACCGTGCCTCCGGTATCGCTCCGACCGTGGGTCATGACCTCCCACATGCCGGGCTTCTTTTATGCATGCGAACCGTGCCTCTGGTATCCCTCCGACCGTGGGTCTCCCATGTGCCAGAATTCTTGTATTCGCACGAACCGCACCTCCGGTTTCTCTCTGACCGTTGGTCATGACCTCCCACGTTTCTGGCTTGTTGTGTGCATGCGAACTGTCTCATGTCTCCCTCCGACCGTGAGACATAACTTCCCATCTGTCGGGGTTCTTGTATGCACGCGAACAACGCCTACGGTCTCTCTCCTATCTTCCTCCGACCGTGAGTCATGACCTCCCACGTGCCTGGGTTCTTGTATGCACGCGGACAACGCCTACGATCTCCCTCCGACCGTGAGTCATGACCTCTCATGTGCCGGGCTTCTTGCATGCATGCGAAGCACCTTCCCATGCCTCCGGCCTCAAGCCCATCTGTCGTAGTTTCCTACTTGTATTTATAAGGCCACGTGGCTTCCTGACATATATGTGTAAACTAAACTTCAATTATGTTTCATTATTCCAAAAGAAAGATAGAGAATATTCTAAATATAAATAAATATCAACCATTTCAAGAATACTTTAAGAAATAAAAGGTACATTTTAAAAAACATTTTATGAAGGTACAATTTTCAAGAAAATTTGAATGAAGAAGAATAAAAAATTTAAAATAATGAAAAGAAACTTAAAATATCCTGCTTTTGAGGTTTTTCTAATATTGAATTAAATTTCATAATGTTAAGAAATAAATGTTACATTTTTAAGAAGATTTTATGAAGGTACAATTTTCAATAAAATTTGAATGAAGAAGAAATAAAAATAATGAAAAAAGAACTTAAACTATACTGCTTGTGAGGTTTTTCTAATATCCAATTAAATTTCATTATTATTTCAAGAATAGTTTAAGAAATAAATGTTACATTTTTATGATCATTTTATGAAGCTACAATTTTCAAGAAAATTGGAATGAAGAAAGAAAAATAATGAAAAGAAACTTAAAATATCCTGCTTGTGATATTTTTCTGAAATTCAATTACATTTCATTATTATTTCAAGAATACTTTAGGAAATAAATGTTACAATTTTAAGAACATATTATGAAGGTACAATTTTCAAGAAAATTTGAATGAGGAAGAAAGAAAATAATGAAAAGAAATTTAAAATATCCTGCTTGTGAGAGTTTTATAATATTCAATTAAATTTCATTATTTCAAAAGAAAAAAGAAACGTAATTTTAATTGACATATTTTATGTGTAAAGAAAATATCATTTTTAAAAATATACCTATTGTTTCAAGAAACATTCAAGAAACAGGTGATCCATTTTTTTACAGACATATCATCGAAAGACAGAAGAAAAAAGAAAAACAGAATGAAAAAACCTTAAATATATTGAGAGGCGGTGTTGGTGAGGAATCCCACTTGCCAGGTTTCACAATAGATTCTCCCCTGCTTGTGGCTCTAACAACGAACAAAGACCCATGGCGATCTTAACAAACACGACCTTCACTGCTAATCGTGTCAAGCTCAAGCTTATTATTTGGTTAAAATGAGAAGGAAGAGAGAGGAGGGGTGAAGGCTTAAGCTTCTTGATTAATTGAAAACGAGTGAGAGAGAGAGAGAAAGAGAGCACTATTTTGTTTATTTTTATATTTGTGTCATCCTCATATATTTTTCTAGTTGTTTTGCTTCATTGTACTAAACATAAAAATGAATAAGTTCAGCTTTTGTAATTTCTTTCAAATTAACAACCAAACTACAAAAAATATGTTGAACATGTATTAAAAAAAAATGTAAGTCATTTATTAAAGTTAACTTACAAAACAAAATAAAATATAACAATTTTTTTTTATTGAATAGAGAGGGCTCTTTGTCCCACTTCTATTTTTGGTGCTAATGAGAATTTTACCCATAACCTATGATTTGTGATGCTTTGCACTTAATCACTAGGCTATGAGTTCATTGACATAACAACTTATTTTTTGAGTCATTTATTCATACATAACAATAATTTATAAATAATTCATTCACTTAGCACAAAAAAATATTTCATCCAAACACGTCACATGTGCCATTCGATAATATATAAAAAAAACTGATAGAAAGACAAACAAACAATTAAGGGCGCATCAATTATTGAGGCACAGATTAATATCAATTTTCTCTAATTTTCATGGTGCATTGATTTTCATGGTGCATTGATTTTCATGGTGTAGAGATAAAGATCAAGAGACCAAAAATCATGGAGGGGATGAGGGGTTGATTTATGTTTCCATATGTGAAAGATTTTAATTGATTTAATTCATAATTACTGTATTGACGAGAAGATGTATTTAGTCAATAAACAAAAATAATAAATGGAAGAATGAAAGACATCATTAATAAAGGGTATAACTGGTATTTAACTTAAAAAATTTAAAATTACTCTTAATTAAGCAATGTTAGCTCTTTTGATAGCATCACCCTTATTTTTATGTGTACCCCTGAAAAATCTTTACCTTAAATAGTATTTGAATAATTCAATGATATATTTCAATCTTGCAAATTATGAAATTTTGAACTTTCACCGTTCTACTTTTCGTGTATAACTTTGTAAATACCTTTATAGATAGAAATTAACTACATGTGGAAATGAATATTATGTTAATTACTGTTTTTTGTGTTTATATATCATTAGATTCACCCTAGATTTATTGCTAAATGGAAATGAATATTTCGTGTTAAATATGGAAATAAATATTTTATAGAATTAGTTATGTTAACTAATTGATAGTGAAAATATTCTTGCATGGTAATTATTTGTACCAGAATCAAGTATTTATGATGGTAATTTGGTTTTGAACTCTTAGAAACTATTTATGGAAATTTTGAGTATTGATGGAAATGAAAATTCTGAGTAATGGATTTATTTTTCAATTTCTTAGTTATTACATAAAGAAATTCACATGATAAATTGAAAAATGGGTGCAAAAGTAATTATTTTATGTTTTTGTTGGGCTGCAAAGTTTGGAATTATTGCAAAATTGGAAGGATGAAGTTTTTAATATTTTTTGTTGTTCTTGAATATAAATAATTAATTTCTTAATATGATAATTATTTGGTATTTTATGTTTGGTGTTTAATTTATATTGTAATTAAAAATTAGTATGTAAAAATGAAAACTTTAAATAGGTATAATAAATACTCAAATTATCATGTTCATTATAATTTATTCCATAATGATAATTCCACCAATAATCTAAAACCACTACATACTCAGGATTACCACCTCTCCAAAACCAGCTTTATCAGTATATATTCCATTCAAATTATCACTTGTGACATCATTGTGATGTATAGGTGCATATTTTGGGGCAATATGGGGACAATATATAATTTTCCTATTTTTAATATCATAATCAAGGATAAGTGGGCCACATTCGTGGAATTGGGAAACTTTAATTCCTCTCCACTTCTGAAGTTACATATCCTCTTCATTGCATCACCTGATTTCTTATATTTACTTTTTTCTTATAATTTTTCAAATAATATTATCTTCTAAATATAGTCTTTTTTCTATGTATTTCTATTTATAATCAATGGTGGCGCCTCATAGGAATTAGGAGAAGTATTGTCCCCTTCCTCAAGTTTTTGGCATACAAATATTTTTAATGTATTTGCTCCCTCTACCAAGAATTTTGTATAATGTTAATTAGTAGAGAGAAATATTTTTGGTCTTTTTTTACAAACTCCGCCACTGTTTATAATTATATAAAACACACCCAACTAAATATTGCATTCTAGATAACATATAATATTTCTCATGTTCATAGTTCTATTTTGTATGTATGAACTATGAATTTCTCATGTATATGATACCAATTGAATGGAAAATAAACGGATCCTCTCAAATATTGAAAGAAAACAATGCATTCAAATAGAAGAATGATAAAAATACATCATTCATATTTAAATACATACCATAAAATATGACTCGAACATACTTTCCAACCCCATTCAAATACACACCTGAGAAATGAATTCATCAATCTACTTAGATCAGAAACTTCAAAATTGTGTGAAATTTAAGAAGAAAAACGACTCTCTCTATATTATATTAAACTCATGTTGAACTTCATTAGATAGTACTGAAAAGAAATTTGAAATACTTCAAAATGGCAATCTAAACCAATGTATTCTGGCGAGTTTCAAACTACTTCATAACTAAATATTAGAATACATGCAAACTATACAACATAATTTTCAATACTAAATACTTCAGCAATACCATCATTAAAAATCACATCAAGCAAAGGTTAAATCGACAAGGGAACAAAAAATTACCGGTATTTCTAGTCTTATGTTTTCTTAATTTACAATACATAATAATAATAAAGCACTTGACAAAAAAGCTAGCCTCTTTATGTGACTCATCAATTAATTTCAAGGAAAATAAATAGTATATTTAGAATATCACTTAGTATTCTCTAGCCTTTCTTCGTAGCTCATTTAACTCATTCTCGATATCTGCATCACTGAAAGTTCTGCTTGCCGATCTGCCAGGTGGCAATTCTCCTTTCTGCACAAAATATAATATCGTTTTACTTTATTTGTATTAATTTATATTCATTAATTTGTTTAAAGGAAAAGAACGATAAGTTTGGTACCAATGAAGGTCCAGATATTTCTTTTTTCAATTTCGCCAGATCATCATCCACTGACGAGGTCTCAAGCATTGCAAACTTAAAAAATAATAAACAAATTTTTAGATTAACGAAAATAATTCGTCAAAATTTAAGAATTAAAATTTTCAATTTATTTGTGAAATTCAAACTAAAAAGTACCTTTCCCTCTAAATCATCAGTAGTGAGCTGATTCAAAGCCTCAGCTTGAGATTCCATTGTCATAACTAAATATTAAAAACAAAAAGTCAAAATATTAATTTAATCAATTTTATTGATACATGTAAATAACTCAGCCAATTACTACAAAACATAAGGTTGTGATGATTTTCATTTTTAAAGCATGAAAAGTAAAATAAAAGAAATACCCTTTTCTTCCATTTTCTCAAATGCTGAAAGAGCACTGCTTGTGTTCACATTTCCCAACATTTCACTCACTTTAGTTGCAGTTCTAAAAAAAAATATATTATTTCATCATGTTAGTTCAATAAAACAAAAAAAAAACTAACACACTGCATTTTTCATATTTGCAATTAACTATGAAAACCAAGGTAATCTTAAAATGTCTAAATTACCCCTGACTAATTCATATAAATTAACTTAATTGTTTTACAATCAATTCATATATAGATTTAGGACTTGAATTTGAAAGTTGGAGCAAAATGCTCAGTGTTTTTTGTAAATAAGGTAAAAAGTTGGGTGTAATATGTAAAAAAAACATATATATAAATCAAGATAAAAGTATATATACTTGGCAGACTGAGCACGAGCTTTAAGTGTATCTTTCTTCTGCTTTGCCTCTGCAATTTTACTCTCTAATAACTAAAAAAGACAAGGTCAAAAATGAAAAATTCAGTAACTTTAAACATACAGCCAGAATACGAAAGACTAAACTAAAAATTCTAAATCTGACAATTATGTCAAAGGTAAATATGAAAAGAGTAAAGGTGCTAACTAAAGCATGCACACATATAGTATAACTCATGTGAGCAATTTGGTCATTTTTTTACATTTTGGTGATTTTTGCTATTTTTATCCACTTTTATTTGATTTCTTGCTATTATTTTGATTTTATTTTCCATTTTTTCTATATTTATTTGATTGTTACCTTGCTCGAGGAATACAACTGAACGGTATTTGATTTGAATTTTGAATTATTATGTGTGCATGTAAGATGTATTGTTACATTACAAATGTAAATGTAAATTCCTTTCGAATTAGACGTAAATTTATTTTTTTAATAATAGTGACTTGTCATTATGATTTGTATTTTTTAATAGTGACTGTGTATCAACCGAGCGATAAAATACCAGTACAAACACATGAGTCTTGATCCCAGTTTAATTTATGCTATGTTGCCTTTTTATTACTTAATTTAGGCTTACACACAATATGTGGCCAAAAATCATTCAAAAATATACTGAAAACATGTACCTTAATGTACTGGCTAGAACAGTACCAGCCAAAAATTGCAATTTTCAAACAAAAAAATATTTGAATTTAGAAGTAAAAAAAAAACTAACCTTGGTATTAGAAACTAGGTTTTCAACTACGCTCTTTTGTTGCTCAAGCTGCGTCTTTAATGAGCTCGCATTATCCTTAAATCAAACAAAATAAAAAATAAAATTTTATTATTTTTCTTTTAGACATAAATTAAATTGACAAATAAAATATCCCATTTTTCTTTTTGGGTCAATACACTGCCCTAAAAATCCCCAGTATTTATTCTATTTTTTTAGCAAAAAAATCAATATCTCAACTAAATCGAACTTTACAAATTTCTAAACCCAAAAAAATGATTAAATCAAATTCTTACAGCAAAGGATTTACGCCTCTTGAGAGCTTCTCTAGCAAGATCCTCATCACCTTTCTGAAGAGCCAATTGCGCTCTTTTATACCTGGAAAAAAAATGATAATTACAATTATACCCTTTTCTAAACTATTTAATTAATTATACATAACAATACAAAATTTCAAATTACCAGTCTTGTGAAGCTTGTTCAGCAGCTTTGTACTTATTCTCCAGTCTTTTTTGAGACGCCAAAACCTTCACAAAAAATAATCAAATTAACATTTAATAACAAAATTATGTATAATTATGAGATAAAGAATATTTTTAAATATTTTTTAATAAAACCTGAGCAGTGGCTTGTCGCATTTTGATCAAATCATCATTCATTTCTAGCACAGCTTGATCCAATATCTTTTCAGGATCCTCAAATGTACTTACAATTGCATTTGCATAAGACTATAGATAAAAAATTAATATATTAAATTAGGATAAAAATACAATATAAAATTAGATTATTGGTATATTGAAAAATTGAGATTATTTAATACCTTGACTACTCTAGCTAACCGGTCAAATAGGTTCATTCGAATAGAATTACATCTAAATCTGGTGATATTTCGCCTTTGTACTTGCACGGATTTCAAGGATTTCCCTGCATTAAAGAGATAAATTAAATTTTCAAAATATTCCAAATCAGTAATAAAATAAAATGTTCATGCCATCTGTCAATTTATTCAAATATTTGTCAAAAATCATCTCAACCCTTTTGTCATCTCACTTGAAGTTTTATCAAAATTTGTTAAAAATTGTCAACGTTTTAACAAACTTTGTTAAATTTTGTCAAAATTTATTATAGATTTACATTCCAAAATGTTACTTAAGTACCAATTCAAACAACAATTGGGTTTTTTCATCCACTCCAGCTCCTATTTACATCCGCAAATTCCCCCATTATTCCTCTCAAAACCCACAATTAAAATCCTAATTACAAATCAAAAACGAAATTCAAAACCATTTAAAGACGACCCAACATACCGTTACCAAAGAACGAAGCCCTCACAACAGGATAAGAAACGTAAGTCCTCCTAGAGTGCACACGCAAAGGCGGCGCAAAGCTTAAGCTCGTAGAAGGGGCCTTGAGCGCCATTAGAGAAAACCCAATTGAGAAAAAACGGAAAAACGAAGAAGAATTGGGTAGTAAACCTCTTAACAATCGTTTCCAATTCCTTCTTTTCTCTTTGGTGTATTGTATGAGAGTCGAAGCTCAAAGAAAAAAGAGATGTGTGGTTGAGGATTTGAACGGGTCGGATCGATTTGAGCAGTGAATTCATTAAACCCGGCCCAACACATGGGCTCTGTTTTGTTATGGGCCTAAATTTATTAGGAAAAGTTGATTTTTTTTTTATATACCATTTTTTTCAAAAATAAACCAGCAAATACTACTCCTTTCAAAATGGATGATGATATTTTGAGAGCCTCATTTCCTCTGTTGAGCGTAATTTCAAATAAATTATGATAATACCCATTATACCCCCCTCAATTAATTAATGAATCAATAAAAAATTTTATTATGATCATATTTTTATCATTAATATTTTTGCAAATTTTACGTAAATTATAAATTGTACTTGCACGTCCGCTATAAGGCCATAGCGCCGCGATAGCGTCCGCTATCGCAATCCGCTACAAAAAAAGCCAATCAGCTACGGAGCGCTATATCGCTATTTAAAACATTGATATATATATATATATATATATATATATATATATATATATATTCAGGGTCGGCCCTGTAGTGGTGCGAATCTGACCCACGTCAAGGGCCTCCTATATTTTAGGTCTCACAATTTTATACTTATACTTTCTCTTATACATAATAATTCAAATAATTAATTAAAGCCCACAAATCCCACTCTCTACCTTATTATCCATGCCATTTCCTCTCCCTGCGGCCCACTAGGAGAGGCAATAACTTTGCTGCTGGCTCCTTTATTTTCAAATTGCACAAGTTACTATCCCTCTAATTTTATGTAGATTTGGTACATACCTCTCAAATTAACAAGAACAAAAACTCACACATTGTGCAATGTAACGAGTCTATACCAAAATTTGTAAAGGGTGGTAAGAGTAAGACAATATTAGCCTTTCTATTGGTATATTTGGTGCACAAAACAAAACAAAAAAGAAATGAAAAGGAAAGGAAAGAAAATAAAAATTCATGTTGTAAGGTGTAATGGGCCATGACCTCAACCTTACTTTCTTTTTATTTCATCTAATTTCTAATAACTTCAATTAAGAAAACAAAATATTTGTTACATGATTTATTATGATCATAGCAAATTTGTAATAAAAAAAATAAAATTTTGAATTTATTTTATATAATTTATTTTTTGATTAAAAAAATATAACCATATTTATATTGTTTTTTCTAAATAATATATTTATATTGCTCATGACACCAAAAACAAAGAGCTGGCCATGTCGTCAAGGGCCTCCGAAACCACAGAACCGGCCTTGTATATAGTAAAGTTACCATGGTTTTTTTAGACAATCTTACGGTATAGTAAAGTTACCATGTGTAATAAGTACATAATGTTGGTTTGTGCATAATATTCCTGATGAATTATCCAATTTGTTGCTCATGCGTGATCTTATCAAAAATTCCTCAAGCGTTATTAACGTACCATATGTAATAAATTAAATTGTTAGTGACGGTGCCATCTACGATAAATCCTGGGGCCGTGCGTGCATCCATATTAAATTCTTTATGACAACTTTCTTTTTCATTAGAGATGTGACCTATTGTTGTCTTGTTTTTGCATAAATAGGCACATATAGCCATCTAATTTAGATATAGCCATATAAATTACTGCAAATACTTTGAAAATGAGAATTATTATTATTTACTCCTGTATTTTTCTTTTCTTTTACTTTTCTTTATTCTCTTTATTTTAATTTTAATTTCCGTCCATTTTAATCGCCGTCAAGCCCATTCTTGTAAAACCAACCCTCTTGGCAATGGATTGTAATGAACCTATCATACTTGTATTCTAATTAAACTGCGGATACCCAGACTAGAACTAGAATCTAATTCTCAAAAAAAAAAAATGATGTGGCACTTTTTAATTTCTTAGCTCTCTATCTTTTTAGTTTGTAGTGATTTTATTATCATGTTGTATGTGTGTTAAGACTCTTTTTATTATTTAATAGAATCTCAGTCGAGGCATTTCGCCTCCTGAAACTTCAAAAAAAAAAATGAAAAAAAAGACGTTGATTCCAAGTATCATTGCTCTTTATCTCAAGCTTATCAGTAAATCAGAAAACTATTATGTTTAATGTGCCATTGTTTTGATCCAATGATCTGTAATTTGCTATTTTTTCTTATTGTACCGTAAGGGTTAATCCTCAATATTGAAAACTGTCTAGTTTGACACCTCAGAAGTTTTTTAGATCTTGCTCTCTTCAAAATGTAAATTATTGGATGTTGTGATTTCACCCAGTTACTATCTATTTTTTTACAGGAGATACTTCAGACTTGCAATAGTTTGGTATTTTTGGAATGAGTGGTTTAGGAAATTGATGAACGGTTTTGGGAAATTTTTGAACGCTCTACACCAAAGTTGATATAACGGAATGGATCCTGCAAGAGGGTATAAATACGAAGACCATGCTAAAGTCATCTTTCCAGTACTTGCTAGGATTTGTAAAAATCAGTTGTAGAGTACTTACATATAGTGATGGCCAGGATTACGATGTTTGTAAGATTATGTTTTGGTTTTTGTTGTATTTTGTACTGAGAAAAAAATGTATAATTCTAATAGTATATAAATAAATATATAAAAGAATGTATATACTTTTCTCCAAAGAGTACATAGATACAGTACTAAATCTATATTCGTGTTGTAATAAAACAGCATGCTGTAGTACTGCAACAAAATATAGATGTAACCCTTTGCATTCACTGATGCACGCCAGTTGACCCACCTCTTGCTGTAGAAAAGAGTGTGTATATACAAATGTAACAAGAATATTATTTAGGCAATAAAACTGTATATACAAATGTTTTAAAAATGCTATTTAGATCTAATAAATGGTTTAACTATATATATAACATTATAACCCCACGCATCATCTGCATGAGTAAGCCACTCCTTAGTGGCTTAGTCCATAGTCCTTGTCCCTTGTCAATACCATAAACAAATAATTAGTGTAGTAAACGCATATATGTAAAATAAAACAGTATACAAATTATTAAAATTTTGTAGAAGTAAAAATTCTTTTGCCATAAACAAATAATTAGTATAGTAAACGCATATATGCAAAATAATACAGTATATAAATTATTAAAATTTTGTTAAGTAAAAATTCTTTTTGAAAAATAATATATATTATTTTGCCTACATTGCCTAAGAAGCCCCTGTACTATACAGATGGCCGATCACATAGCAATAGCATATAATCCAATACTACATATAGTTGTATCAAAACAGTACAGAACCAACGATGAAAAATAAACACAATAATTACTTTCGGTTAAGGTTAACTGGAACTCAAATTACCATTGAAAGTTCAGTTTACATGACCAGACATCAGCAAACAAAAGCAATGAGCATGCCAAAGAAAAAAGATAACTAGAACTAGAATTATCACTTCACTACAACATTCATTACCAGCACAGAATTCGAAATATAAAATCTTACAATATAAACTCTAGCCTTCCACACAACATCAAATAACAAACTAAAATCCACATGACCCCCTTTCTCTCTCTCTAAAACCCTAATTTGCAGGGCGAGGAATAGGCCTAATGGCCCCTTGAATCCTCCCAAAAGCAATCTTAACTCTCTCCTTAAGCCCCACATTCTCACACTCAACCTCTCCACTCTCCAAATCCAATTTCGCCACATCAGCATCCACTTTAATCTCCAACTTCCCATCCTCTCCATTCTTCACATCTCCGAAAAGCGAGACCATCAAAGAATGCACAACTTTCCGCCCCATTTTCTCACTCTCCTCCTCACTTTTTTCCACCTCGACTTTCGGCCCATCTCGCCCGATATTCAAAATCATCGCCACGACTGAATCAGAAACCATATCGCTTATCGGATCGGCTGCCCATTGCAACACGACATACTTATCAGACTCGTATTTTATCGTTACTCTCTCATGAACAACCAAACTCGGTACTTCAGTCTCCTCCAACGGTGGAGACTCCACGCTCTCGTAAATCTGTTTCAATCTGTATTTAATAACCTCAAACGAGCCGCTATAAGGCACCGTGATTCTCTGAGTAATATTCGCCGTTGATAACTGAGAAAAAACACGTAAATCATCAGGCGCCATTATTTGATACGTAAACCCTTTCTTCACCAACAACCCATTAACGCTCTCTCCACTTTCCGGAACTTTCTCGGCCAATTTCCCGATAGTTTTCGCCATTTTTTCCGAACTGAAATACATCTCAACACTCTGACAATTCTTCGGCGTGAACAACTTAACATTCATGTCCTGAAACTGGGTCACAAGCTTTTGCTTCAGCCTCCCCATTTCATTCGCTTCCCCATGAACCAACACAATATTAGGCGGCATCAACTCCTTCAAAAACGCGCTCGTTTGCGCGAAATCCGCATGAGCAGAAAACGAAATATAATGCACCTGCATATTCAACGGCGCAATCAACCCATTCATCAAAGTAACCTCTTTCGGCTCGTTAATAATCGTCTTAGCAAGAGTCCCCTCAACAACATAACCAGGAATCACACACGCATTCTTCTTATCCGAACACCATTTATCAAACAACTGCCTCGACAGTCCGCTCTGCAACCCGCTCGGACTCGCCATCACAACACTCGGCCCCACATCGCTAAAATTCTCAATACTCTTCAAGCTCGAAATATGCTTAAAATCAAACGGGTTCGCGTTCGCAAACTGCGTCCTGATCCTCTCGTTCATCGCATTAATATACGTCTGATACACCGCCATGCACCGCTTGGCCAACGGACTCGCGTAATAAATCGGCACGTTCCACAACTCCGGGTGGTTCTCCCAATACTCATCCAAAATCAACAACAACTCCTGAGCCCTGCCAAGAGCAAACGCCGGAATCAGAACCCGCCCGCCCTGACTCAGCGTGCTGTGAATCACATCGGTGAATCTCTTCTCGCGTATCAGTCTGGGCTGGTGCATTTGAACGCCGTAGGTGGACTCTATCACGCAGATGTCGGGGGAGAAGTCGGGAGTCTCGGCGGCGCGCAGGTGACGGTCCTCTTCGCGGGAGTAGTCGCCCGTGTAGAGGATGCGGACCCCGGCGATGTCCACCATGAACATCGCGGCGCCCAGCACGTGGCCAGCCGTGTAGCACCAGAACCGGATTCCGTTGACTTCTAAGGTTTGGTGGAAGTCTATCACCTGGGGAAATGTGGGAAAATGGAGAAGTAAGAGGTGGAAGGTGAGATTGGAGAGAGAGTTTGTTAGAGTTGATTATTGAGGTGTTGAGAGTTTCTCTGACTGATTAGTGTGCTGGTTTCGTTAATAAACTTCGATTTTAGAAACAAATATAATATTTTGATATTTTAAGTTGATAATATTTTAATGTTTGATATTATAATTTTATAATATTTTAAATTATAATTTTATAATATTATAATAAATATCATAGTGTAATGCATGAAAAATATAATATTATAAGTTAAAAGTCAAAGTAAAAGGTAGTTCGATCTCAAAAAAAAATTCAAAGGTAGTTGGCTCCTAAGCTTAACAAACCTCTCTAACTGATTACTGTAGTGGTTTTGTTAATAAACTTCAATTTTAAGAACCATTTGGACTGAAAACATGAAAAAAGAAAGGGATAAATGCACCATTAGTCCCTCTAATTTAATAAGACTGCAATTTAGTCATTGTACTATTGATTTGAACTTTTTGATCCATGTATTTTATGAAAACATGCACATTTAGTCCTTTTGACTTAAGGACTACCTGTGCGCAAATCTATAAAGTACGGACCAAAAAGTTCAAATCAATAATACAGGGCGCAATCCAATTAAACTACATGGACTAACGGTGCATCTATCCCAAATAAAATTTGCAATAGATATGCAAATATAGTATCATAATATAATGCAAAATAATTTAATTGTACCTCGATTTTGTCCATGGAGCGGATGATGTCATTCTCGTCAAAAAGCATGTCTTCAACGGAGACTTTACTGACTTTTACGTAATCTGATAAAATCAGTCTGTAAATAGCCTTTGTTGCATGAGTCATGAAAACTCTGCCTCTGAAGTTCGTCTGTGGATCAGATGTAATTTTTGAAAATGTTAGGGTTGGAGTGAAAATGTTCTGTTAATAAAAAGGTAGGATAAAATTGCACCTTCTCTAGAAAGTATGGGAGCGATGCAGCATGGTCAAGATGAAAGCTGCACAAAGTAATAAATGTTACAAACTACAATTCAAAGAATGTTTGTATTAAAATGAGAAAAGAATTTGAACTTGTGAATTGAAGCTTAAATGCAAACGTTTAGGGTAAATTGACACAAAAATGGGTGAAATTTAGGCTGGCTTCTGTCAGAAATGAAGAGGAGTTGCATATTTTGAGACTAGTTGATGCAAAATCGGAGTAAACTGTGAGCGGATTGCACAATTGAAAAAATCAGAACAGCTATGTCAAAAATGCAATTCTTGTACAAAAATTAGCACGCCAACCCAATATTAAGCTGACATTCCAAAATGCTGAAACTAATATGTGTTTTATTTTATCCACCACTTAGAAAAATTCGATAGATAAAAAAGGGGAAAAGAAAATGTACTGAGTAATTAGAAGCACATCAATGGTTGAAGGATCGATTTCATCGAAATAAGGCAAAGCCGCAAAGCCAGAATAAGCTGGATGTATTCCACAATCAAACTACAAGAAAAATAAACCAATCAGTCACCCATTACTTTATCCAAATTAATTACTCACTCACCAGTTAACTTTTTTCCATAATATAACCACAACTCAGCCCTAATTCAGCCCAAAAGCTTCAATTAAGCACCAAAAACAATCAGTGAAAAAAGGACTACCAATAATGAATAAAAGATAACCAACTAAACTAAACATCCTAATTCAGTAAAATAACTTACCAAGACAACTTTGCCCTTGTAGGTCATGTGGACGCAAGACCGGCCGACCTCATTCCCGGCGCCCAGCGGCGTGATGACGAGCTGGTCTCCCTCCCTGGTCGCCGGCGCCGCTGGCGAGGCCGAACTAGGGTTCTGCCTCTTGGTCTGCGCTCCCGTAACAACCGACGCCATTGATGAGCTCAAAGTCGGGGTTTAGTTTAGTCAGGGTTTTGTTCATTTGGAGTGAGAATTTTCAATGGTTAAAGAGGGAGGAGAAAGGTTTTTTAATCTCGGCCTGTATAGTATTTGCAAAGGCCCAACCCAATTTATTTTTAATCTGTATTTATTTATTTATTTAGATTAAAATGACCAAGGCCGGCTTTCTCATCGTGTAGCAAAACGAAAACATATAGTATATAGAAACAATAAACGGTATATAAAATTAAACAACTAATACATAAGATTCATTTTTTTAGAGGCAATAAATAGTATTTACATATAATAATGAAGACTGTATATAGAAAACGAAAAATATATTAAAAAGTGGAAAAAAAAAATAGTATATTGTTGCGTTTCAGGCATGCTCTTCGCGTTTTCAAATTTTACTGAAATAATTTCTGGCTTAGTGTTTGAATATTATTGTTGAGATAGATATGCACCGACTAGAAATAGCTTAAGATTTAAGTCTTCTGATAATAAAATATAAAAATAAATCACTATCATCAGCTCAAGATGATCAGAAAAAGTGAAAACAAAGAGAGAAGAGACGACTTCAACTTGTTCTTCCTCTCCATTTCCTCAAATGGATTCATTTTTTTAGACAACTTATGATTAATGAGTTGTTACTAAAATATTGAAATAAATATGTTGGGCTTAATTCGAATTTGGGTTTATTACAAAGTTGACAGCTGTTTTATACGGCTTTAACTAGCAAAATTCATCCACTTTCAAACTAAAAAAACCAACTGATTCCATGTGATCGACAAACGAAAAAAATATGTTGATAAAAGGAGGGTTTTTTTCCCCCAAAAATGGAGAATATATATAAGAACACAAATTTCTTATGTTATTATCAAAAAAATAACTCAAATTTCTACCATGACGTTTGTCTGGATTGGGTAAGATGCGTGTGGCCTCCACACGCTACAAGACTAAATAAATTTTGTTAAATTTGATTGACTATTTTGCCTACGTTGTTGTTTTGCTAAAACTGTGGGCAGGAATCTGAATTTGTATTGGTTGGTTTCTTTGTAATTCTTTGAATTTTGAACTAGTCCGACTTCTCACAAAAAAAATTATTGAACAACCTCCCCTAAGTTTTCTAATTAAACAAAAAATATACGTTTGAAAAGAATCAAATATCAATATTCAGATTATATGTTAACCTACAAATGAGAAATTGGGAAATCGTGCAGAAGGTTTTAGCTAAAATGAGAAAAATAATAATTAGTTGATTATTTAATTTATTAAGATAAATAAACACTATTTATGTAATTTTCTAGCCCACAAAGTTTCCCTATAATATCATGTCTCAACTCAAATTTCTTCTAAAATAAGAAAGCTTAATTAATTTAAACTAACCTAACAAACCTCACACCTAAGTATAAGTACAGACAATTCAACTAACCATGTAACTTAGAACATAAAAAAGCATTCATTCCTTGCATCTCTAGAACCTTTAATAAATAATATTAACATAATTACATCTTATCGGGTCGGGTAAACAGATACAATAAACATATTAAACCCGTTTTGTGGACCGTGTGGAAGCCACACTACACAGACACAGCTAAGACTTAATCAATTTGAAAAATCATAACTGCAAAGTTTATGGGCAGCTTGTCCTTCAACCTTCTTCTTCCTCTCCCCTAAAAAAATAGTAAAAAAAATTGAAGAAGAAGGCACGAAACACACTAATAAATCAATTCTTTAATTTATTCTTTAGCAAATTTCTCTCCACCTTCCCTAGTTACACATATTCCACTGACCCTTAACACATATTGCTATAAAATACAACCAAATTGCCATTAGATTTAGAAAACAATATACCATTAATTCTTCATTAGAGGCCAGCTAAGAAAGGAAAGAGGAGAAACAGAGAGCGAGAAAAAGATGAAGAAAAGTTTTTGTTCTTCACTTATTGCCACTTTGGTTCTATTTTTCTTTGAATTTAATTATCCTTCTCTTGTCAAAGCACAATCGGATTCGTGCGGATCGACTCTTGCTATCGGTAACTTGATCCCATTTAGCACGGCTTCATTGACTTGCGTCAATGCATGGAGCTCAGAAAATTTTATCCTGAGGGTAAATTTTTCATTTTGTATTTCTTTGCGTTTTCAAACAGAAAATGATAGATATTTTATTTCTAAAACAAAAAAAGAAACTTTTTTTTATCAGGAATTCCTTTACTAGAACACTTTTTTTTCTCACAGCATGGACAGAACGGGCCGAATACGTGGAGCTTCATTCTCTCGTCCCCTGACAAAAATGCCTACATCGCGATCGGTTTCTCATCCAACGGTCGGATGGTGGGCAGCGACGCAATAGCTGGTTGGATTTCCTCCAACGGTGGACCTGGCATCGTGAAACAATATTCTCTCGGAAGTTACAGCTCGAGCAGTTGCAAGCCTGATTCGGGCAGCCTGCCCTTAATCGCAAATAGTTCTCTAATCGTGTCGCAATCATCGACCCTTTATTTGGCGTTCCAGTTGAATACTTCTCAGCCCCAGTGGCCCCATCTGATTTACGCTATGGGGCCGTCAGGCGGAGTTCCATCGAGCGGTTATCTGCCTCAGCATTCAAATCAAGCATCATCTTCTATCAACTATGCTACTGGTATGTATGAACGGGCCATAGATCACCAAAATCAATACCATAGATACACGAATTTTGTAGGTTAAAAACCATGTTATTTTTACTAAGAAAATATTAAATTTACGAAACTATATTTGAAATATTATTAATTCAATAAATTAGCCATACTTTCATTATTTGTTGCCAATAAAATTTAATTTTGAACTTATTATATTTAAGATATTCAAATAACTAAATTAAGAGTCATTGACATAAAAAAATAACCGTTCTACATATGCTAATCAAACAGGTACGGTATCTGGTGCGGGTGGTGGGGGACCGAGCAAGGCCAAGTGGCATGGTTTTTTCGTCGGGCTTGGTTGGGGCATTTTGGTACCAATAGGGATCATCATGGCACGGTATTTTAAGCATCACGATCCGTTCTGGTTCTACGCACATATCTCGATCCAAGGTGTTGGTTTTGTGTTTGGTTTGATTGGCATACTTATCGGGTTCAGTCTGGATGATACTGGGGCCAGCAATGAGGGTGTTCATGGAGGCATTGGTATTGCCATTCTTGTTTTTGGAGTCCTTCAGGTAATGATCTTTTTAAATTCCCTCAAAACTCTAAAACTTAATTCCTTAAAAAATAAATTAACAGATGTTTCGACACATTGAAACTATATTTTATTTCCTCTTTTTTTTTTTAGGTCAAGGCATTTTTCATAAGACCCAACAAATCGTCGAAGATAAGGAGATACTGGAACTGGTACCACCACAACATCGGACGTATCGCTCTGATTTTGGGCATTGTAAACATATTTTTGGGTTTAAATCTCGCGAATGAATCTACAGTATGGACGCTGTTTTATGGCATTTTCGTTGCAATTTGGGGTTTATCTTGCATTTTCCTTGAGATCAAGCTATGGTGGGCCAATCGTGATTGATTTGCTTGATTAATAGCCATTTATTAGAGGGTAGGGAGTCTTATATAGTTATTTATATATGTTTTTATTTACACATGCATATTTTTCTGTATTTTGTTTTTTTAGAGTTATGTCCTGAGTTTTGTATTTTTTGTATTTTATTTTTTTTGAGTTGTATGTGTTATTTATACCAGGCTGTGTGACCATTGTATTGATTTGTTATATAGCTATTGTACTTATAGACCTTTGATGTTCATATAGATCTTCTCTTCAAAACAATTGCGGATTTTGAAGAGTGTAAGAGTATATATATATATATATATATATATATATATATATATATATATATATATATATATATATATATATATATATATATATATATATATATATATATATATCAGTGTTTTAAATTGCGGCGCAATTGCGCCGCAATTGCGGAAAACTCATATGAAACGCAACTCGCAACAAAAAAATAGCAAATATAGCGTTTTGGTCGCTACGGACGATATTGCGCCGCTATTGCGGTGATAATAGCGGACAAAAGCGGCGCTATTGCGCTACAAATATGCATAAATAGATTTTTTTACAATTCTGTAACGGTTTTTAGTGGAGAACCGTTACTAATTACATATTAGTAACGATTTTTATTAAAGAACCGTTACTAATATGTAATTAGTAACGGTTTTTCCTAAACAACCGTTACTAATATGAAATTAGTAACTGTGTTTATTAAAGAACCGTTACTAATATGTATGTCCTTATTGGAGAACCGTTACTAATATGTAATTAGTAACGGTTTTTATGAAAGAACCGTTACTAATATATATGTTCTTATTGGAGAGCCGTTAGTTTTTAGTAACGGTTATTATTAAAGAACCGTTACTAATAAGTATTTAGTAACGGTTGTTATGAAATAACCGTTACTAATTTCAGAAACTCCCTTCTCTTTCCCTCCAGAAACTTAAAACGCAAAAACATAACCTTACATAAAAAAAAACGAAAATAGAAGAAAAGAAACTCTAGTCTTCGACCCATCCCTTCTCTCACCGGCACCGACAGCAGACGACGGTGGCAGACGACCGGCGACGGCGACGGCTATTCCACTTCTTCTTCTAGTTCAAGTAATAGTCTTTTTTCTCCTTCTTCCTTGTCATCACTTCTTAATTTTATTTTTTCTTGATAAGGTTTATTTTAGAATTTGATCTAATTAGAAAGTTGAAAATCAATCAAGCATTGTCCATTTAGTTTGATTCAACAAAGAAAATGAGTTATTTAGAGAAAATTGGCGACACACATAAGGTGTTCGATGAAATGTTTCTTTATTTTTTCTTTTTCTATTTTTCATCCTATTAATTGTGTTTCATTTTTTCTCTAATAGCATGACAACCCCAAATTCCGAAACGCAAGCGCCGCCATCAAAAGATCCGGCATGGGCACATTGTTGTCGTCCGGATCCTAAAATTTCGGCACGAGTACAATGCAATTATTGTAAAAATGTGTACACCGGAGGCATAACCCGGATGAAAGAACACCTAGCCGGGATTATGGGAAATGCGGTGTCATGTACAGTTGTACCTGACGAAGTACGCAAAAAAATATTTAATCTTGTGCAAGAGCAAAAAAGAAAAATAGAAGAAAAAACAAAATTGAATAAAGAAACTCAGGATAGTGTCAATTTGGATCATCCTAATGGAGGGGATGAGACGGATGATGAGGATGGCAACGAGGGATTACGAAATTTGAGAGCAAGTGGGAGCTCAAAAGGTACGGTCGGACCTATGGATTTATTTTGCAAACTCTCTGAAGAAGAGATTGAAAAAAAGGGGAAGAAAGTGAAGGTGCAATCGGCTTTAACAACCAAGCCAAAAAAAGAAAAAAGAGCACGCGCAAATGAATACATTGCACAATGGTTTTACGAAAGTTCGATTCCACATAATGCCGCATCACGCCGGAGTTTCAGACTTATGGTACAAGCAATTGGAGATTATGGTAGAGATTTAGAGCCGCCGACGCCATATGAGCTTAGTGGGCCTTTATTGGCGAAGAGGAAGAAGAGTGTGCAAAATTGGCTTAAATCACATAGAGACTCATGGGTTCAAACCGGTTGCTCTTTAATGACGGATGGTTGGACGGATATGAAGGGAAGGGGTCTAATGAATCTTGTTGTGCATAGTGCATACGGAGTTTGTTTTCTTCAATCGGTTAATGCCTCAAGTGAAAAAAAAGATGGCCGGTATATATTTGAGTTGGTGGATAAGTGCATTGAAGAGATAGGGGAGACCAATGTTATCCAAGTTGTCACGGATAATGCTCGACCTAATGAGACGGCTAGTAAATTGTTGAAAGCAAAGCGGCCGAATATTTTTTGGACGGGATGCGCGGCTCATTGCATACATCTTATGCTTGAAGATATTGGTAAAATTTCAATTGTAGAAAAAACAATTACGAAGGCTAGGGCGGTTACAATTTTTCTCTATGGGCATACCCGTATTTTGGAATTGATGAGAAGGGTTCTTGGTAAGGATTTGGTTCGGTGTGGTATTACCCGTTTTGCGACCGCTTATTTGAATTTGAAAAGCATTTATGACAAAAAAAATGAGTTGAAAAAATTATTCCGGTCCGATGAATTACATGAGTTGGGAAATGGAGAGTATTTGAAGAAAGCGAAGGGAAAACAAGCATCCTTATATATTGCATCCGATGCTTTTTGGAATGGGGTCAATTATTCGATTAATTTGTTTGAGCCACTAGTTGAGGTTTTAAGGCGAGTAGATGGTGATAAACCGGCAATGGGTTTTTTATACGGTGAATTAGTGAATGTAAAAAAAGAAATTGCTTTGAAATTTGGAGAAGATGAGAGTAAGTACAAAACTGCATGGGATATAATTGACAAGAGATGGGATCTCAAGTTGAAAACTCCATTGCATGAAGCCGGTTATTTTTTAAACCCATATTATTATTATTCAAATCAAAAGGAGATTGAAGAGGGAACATTTAGAGCTAGTGTTTTGGAATGTGCAACGCTTATGTATGATATCGATACACAAGATAAAATTACGGACGAGTTTGATATCTATGAAAAATGCCTAGATTCGTTTGGGAAGGATATGGCAATTCGGCAAAAAAAGAAAAAGACTTTTGATCCCGGTAATTTTTAAATTCTAAATTAATATTTTTGGAAGTATGTAATGCTAACAAATGTACATTTTTTTTTAATAATATAATAGCTAAATGGTGGGCCAATCATGGTACAAGTGCACCCCATTTGAGAAGCTTGGCCAAAAGAGTATTGAGTTTGACATGTAGCTCATCCGCTTGTGAAAGAAATTGGAGTTCGTTTGAACAAGTAATAAGAAAAAAAAAATTCTAACTTGTACTAATCAATATATTACATCATTCAATTTTTTATTTGACTCATTTTTAATATAATTTAGGTTCATACCAAAAAACGAGCAAGATTGCTTCATGGAAGATTAAATGATTTAGTGTTTGTGAAGTTCAACACCATGCTCAAATAAAAACAAAGGAACAAAACTAGAGATCCAATAGCAATGGATATTGAGGATGTGTTAGAGGATGAAAATAATGAATGGGTGAGAAATATTGTTCATGATGTCAACACATCAACACTTGATGAAATACCCGTTCCGAATGTTGTTTTGAAAAGATGCCAAAGTGATGCGCCTTCAAGCTCGCGACCTTCAAAGAAAAAGAAAATGATTGTTAATTTAGAAGATGAAATTGATTCATCATGTTCATCCGAAGAAGATGATGAAATAACAAATGTTAATTTCTCTTCATCCGAAGAATAAAGAGTTAATTTAACTTTAGATATTTAACTATATATGTTTATTTTGGATGTAATTAAGTATATATGCTAATTAAGTAAATATATACTTATTTTGGATAATTAAGTATTGTGGAATGTTAGTGGCATGTTTAATTATGGACAATGAACTTTGCGTGATATATGTTTAATTATGGTTTATTTTAGTGTCTTTTATTTTGGTTGTTTGATTTTTTTTTTATATTGAAAAGTTTCTTATAAATTTATAATTATAACCAATGTTACAGAATGTGTGGGTATTGTAAAATAAATTTCTAGGCGTTTTTTTTTTAAACCGTTACAGAATGTGTGGTATTTAAGCTAATTTGTAACGGTTAATTCATAAAACCGTTACTAATTAATCTATTAGTAACGGTTTTCCTGAAAGACCGTTACTGAATTGTCCAATTTCTGTAACGGTTCTTGAATAAAAACCGTTACTAATAGTTCATTTAGTAACGGATTTATGAAAGAACCGTTACAAATATACATAAATAGATTTTTTTTACAATTCTGTAACGGTTCTTTCGGAAAAACCGTTACTAACATATAATTAGTAACGGTTTTTATTAAAGAACCGTTACTAATTATGTAATTAGTAACGGTTTTTATTGAAGAACCGTTACTAATATGTAATTAGTAACGGTTTTTATTAAAGAACCGTTACTAAAACGCACAGAAGGCCGACTATATATAAGTTATAACCGTAACTAATATATGGACGGCATTTTAGAACATTGATTATAAGTTATAACCATACAAAAGTTATATTTCCGCTACAAGGCCGTAGCGCCGCAATCTCGCCCGCTACCGCAATCCGCTACAAAAAAACTCCAAGCGCTACGGACCGCTATATCGCAATTTAAAACATTGATATATATATATATATATATATATATATATATATATATATATATATATATATATATATATATACATGTATATATATATATATATACATGTATATGTATATATGTATATATATATACATGTATATATATATACATATATACATGTATATATATATATATATACATGTATATATATATATATATATATACATATATACATGTATATATGTATGTATGTATGTATGTATATAGGACTTTAGGGTTTATATATACACATACATATATATACACATACACACACACACACACATATATATATATATATATATATATATATATATATATATATTGAGAAAAAAGAGAGTAAGTATATAAATTTCAATTATATGATAATATATAGCTTTTGACTTTTGCTGATTAGCCTACTATTAATATTAAATTAAAAGAAAAAAAAGTCTACATAGGCTATTAAAAATCTCTATTAATGAGCAATGAGACACTAGAGAAGAGAGAGGAATGAAAAAGAAAGAACCGGCAAAACCCTAGCGCACCAACCAGATCTTTTTTGTGGGGGGGGGGGGTGGGGGGGGGGGGGCGAAGCTCAAGCGGCGGCGCCCCCCTGACTCCTTCTCTCCTTCTTTAGCAAGCTTCTCTTCTCCATTAGCAAGCTTCTTTTCTCCATTTAGCCTCAATCCTGAGAAAACGATTTTGAGAGACAACAACAAGCTTCTCTCTCGTGCTCTCACTCTCGCTCGTGGTTGGATCGTGCAGATCCATGAATCACTGTCTCTTGCTCTCGTGCTGGTTTGCAACAGTTCTCCGCGGAGATCTCGAGTGACTGGTGTGACTGGATTGTAACACAATCTGTCGCGCTCGTTACTGGTTTTCTTGTGCAGATTAGAATCTGAGATCTCTCTCCTGCTTTCTCTTTCTCGATCCATGCTGAGATCGACGCACGAGGAAGAGGAGAGGAGAGGTCGGAGCTCTCTTTCCAGGTAGAGTGCATCAGAGATGGATTTGAACAGATCGACATTGCAACAGTCCGTGTAGATTGCAACAGTGTATAGATTGCAACACGGTTGTGTTGTGTAGATTGCAATAGTCCGTGTGGATTCAGTTCGGCATTGCAACAGATTGTGTAGATCACGTAAATCGTAGCTTGAAGAAATTTTCAGCAACCTTGTGTGGTTTTTATGCAACTTGATTTTATGCGAACTTGATTTTACTGCAAAATTCAACATCCATCATAATTTATTATTAATGGAACAAAAATTTAGCACATGATAACAGAAGCAGAGGATTAATGGAATACAATCCTCTTTGATTCAACATCCATAATAATTTATCATTAATGCAACAAAAATTTAGCACTAGTACCTATTGTGGCAGTTGCAGCGGTACGAGCCTATTTGTTTCTTTACTTGTACCGGCTTATCACGGCTACTCTTTCTTCATTAGTTCTCTCGTGCAATTATTTATGTTCTGGTATCAGAATCCGCTGTGGCTTCTCGCTTAGATCTCGACGATGCTTTATGGTGTGCTCCTGTCGAGCAAGGAACCCTCACGACATCATTCGTCAGTAAATTTCGAAACTCCACACTCAGAAAAAACAATCTTCAAGTTGGCAAAAAGTAATGTCAAAGAATGGCGCAGGTCCTTAGCAACCATCGCGGCAAAAACTCCGACATTCTTCTCAACAATTTAATCCGCATTGGGAAAATAGAGACAGAGATTTCGGGCATGACTTTTTATTTCTGTTTTCTATTTTTCAAGTTTAGGCTCTGGATTGCTTAGAATGTAATGTGGCAAAAATCGTATAACCTCTCTTTTTATTATTATTAATGAAAGTCTTTGATATGCTCTAGCCTACTATTTCAAAAAAAAAAAAAAAAGAACCAAAATCTTGATAGCTCAGGCGGTAAAATGCTTTAAAACTTTGGAAGATATCCCAAGTTCGACAGTCCCGGTAAACTCAATTTTTTGTAATAAATATTTAGCAAAGTTTATTAATACACAAATTGTGGGTTTGATCTAAAAAAATTACCAAAATAAAGAAAAAGAGCTAAATAGGTATTGGTTAAAATTTTGGAGTAACTGATTAATATAATACACTAAATTACATATGATATTATATGATTTTATTATACACTAAATTATAATTAAGCATACTAATTGAGTAGTTTGTTAAAATGTCTGAGGATCATGCTCCAAGTCCTTACTAAGATCCATCAGTATTTTAGTCTTTTAGAGCATATAATTTCTCTCTTCTCCAAAGTCCAATTGTCCAAACCATATTAGATTTGGACTTTCTCCGTGGCATTGATTACCAAAAAGAGTTAGGCCCAGCAAGCCAGAACCAAATCTTCTTTTTTAATTATAAAAGTTTTCATGAATAATCAAGGAACAATATATTTTGGATATCTTTTGAATCAAATGAACAATATATTTCGGATATCTGTTGAACAAATTGAACAGTGTGTTTTGAATGCCTTTTGAAGTAGATGAATAAATTAAAGTTATGTACTGCCTTCAATGTTTTATATCGATATCAAAAATATTTTACCTTGTTCGGGTGATCAAGGCACCACCACTCGAACGAGAGATCTTAGTGCCCAGCTTAGAGTTTTTGTAAATGAACCTAAAAAAATAATTTCCCCATATAACAGTTACAGGAATATATATATATGTGGTAACTTGACATTTTTGTATATCTAAGTCTAATATTTTTCATTAATATATCAGTTCTATTTGTCAAGTAGAAATTATTTTTGTTATACATATAAATATATAATAGCAATAAGATTTGATCTTACATATGCATAGAAGAGTTATGTATGACGCCTTTTAGTTGACCTTAATACCATGTGCAACAGAGGAGCGGCATCTATCTGACTGTATATATGTATATGTTAGGGGGTCAAAAATTTCTTTTCACACTGAATGATCTTGTACAAATGTTTGGGAGAGAGGGAGGGGGACAAATTTACATAATACATATATTTTGAAATTTTATTTATCAAACTTTAAATATATATATTACTCGGACAAAAATTTGGGGGGGAGTCATGACCCTTCTCAATCCATATAAAAATATGCAACTGCGACATAGCTGGATCATTTCAATTTTCAAGATATATGTTTTCATTTTATCTAAAAGATAAGATATTAAATTTTTCATCATATTAGCAAAAAAGTATATTATTAATTTTCCTTTGGTATCGCTCTTGCTTTCTATTTTCTTGTTTTTTTTTTCTAAAATAATGTTTTTTTTTAATTAGTTTTGTTTCTTCTTTTTATTTCAAAGGGCAAAAAGTAAAATTTGATAAAAGATTATTTCTTCTTTTTGTTTTTTATTGTCAAACTTTATATTCACATTAAAAACAATATAATATCATTGAAAATATTTGACACCTAAAAATTTAATGTATTTCTAAATTTTGTCATCATATTAGCAGAAAAGTATATTCATGATTTTTAAGGGTTCTTTTGGTATCGCTCTTGCTTTCTATTTTCTTGTATTTGTTCTAAAATAATGTGTTCAGTTAATTAGTTTCATTTCTTCTTCTTTATGTTCAAAGGGCAAAAAATAAAATTTGATAAAAGATTGTTTCTTCTTCTTGTTTTTCATTGTCAGACTTTATATTCACATTAAAAACAATATATTATCACACTTAAAATACTATATTTGATACTTACAAAATTAATCTATTTCTAAAAATTTAATCAATTTCTAATTGACAAATGGCAGCTCAAATGCAGCCCTAATTCCGACCCCTCGTCCTTCTCAGCATTCTTGGCTGCTTCTTCCACCTCTGCCTCCATCTCTCAAATGCAGCCGCAGTTCTGACACCTCCTCCGTCTCGGCCTCAGCCTCCACCTCCGTTGCCTAACCTTCGATCTCGATTTAGATCGCTGCTACAGCGGCCGGCCTCCTCCAGTGAAGAGAAGGTATGATCTAATTTAATTGTTTTAATAATGGGGAGATTTATCAGGACGAAGAGGAGGCGGAAGAAGAACATGTTAAAAGAATAGAAGGAGGATGATAAATCTGAGGTGGGGGAGGATTTCACGGACGATTCTTTACGATACAATTTTTTCTCTTAATTGTAGGTTAATAAATTGTGAATAACCTCGTCCTATGATTTGCTCCAATATCTGAAAGTTAAATTTTAAGGAATGGAACTTGCCAATAACAAAATATGGCTTTTTCAACATTGAATGACTAAAATTGGCAAAGAATATCAAAATGCATTAACTAGTTTGAACATCACATGCATTTCTACTATTTTATTAAAATAACTTTAACTCCTGAGAATGGTCCGATTCATCTGTTCCGCAACACCATTTTGTTGAGGTAAGTAAGGCGCCGTCAAATTTCGTCTTATGCCATTCTCTTTACAAAATAACTCAAAAGCGGATGAAATAACTCACCACCTCGATCCGATCTCAACACCTTGATATAATTACCACTTTCTTTCTTCTTAAACTTCTTGAAAACACCAAAAGCTTCCGATTTCTGTTTGAGAAAATAAACCCAAGTTTTTCTTGAGTAATCATCAATAAATGGAACTAGAAATATCAAGAAATACCCTAGGAAACATCGGATTAGCAGAAAACCCACTTTAAAATTATAGTTCTGTTTAAACCCATAAAAAAGTATAGTATAATATTGTGTTGGGCTCCCTCTTCAAATGGGCCTAATAATTTGTTTTTTATTTGGGCCTTTTTATTATGAGTTTTTTAATAATAAATATTAGAGGGGCTATTTTATAAATGTGCCTTTGCACAATTAAAGTCAGAGACTCTTCTCTCCTTTGGCCCCTGACTTATGTGCGTGTGTGTGTTTCATTTTGAAACAAAAAGAGACCCAGAAGATAGGGTTGTAGCCAAATGTTACAAAGAGAGGAAAGGAAGGAGAGAGTGATAGAGAAGAGAGACAAGTGATCGGAACGCTCCGGTCTTGTAGTGAGTATCCTTATTATTGGTTCGTTGAAACCGGTACGGTGGAAGTTTTTTCATCTTCTTTTTCAAATAATCTTTCTCTTGTTTTGGTAATATTTCACATGCTTGTAATTCATCAAGATGATGATGAATATTTTTGTGTAGCCTAGAGTTTGTGTATAAACCTTAGAAGAAGATTTTTGTTAAAATAATAATAAATTTAATATTTATTTAATAATTATATGTAGTTATGTGTGAAAAGGTGTGTGTAGTTATATGAGGAGTTGTGTGTGTGTGAAAGAGATGTATGTGTGTGAAATGGTGTGTTTGTGTGTGAATGGATGTGTATGTGTGTGAAAGGGTGTGTTTGTGTGTGAATGGGTGTGTATGTGTGTCAATGGGTGTATCTAGAGGATAAAATTCTAGGAGGGCATACCTCTATATAAGGGTGTCTTGTGTGTGTCATTTGTAATGAGAAGATAATAAGACAGAGAAAAGAGAGAAAATTCGTGTTCTTCTTCTTCTTCCCAATTTCATTTTTTTCTAACAAGTGGTACCAGAGACATGGTTAATACTGTTATAGCCGGACAATCGAGTTTCCCTCGTCTTACGAAAACGAATTATGAGAATAGGAGTATTCAATTGAAAGCCCTTCTCGGATCAGAGGATCTATGGGAGATAGTGAAAACCGGTTATGACGAACCAGACCCAACTCCAACGAAGGGTGTCGCATTGAAATCGTTGAAGGAAAGTCGCAAGAAGGATAAGAAGACGCTTTACTATCTCTACCAAGCGGTCGATGAATCTGTTATCGAAAAAATCGCCGATGCACAAAATTCAAAGGAGGCATGGGGGATTCTCCGAACGGCTTATAAAGGGTGAAACAAGTTTGCCTACAAACACTTCGAGGAGAACTCGAAGCGATGAAGATGAAGGAGTTGGAGGGAGTTTCCAACTATGTTACAAGGGTTCTTATCGTTACCAACCAATTGAAAAGGAATGGTGAGACTCTAAGTGACGGGCGAATTGTGGAGAAAATTCTTCGGTCTTTGACCGATGAATTCGAAAACGTTGTGTGCGTGATTGAGGAGTCCAAAGATTTGGACGAAATGACGGTAGATGAGTTGACGGGATCATTGGAAGCCCATGAGGCGAGAAAGAAGAAAATGAAACAAGAGACGTTGGAGGAAGCGCTCTGAGCGAAAATGTCGATTTCCGATGAGAAGAAAAGTAGAGGCCAATAAAATCGTGGTCGAGAACGCGGTCGCGGTTATAGTCACGGTCATGGAAGAGGAAGTGTAGAGAAGAATTGGGAAGAACGGGGTTTGAATTTTCATGGCGGCCGTGGACGGGGAAGAAACGCAAGATTTAACAAATCTAATAAAAAGTGTTACAAGTATGACAAGTTTAGTCACTTTGCCGCCGAGTGCAAAAATAAAGTAGTACAATGCTATAATTGTGACAAAATTGGTCACTATGCATCGGATTGTTGGGACAAGAAAGTTGAAGAAAAGATGAATTTCGCCAACAAAGAAGATGAGAGTAATGAAAGTGTGGCGTTATTAGCGTGCAAGAAGTTTGGTTCCGACAAAAGTTGCGTGTAATGTTTGGATACAGGTGCGAGTAATCATATGTGCGGCTATAAAGATATGTTTGTTGAGATGAATGAGAAAGTGAACGGAGATGTGTCTTTTGGAGATGCGTCAAAAGTGAAGGTGAACAGTCAAGAAAAAATTCTAATTCAATTGAAAGATGGTAGACAACGTTATATTACCAACGTATATTATGTCTCGGATATGAGAAGCAATATTTTGAGTCTTGGACAATTATTGGAGATGGGTTATTCCGTTAATATAAAGGATAGAAGTCTCTATTTATGGGATAAAAATAAAAAACTACTTGCTCATGTGGAGATGAAGAAGAATCGGATGTTCCTATTGAATATTAAGAACATTCGAGCGACGTATTTGAAAGCGTGTGTTGATGATGAATCGTAGCTTTGTCATCTTAGATTTGGACATCTTAACTTTAGAGGGCTCAAACAATTGACGAGAAAGAGGATGGTGAGCGGTCTACCGCACATAGACTACCCCGACAAATTTTGTGAAGGTTGTGTGTTTGGGAAGCACCCACGGAATAGTTTTCCTAAAGAAGCAAATTATCGTGCAAACAAACCGCTAGAGTTGGTACACACCGATATTTGTGGACCCATCATGCCTATGTCGTTGGGTGAGCACCATTATTTCTGGTTCGGAGTATGCTGAAAAGTAAGAACATGCCCAAGGAGTTTTGGGCCGAAGCGATGAATTGTGCGGTTTATTTGAGAAACCGATGTCCAACGGTAAGCGTGGAGAGTATGACCCCACATGAAGCTTGGTTTGGTAGAAAACCGTCCGTATATCAATTGAGAGTGTTCGGAAGTGTTGCTTATGCTCATGTTCCGGATCAAAGACGTGTCAAACTTGATGACAAGAGTGTGAAACTTATCTTCATCGGTTATGATGGTAGATCAAAGGTGTACAAACTTTATGATCCTATTAATAGAAGAATACGTATAAGTCGTGATGTGCAAGTTGATGAAAGAAGCATGTGGTGTTGGAATACACAAATGGAGATTCCTCATGTAGAAGAAGAGGAAAAGGAAGAAGTCCCGACCCCGGTGGTTCCAATAACACCAACAAGACGATCTCCCTCTTTACTCGATGATGAGATGAGGCGCAACCCAAGAGTGAGGAGTTTGCGTGATTTATATAAGGCGACAATTGAGTTACATTTGATATGTTTTTTGGCGGAAGATGAAAATATAACTTTCGATGAAACGGTTGATGATAGCAAATGGCAAGCCGCTATGGATGAAAAGATGCATTCGATTGTGAAGAACGATACTTGGAAAATTATATCTTTACCCAAGTCATAAACCCATCGGAGTGAAATGGGTTTATAAGAAAAAGGTGAACGCACAAGATGAAGTCGAAAGATACAAAGCTAGACTTGTTGCGAAAGGTTACAATCAACAAGAGGGGATAGATTATGATGAAGTGTTTGCTCCAGTGGCTCGAATGGAAACTGTCCGACTTCTTATTGTTGGCAGCTCAATCGAAATGGCTTATTTATCAAATGGATGTTAAATCGGCATTTTTGAATAGCGTTCTTGAGGAAGAAGTTTATATCGAGAAATCTCCCGGTTATGTGAAAACCAGAAAGAAGATAAAGTGTTGAAATTAAAGAAGACGTTATACGGGTTAAAACAAGTGCCTAGAGCATGAAACACACGAATTGATGCGTATTTTAAGAAGTGCGGGTTTATACAATGCCCGTATGAGCATGCATTTTATGTGAAGGTGCAACATGGAGATATTTTGCTTGTGGCTTTATATGTGGATGTTTTAATTTGTACGGGAAATAATCGTCATATGATTGATGATTTTAAGAAAGCTATAACACGTGAGTTTGAAATGACCGATTTGGGGCTTATGTCGTATTTTCTCAGTCTTGAAGTGAAGCAAAGCAAGGATGGTATTTTCATTTCGCAAGAAGCTTACGCGAGGGAAATAATTCGAAGGTTTAAGATGGAGGATTGCAATCCGGTAAATACACCGGTTGAAAGTGGCATAAGATTATCTCATTTTGATGAAGGCAAAGCGATTGATGCAATGTTGTACAAGAGTTTAGTTGGAGGCTTACGGTATCTTACGTGCACAAGACCAGATATTTTGTATGGTGTCGGCTTGGCAAACCGGTATATGGAAGAACCCAAATCTACACATTGGAAAGCATTAAAATGAATTCTTCGTTACATCCGAGGTACACTATCGATTGGATTATTCTATTCTCATATTAATAATTTTGTTCTTTCTGGATATTCGGATAGTGAATGGGGAGGAGACGTGGATGATAGAAAGAGTACTTTGGGTTTTGTGTTTTATATGGGTGATACGGCATTTACGTGGTTTTCCAAGAAACAACCAATCGTTACGCTATCAACGTGCGAGGTGGAGTACGTGGCAGCATCTTCATGCGTGTGTCATGCGATATGGTTAAGAAGGTTGTTAGGTGAGATGAGTTTAGCTCAAGGTGGAGCTACAGAGATTCGTGTTAACAACAAGTCGGCAATTGAATTGGCAAAGAATCCAATGCATCATGAGAGGAGTAAACATATTGATATGCGATTTCATTTTATTCGAGAGCATGTGAAGAATGGTGATGTGGAGATGATTCACGTGGCGAGTAAAGACCCAGTAGCCGATATCTTCACGAAACCCCTTACGGTAGAACTTTTCAATAAGTTCAAGAATCTTCTCAGGATGCGAAACGGAAGAAAAAATATTGAGTTTAGGGGGGGGGGGTGGTGTTAAAATAATAATAAACTTAATATTTATTTAATAATTATATATATGTGAAAAGGGGTGTGTAGTTATGTGAGGAGTTGTGTGTGTGTGAAAGGGTGTGTTTGTGTATGAATGGGTGTGTATGTGTGTGAAAGGGATGTATGTGTGTGAAAGGGTGTGTTTGTGTGTGAATGGGTGTATGTGTGTGAATGGATGTATCTAGAGGATAAGATTCTAGGAGGGCATGTCTCTATATAAGGGTGTCTTATGTGTGTCATTTGTAATGAGAAGATAACAAGAAAGAGAAAAGAGAGAATATTTGTGTTCTTCTTCTTCTTCCCAATTTCATTTTTTTTCTAACAAGTGCTACTAGAGACATGGTTAATACTGTTATGGCCGGACAATCGAGTTTTCCTCGTCTTACGAAGACTAATTACAAGAATGGGAGTATCCAATTGAAGGCCCTTCTCGGATCAGAGGATCTATGGGAGATAGTGAAAATCAGTTATGACAAACCGGACCCAGTATATGAAACGTGTCTTGTGTGTGTCATTTCTAATGAGAAGATAATAAGAAAGAGAAAAAGAGAAATTTTTTATTTTTCTTCCTCTTGCCAATTTTATTTTTTCTAACATTTGTTTGTAATAACGGAACGGTACGATACAGATAATACAAAGAGTTTTTCCTTAAATCCTTGTCTTTTTTGTTGCATTGAACGTTTCTTTGTTATTTGTGTTGATTGGGTGAGATTTGTGGTTTTAATTTGATTGATGGTGTTCGCCATAAAGAGTGCACACAAAATGTTCGATAAAAGTCCCGTGCGAGAATTTTGTTCGCTTTCACCCCTATTTTCCCAACATATTATTGTAACACTCTAAAATAATTTGAAGTATAGAGTATAGTTCATGTAATAATTGCAAATTTATCATGCATCGAAAAAAAATTAAATATTATAATCCCAAAGTCGAGTGAGGGTCCACCCTAGTAAATATATAATAGCTTTATGCTTTGATCTTATATGTATAGAGACTTATTTATGACATTTTTTATTTGATCTTAATATCATGTGCAACCAGAGCCGGCCACAGGTATTTTGGGCCCCTAGACCAACTTGGAAATGAGTAATCTTATTCAATAATTAAGGACTTAATTTTATTTGTTGGGCAACATGAAATTAATATGCAAGAATTTAAAATGGACTTTACTTAATTTTAATTTTTCATGGGCCTTTAGTTGATTTATTGCTCTAATTTATATTGGGCTAATTAAAAAATTAATGCTACTATTACCATTAAATACAAGAAAATATGGCCCTCTAAAATTCTAAACCCTAGACCATGTTCTTTTTTTTTCTATACTGGGGTCGGCCCTATGTGCAACAGAGGAGCGGCAAAACCCGACTGTATATATGTTGGGAGGTCAAAAATATCTTTTCACGCTGAATAATCGTGTACGAAAGTTCGAGAGAGGGGGAATAGGAGACAAATCCACAATAATACATATATTTTGAAATTTTGTTGATCAAACCCTTAAATTTGGAGAGTCATGGCCATTCCTCGTCCGTATAAAGGCATGCAACTGCAATAGAGTTGGCCAGGGACGGAACTAGAAATTTTCGATAAAGGGGGCCGAAATTTAGATTACTTTATGATGGTTTAAACCTAATCTCGAATATGATATTTCTGTATTTCATATATTAATATGGTTCAAGATGGATGAATACAATTATGACAAAAATATATATATTGCATACATGTATGTTAATGAAAAATGTACTCACTCACAAATAAAAATATATATCGAAACTTTATTTCATTAGAAGTGAAACTTTTACACTAAAAAAGAAATATTATGCATACAGAATGAGTAGTTCACCTTGGAAATGAATATTGTATCTTAAAGAGAAAATTTATCTAAAATATAAATATTATACATTTTTATTCACCCTATTCCTAAAATAAAATTTGAATGTAGAAAGCAAGAGACACAATACTGGGCTCTTTTTTGTGTGTGCACATGTGTATTGAAGTATTATTTTTCAAGACATAAGCAGTGTCCTAAAAATCGCGCCTAGACGCTAATCGTCTCTCTACCGAGGAATTTTAGTTAAATCGGTCAAAAAAAAATCAGATTTGTTTCTTAGAACTGTCTAATTTTTTATTTTTCCGATTAATTAGCGATTTTTCAGATTTATTAGCGATTTTTCCGATTAATTTTGAATTTTACTGATTAATTCCACCTAATTCCTGGCTGCCTGGCAGACGATTTTTTCCGCCTGGCTACCATTTTTTCTGTCTAGATCCCTATTTGTCCTCCTAGATCACGATTTTTCCAATTAATTCCGATTTTCCCACCTAATTCTAAGAATTTTTGTCCCAAATTTTGCAAGAGTTAAAGAGGATCCGTCGACTACTCATTTGTGGGCGAACCGCGACATGTTAGACAGCATCCCTCCAAGATAAATTTCATATCTCTGTTTTATATGTGCGTATATTAATGGGAAAGCTTCTATTATGAGTTTAAAACGCCTATGCGCCGACTAGGCGCCCTAGGCGCTAGTCGCTGCCCTAGCGGCTGCCGATCGTATAGCGATTTCTAGAATACTGGACATAAGTTAATTATTAATGCTTGTATAACAGGTAACTTTTTTGATTCATTATTACTCAGTATATGAATAGTTTTGATTAGTGAGTACTTTGGTACTTGTTTGAAATTTTAGTAATTCACTATATGATTTACTTAAAAGGAAACATGAAGTATGATTGCTTACTTTTCTAACACATATTATAGAACAAATGTTAGTAAACTTAGAGTACAATATATTTTGTAAATTTAGTCAATGAACATATTATTTTTGTTACCGTATGGTATAAGGAGTATAATAAATAAAATGCGCCAAACGTAGGGGACCAAGGCCCCTCCTTGCCTCGCCTTAGTTTCGTCCATGCAGTTGGCTCATTTCAATTTTCAAGATATATGTTTTCATTTTATCTAAAAGATAAGATATTAAATTTTGTCATCTATTTGCATAAAAATATTCTTGATTTTTAAGGGTTCCTATGGTATCCCTCTTACTGTCTATTTTCTTATTAACGTGTTTGCTTGATTAATTTCTTTTTTTTTATTTCAAATGACAAAACACAAAATTTTGAAAATGATAAAAGATTGTTTCTTCTTTTTCATTTTTCATTGTCAAATTTTATATTCACATTAAAAACAATATATTATCACCGGAAATAATATATTGACAAGTTCCAGTCCAAAGACGCCGGCAAAGTCTGCTGAAAGCTCAAAAAGAGCAGATAGGTATATAATCAAATATTTTTATTTCATTCTTATAATCTGACCACCAGCTTCATACATATTTAATTACTAAATACAAGCAAAAAGAGGTAAACATTCTTCTTTGCTAATTTAATTAATTATTTTGTTATTGATCAATAAATTAATGGGTTCAAAAGAATTTGATTAGTTGTATATTCAATATTATAATTAGTAACTACATTATTGTAAAATTGAGACATAGTAATTTCTATCATTAAATGACTTTAAAACAGGTTGAGTTGGTTATATATTTGATTATTGCAAAATTTAAGCTTAGCTGATTTTTCAATGGTTATTATAATTAGGAGAGGTATTATTGCAACACTTGAATGACACAGCATCATATGATTTCCCAAATTTTTAATCATCGAGTGTTACTGCAAAACAATTTAAAGTTCAATCACTCTAAATGGGTCAACATATGTTCTTATATTTACTGGCTTGATTTGAAAACAATGTCCTCCTTTTAGTTCTCAGTAAATTTATGTTTGTTTTTCCTTCTATTATGATAATTAAATCATTTTCTTATTAATTTTTCATTTTGAACAGGCTTCGCGATGAAAATTAGTATACATGTTCACATTTTGGATTAGTGCTTTTGGTCAAGTGTTCTAGAATGTTTTGTTTGTGTGTTTGGTTGAAGAATTTCCTAAACTAGCTAGGTTTATTTTGTTTTTGTCTTGATGGGTTTGGTTGATGCTTTCGTAGTGTTGTTTTTCTTCGACCGGCTAAGTGACTTCTCTTTTGGCTAAGTGTGGAATGTGTGATAAAATTTGTTGTATCATTTAAGGACAATAGTATCTTTTGTGTATTAATCTTTTTTGTTAAATCCCTTTAATTATGTGACTGCCTTTCTTGATAAGGAATGAACATCAATATCCTATGTACAAATTCGAATTAGATTTGGATTTTCTGTTTTCTATCTTGTATCACACCATGATTTCAATAGTTGTCTTCAACCATATCAACTTATTATGATTTCAATATTTGTCTTTAACATAGAATTGGACTATATCATTCTATAATACATATAAAAACACGGGAGATGTTAAATAGCATACGTAAGCAAAATAAAAATTTTGCTTACGGTCCAAAAAAGTACACGTATCATCAAAAATACAAATTTCAACCGTACGGATGGAATATATATATTTTGAATATGTTGTAGATTAATTTTCACAAGAATCGGAATATTATATCATTGTCATCATGTATCATCAAAATTCATTACTATATATATATATATATATATATATATATATATATAGTGATGAATTTTGATGATACATGATGGCAATGATATAATATTCTTATTCTTGTGAAAATTAATCTATATTCAAAACATATATATTACATCCGTACGGTTGAAATTTGAATTTTTGATGATACGTATAATTTTTTGGACCGTAAGCAAAATTTTCATTTTGCTTATGTATGTTATTTAGCCATACTCTAAAAATACTACTTATGCTTTATTCCAAATATGTTGAATTATAAGTTGTGAGCATATTTACACTAAGCAAAATGCCATAAAAAACTCGCGCAATGTGAAAAGAGTTTTCTATTTTTACTAATATATTATTTTTTTCAAAATGTACAAGTGATCACCAAAAAATTTGTTTCAATCCTTGATGAAGCAAATGTACCTTCATCAAAATACATGCTTTGACTTGAATTTATAAAATATTTTTTCAATCTCGTGCAAAACGCGAGCTTTTTGCTAGTAATATATTGATAATGAAAAGTTAAATCTCTTTCCAAAATTTTAGGTCAACTCCTTGATAGTACGTTCTTTTATATCTTGTGTAGTACGTTGACAATTTCATTGTACTTCAGCCTTATGTGTGTGTAGTATACCACACATTTTCTTGCCATCATTATAAAATTGAACTTTATTCTTCGAATTAGACAAATAAAAAATAAAAAGAATTTGATTTTGATAATCTTATACTGGATTTGGGGTAATATAAGTTTTATATTACTTTTATCTGAAATGATGTCTTGAATTAAGTTAATATTAAACTGAAAATCATAACCAAAATGTCAATGGCTCGCTTCTCATTTGTTCTCCTAAAAGAAATTCTCACTCCAAAAAAAGACTAAAAAAGAAAGAAAATAATCCTCAAATTGAACAGCTCTATCATTAATTCCATGTTTTATCCATTAACGCCTTCGTACTTAATATAAAAACAAGGAACTGGAGAAAGAGAGAGAGAGAGAGAGAGAGAGAGAGAGATGATTCATTTTTCGTGTTCCTCACTTGGTACCATTTTGATTCTATGTTTATTTGGATTTTATTCTCCTCCTCTTGTTAAAGCGCAGTCCGATTCGTGCGGTTCATCTCTTGGCATCAGTAATTTGATCCCGTTTAGCACTGATTCATTGAATTGCATAACCGCGTGGACATCAGAAAAATTTATCCTGAGGGTAAATATTTATTTGCATCTTTCTTTTCTTGTTATATTTCAATTTCCATCACCTTTATTCATTACAAACTAACAAGGTAATGTAGAAAGAAATTCGATAGGGATATACAAATTTCAGAGGAGAACTTATGGCATAATCTTTTTTTTACAGTACGGGAAAAATGATAATAACATATGGAGCTTCGTTCTCTCTGCACCTGACAACGGAGCCTACATCTCGATCGGATTCTCCTCAAATGGTTTCATGATCGGAAGCAGTGCGATGGCAGGCTGGATATCCTCCAATGGCGGTCAAGGCACCGTAAAACAATATTTCCTTGGAGATATGGTCTCGGAAAGTTGTCCGCCTGACCAGGGCAACCTGCCCTTGGTCGCGAACAGTTCTGTGATTGTGTCACAATCGTCAACCCTTTATTTGGCGTTTCAGTTGAATATTGCTCAACCGCCATGGAGATATTTGATTTATGCGGTTGGTCCAACAGGAAGCCAACCGTCGAATAATTATCTGCCTGAGCATTCGGATCAGGCGTCGGCTTCTGTCAACTATGATACTGGTAAGAGTCTGCATCCCAAATGCTTGATGGTGTTACTAACTAAAGTACGAGTTATTTGTAATTTTTGTACGAATAATAATGTTTTTTTTTTCAATTTTGAATAGTATAGGATTTTCTTGTAATTTTAGGCATAATGTAGGGGATTTTCACAAATTTTCCTACAATTATTTGAATGGCTAATTACAATATAGCTTAAGCAATTTTAGTCGTTAATATTTTGGACTTCTAATTTAATAGCTTGCAATCACTATAAAATACAAAAAATAATTTTGTATGTGCCGATCATATAGGAAGAGTATCCGGCGCAAAGAAGGTTAGACAAAAGAATGCTAAGTCGCACGGAATTCTAGTTGGGCTCGGTTGGGCCATTCTACTGCCAATAGGGATCATATTGGCACGGTATTTAAAGCGGTACGAACGGCACTGGCTACACGCCCATATCTCAGTCCAAGTTATTGGATTTGTACTCGGTATGGTCGGCATCATTATAGGCTTTTGTCTCCATCAAGTTAATGTGAGCAATATGGATACTCACAAGGGCATCGGCATTGCGGTTCTTATAATGGGAGTTCTTCAGGTATTTGTTATTTATTTACCTTCCTGATTTTGTTATCAATTTCAAGTTTGAAGAACATGAGTAAAATCACTGAAAATATTCATTTTTATTGTAGGTCATGTCAACATTTAGAAGGCCTGAAAAATCATCTCTGGTGCGGAGATACTGGAACTGGTACCACCACAACATTGGTCGTACCGTTGTAGTCTTGAGCATTATAAACATCTTCTTAGGTCTAAATATTGCAAATGAATCAAAAGAATGGAAAGTGTATTACGGAATGTTCCTTGCCATTTGGGGTTTATCTTGCATTTTTCTTGAAGCCAAGATGTGGAGTCTTGATTAGCAGGCACTTAAATGGAGTGGAGCATATAGTTATTCATATGTGCTTTTATTTACACATTAATTCATGTTTCCTATATTATTATTGCTTATATTTATAACATATCATGACTTGTATCATTTGTTTTTATTGGGTTACCACCACCATTTTGTATAGGTGTAGATTTTTCATTTTTTTTCAAAACTCATATATCTCCCTGCATACTTGCGATCGATCATGCTGCCATTTGTTCCAGTTACTAGGTTCAACATCGATCAAAAGCTTCTTTCAGTTGAAAAGCCGCACTCGCTTGAAAGTGAGTCCCCTCTTTTCTATTTCCTTTCCCTCTGCCAACCCTCCACTAGTTCTTATGCGGAATTTATTTGTTTCGGTATTTATGGAAAATGAATTCGTGGTCTTGATGGCTTCTTTTTTTACTGTAAAATCTGGGCTAACAACCAACATCCAAAGCCAAGAGAGAGAGGATGACTTTTTGAAGTACCGGCTGATTTACAATAGGTGGAGATTTTCTGTATAGTTCTCTTTGTTGCATGAGGATATTTCCTTTTATTGTCATTTCCTTTTTTGGTTAGCCTTTTTATTTGTCTAATGTATATTTTTGGGAGCTGATATGGGCGACGGTACTGTAGCGACCCTGTAGCGACGGTATATAAAAACTAAAAAAAATATAAACTGAAAATAAACAGTATATAAAAAATTTATTCGGTAAAACAGTATATATTTTAAAAAATAAAAACAGTATATAAAAATTTATTCAGTAAACAATATATATTTAAAAAATAAAAACAGTATATAGCGTATATAGAAACGCGAGAAAGTATATAATTTCAATCCGTCGCTACAGGACACTACAATATCCCCGTCGTAATTTCTCATTTCCCTATTTTTTTTTTACTCGGACCAATGATTTCTGGTTCCTTGAATTATTAAAGAAAACTTGATAGTGACTTAATTTAGAAAAATTCAAAAATCTAAAGCTAAAGTAATAATAGTGACATGATATCTGTTGAATTGACCATAAATCTCATATTATAAGCAAAATTATGAATTCAATTCTCGATTTATTAGAAAACCCAAGGGCTGAAAAATGAAATCTCATATTATAAACAAATCTAAAATTTGACACAAACTTAAAATCCAGGACGTTGACAAGTCTCCTGGTTTATAACCAAACTCGGTAATATAATTCCGGATTATCACAAATCCGAGAACTGAAATCTCAGTTATTAACAAAATCCGGGATTTTAACTGAGAATTTAAATCATGAGATATCTGGCCCGATCCAATAATATCCAATTCAAGGAAGAAAGAAAGAAATCTGGAATCTACTTGAAGCTCGGTGGATCTTTAATTATCGGATCCGAAACTAGCTCTCACTTCCGTCTTCATCAAGCGAGGAATCTGCGCCATGGAAGGCCTTGTTTTGGCAATATAATCGAAGGTTAATTTCGCAGAATTCTGACTTACTTTCATGTTTTCCTGTTCAATTGATTCTTCTGCTTCTCTAATCAATTGAATAAATGTTTGTGTGTGATTCTTGAAGCCTCTCTAGTTAGCTGAATAATACTGACGTTTTGCCATTTTGAGTTAAAATGATAGGTTTTTATTCAATATTGGGCAGTTGATTACTTAAATCACATACTGGTTTATCACAATATCTGCTAATTGAAGAGCTTTTCACTCTTCTATTGTATATTAACAAAAGATCCTTTTCTTCACTTTCAGGATCTGAACCAATTCAATTCAGCCCATAATCACGACTAATAATCACCCTAAAATTCCGCAAATTCCATCTCTCCAAAATTCCAAACAACCAACCATGGGGAAGCCCCTATTCTACGAGATTCTAGAGAAGCCCGCGAGCAGCTTCATAATCCTGCTCTGCTCCGCAATTTGGTTCTACATCCAGAAGAAAAGCATCAGTTACTCAGACGTGGGATTAAGCTACGAATCCGCACTGGAGGGCCGTCAGTACTGGAGACTAATCACCTCCAGTTTCTCTCACATCAGCGTAATCCATTTGGTCTTCAACATGAGCGCTCTTTGGAGCTTAGGCATAATCGAGCGATTACGCGATTTAGACCTCGGAGTTGAGGTTTATCTCCAATACACCCTTGTGTTGGTAGTTCTTTCGGGTTTGTTGGTTCTTGCGTTTTACCATTTGTTGATTAATAGGTTTAAATTGGAGAGGTTTAGGAGAGTGACAGCTGTCGGTTACTCGTGTGTTGTTTTCGGTTGGATGACTATTTTGGCCGTTAAACAGCCGAGTTCAAAATTGAATTTGTTTGGGGTTCTTTCTTTGCCGATTAGTTTCGCGCCGTTCGAGTCTTTGATTTTTACGTCGATTATTGTGCCTCAAGCGAGTTTTATTGGCCATTTGAGTGGGATAATTGTAGGGTATGCAATTGCGTGGGGTTTTATTCACGGAATGAATAACTATTGGGCGGTTTGTTTGTTAGGATGGGTGGTTTTGGTTTTTGTGTGGAGTTTGAAGCAGAGTGGGGTTTTGGAATTAGGGTTTGTTGAGATTGAGTCGGTTTCGGACTCAGATTCGGGCTCGGTTGGGTTGGTTGTGAGTAGGAATTCGGGTCCGGTTAGGATTGCACATGTGTAGGTATTATATTTGGGGAAAAATTGATTGTTTGATTTGATTGTGCTGATGGGTTTAATTTTCAATATGATCATTTTTTAGGGGGTGATTGAAAATTTAATTGGAGTTATTTTTCTTTTGTGAATTGGGATATAGTTATATTGGTAAATTCAATTTTCTTCAGTTGTATGCAATTTGGTTATTTATGGTTCTTCAGTTGTATGCAATTTGGTTATTTATGGTTCTTCAGTTGAATGCATTTAATTTTTTTTGGAGCAAAGTTTTTTGTGTACATTGGCAAATTCAATTCACTTGGTGTCAAATACTTTTTTTTTATATACAAAAAGTGAAAGTATGCTCGTATCTTGAGATACATGGTGAATCCTTTGTTCACTTTGTATGATATATGTTGTTAATACTAATCAGGATAAGCAAAATATTTATAATGTTCTCTTATTGAAGTTACTAAATTCAGATAGTAAGTAATAAATTCAGACGACAAAATAAAAAGCTCACATAAATGTTCAAGGTTTTCAAGTAAAACTAGCATTCCAAAGTAAAATACGTGCAATATATACTTCCATTTTTGGCATAATAGTCTAAGCCAACTCACTAGTACACAACACAATTTTCTTGAGGCGACAATTAGACGCACAATACAAATCGGAATAATGTATATTCTCATTAAATGAGGTAGAAACGCTAGTGATACAACAACAATCAGATGGCAACAGATTCCAATTTTCATCTCTCATAATTCATCCTGTAAAAACAAATAAATAAATAATTAGTATTTTCTAAAACGAAGCACAACTAAATGTGAGAAGATAATAACATATTTAAGGAAACTTACATGATAATCATCCATATAGTCCGGGCGATGGCGCTACAAGTAAAAAAACAAATACAATTAAGAAATTCCAAAATCCAAACTAAATATAAAATTTTCATTCAAATACAAAAAGATGTGCACAAAAAAATAAAAAATAAAAAGGAATAGCATACTCTTCTATATTTATCCTTGTAGCGGTCGCGATATTTACGATCATGCCCTCTCTCTCTCCTACGCTTCTCTCCTTCCTCTCTTGCTCTTCTCGCTTCCTGAAAAAAATAATAAAAAATTATATACCTTTTCTTATTGATTTCTTGTTTATTTTTAGGTTCATTTGGTGATTGATTGTGCAATTGAAGGTTAGGTGAGGACAAATTGGGCTGAAACATGTTTAATTGAAGGATTTAGGGTTAATTGAGTTATCAGGATGAATTGAGGTTTGAATTTTGAAAGTAAGGGATAATTTAAATTGATATATTATAATTTAGTATTTGGTAACCTCATCTTCGCGAGCTTTTCTCTCCTTTTCAGCTTCTTCAAACGCCTCTTTCTCAGCCTGTAATAATACAAAAATTAAACATAAAAAACATCAAAATAAAATATAAGCAATTAGTTAATAACTATTAATAACAAGAAGGGTAAATGTGTAATTTTGCATATTCACCTCTAAATTGGCTGCCCAAGTCTCTTGTACGACCTGTCTTGCATATTCTGGATCATCACATATTAATATGTTGTCAAAAATCGAACCAGCCTTGACCTATACACACATATTTAATCAACGGTTACTTAATAATGTATAATTTTCATATACAAAATATCTCAATAATATTACATTTTATATTACCTGCCAAACTTCAATTCCAATATATTTCAAAGGTTTGAGCACATAAAGATCTGGGTCATCTTCAAATTCTGCACAAAGGGCAAATTAAATTAATAAAATTTGGTTTTTATAAAGCGTAATTCTGTAAAACCCTAATTTTGAAATATAAGATAAATCATTAATTAATGTTAAAGTAAATATATTATAAAATGCCCGTACCTGGGTTGTCAATCCAAGGGATCTTCCATTTCCCCTTGTAATTAGGGTTCTTAATTTTCTGCACATTTATAAATAACAAATGATATTTAAACAAAAAATGAAATAAAATGCAATTAATAGAATAAATATATATATTTATAAAAACCTTGCGTTTCCATGGTCCTTTATATGCTGGATTAGGTACTTTAGGTGCTTTCCATATTCCATCATCATCTTCATCCCAATAATCAGGCTAAAATTATAAATAAATAATTATTATTATTATTTTAGTTCTGAAAAATTAACTTTTAAATTAAGTATTCATAATGAAACTTGAAGCAAACCTTTTTAGCCTTCGGATCAGGTATTTCCTTTGGTATAGAATCATATCCCTAAAAACACAAATATTAATTTAATGAAAAAAAGTTTTTTCATAAGAAAATAAAATAGAGATACAAAAAAAAAAAGGAGACCTCTGGTTTAACATCATTTGGATCCTCTATATACTCTCTATCATCCCAATCTTTAGGCTGCAAAGTGAAAAAGAAAATATAATTAATCCAATGTCCCAATTAAGAAACTAAACAAATAAAAAAGAATATTCTTTTTCTGTCACCTTTTTGGCATTAACTTCTTTGATTTTCCTCGGCGGAAGAATATCCCAGTCGGTATAAATACTTCCGGAATCTTTTTCTCTATTATCTACCAAAATACTATACGAAGCGTCAGGCCTGAGTATAAATGTGTATACATGCGTCATTTTGTCGTTTTCACACTGTAAATCCTTCTTTATTGGATAATTTTGCCCTTGATAGGATAAAATTACGTGGAGTTTTTTGACCTGGGTGCCGCATAAATCCGGACCGAACATAAAACTGCAACAGGGAAAAAATGGAAGGAAATAAATAAGAAATTAGGGTAGATTGAGAATAAATTGGTTGAATTGGGACTAAATTGGGTTGAATTGGGGATGGATTGATGAGTTATTAGAAAATTGAAGGTTGATTGCGTAAGTTAGGGTTCATTGAGGCTTAATTGTACTGCTTTGAGCTTAATGGACTGATGGAAACCTTGGAAAAAAATAAATAAAATTAGTAAATAAAGAGAATGAAAGGGTATTTGAGTTGATGCTAGTTTGGTTTGAATAAGGGTTGATGTGGAAATTGAGAGTTGATTGATATGAAAATTAGGTTTGTTGAGATGAAAGTACAGGAACCTGAAGCTTAATTTTTACAACTTAAATTAACAAAAAAGGTGAATTAGTACCAAAGAGTAAATTGATGCCAGTATGGGTTAAATTAACGCATTAAATACAGAATGGAGAGATAACTGAGACAAGACTTAGGTTATTTGGGCAAATAAAGTAAAATAAAGCTTAAGTGCAAACTTAGGGTTCTTTTACTAGTAATTGAACCCAATTTGGGGCTAACTTGACTGAAAATAATGACGAATTTTTATTCCTTGAAATTAAATAAATAAATATGAATAAAATAAATAAACCTGTAAGGAGTGTCACCACCGAATTTCTTTTGGTTGACGTAACCAGACATGAGCTTGATATAACCACCCCCACATTCTATATCCTGCTCAAACTTTATGGAATATTGCACCACTAAAGTCCGATCTTTATTATTAATCTCCTCTGGAAATTTCGCCGATATTGCGAAGTGCCTCGCATCTGTAGTCGTTTGTATGCCTAAAATCACAACAAATTTTAAAAATTAAAAATAAAACTATATATCGATTAAAAATAAGATATAATTATTTTTAAAAGTATGATTAAATAAGTGCCTTTATCGTCAGGATCGGCAGCCCATTTTCCAGCGGTGTGTTTGAAAGAACCGGCTTTGCCTTCACTTCTTTTCCAGTCAGATTTTACCCATCTTTTTTCCCATCCATCTAATTTAAAAATTCAAGATTTGATATAAATTCATGAATAAAACTTTTTCAATTTAATTTTTTTTTATTTGAAGGTTGATTGATAGAAGTTTCTAGAATCTTCACAATTTCATGCATTCATTCAATATCATGATTCTTTCTAAATTGGACGCCTGCCATGTAAGGTTCTATAATTCTATTATTCACCTCACTAAGCTCAGTGTATTTTTACTTAAGTACAGTATAGTTATTACTTATTAGTACCATGATTGAAAAATATATTAAATTCAGAAAAATATTTATCTTACTAAAAGAAGCACAGTTCAATTCAAACTACCCAAAAAAAGAAGCCGAATAAATTACCACATGCAGTAAAAAAGAACAAAAACAGAGACAGAGAAAGAAAGATATTCACTCATACCATCGAATCGCTCTTCAAAAAAGACTTCACTGGAGGCGAGAGAGAGAAGGAGAGAGAAGCAGAGCAAGAAGGCGAGCGTGACTGGAACCGGACAGACTCCGTCCTCCATTTCCGGTGGAAGAAGTGATTAGTGGAGTGAGGGAGGAAGGAATAAAAAGGTTTATTTGTAGAAAGTGTTTGTTAGTACTGGACCTTGATGTTGAAGTTATTTACGGGTCTACCCTTCATTTTAGCTATTTCTTACATTTTGTTCTTCCCACCTTTGTTTTGTTAAATTCGTCGACGTTTTATAGATGTAATTATAAATATATATTTTTATATTAACATATTATTTCATGCATCAATATTTTACTCAGTGACGGATCTTAATAGAGAGTAGGAGGCGTTTGCTTCCCCAAAATTTTGAAGTTGTAGTGTATATATATGATTATACTACTGTATTTTGTATAGAATTTAAAAGCTATGTATACCCCTCTAAATTTTGGGTGTATTTTTATTAATGTCCCCTTACGTTTTTGGTCAAGATCCGCCACTGATTTCACTATTTAACTTTTGAGTGTCAACATAATTTCGGGGGAAAAAAGCTCACAAGAATGACCAGCAAATTTATTGACTGTAAAAAGAAAACTTAAACTGTAAATGTGATGGCGTACGGAAGCGAATAATTGAAAGAGGAATAAAGACAAGACACGATAAAAGATGAGTAATACTCAACTCAAGAAATAAGTTTATTGATAATTGATTGGTTGTTTCTTACAATAGTTAATAGACCCTTTATATAAGCAAGGCCTGAGGGGTTGCCAAAAGAAACAATTAACTTATTACTAAATTTGTCATACAATAATGCCTAATATAAAAGATAAATAGGAAATAAAAAAATACATAGTAATAACGAAATCTCCTTGCCAAGAAATATTATTCCCAGGAAATCCCCTTCCTAATTTGTAATTATGGAAGGTTGAACGCCTTCATTCGCTTCAGCTGCGCGTAAACTCGTCCCGAGTATATTTCTTCATCTTCATAATATGGAGTGAGATCTTTAAGATTGAAAATTGCTAAGACTCCATAATTTTCGGGAATCTCAATCTTGTAAGAGTTATCATTGATGCGTTCAAGAACCTTGACAGAGCTACAGCACGAGTTTTGATCTTTCCAAGTCGGTTCGATGTGAAGTAGTACTTACTGACATGTATCCCCACTAAATTTCCTTCTTTGAACCTACCACGCTTACGCTGCCTCCTATTTCTCCTTCCGTGATTCGTATTATGACGCAGAATTCGATATCTCGAGACATACCAGTTCGCATCCTTAACAAATGGAAGTTCGGGAGGTATTTCATCTAGGATAAAGTCTCGGAGATCTTCAAGTAAATGTTTTGGTTTTGTTGGATCACCTAGCTTTCGGTTTTGAGAGATAATCCATTTTACTACCTCAGATTCCTCAAATTTTTCATGAAATGGAATTTTGATGAGAAGGATATTATTCTCTGTAATAACTTGATTGGATAGATCTTCACATTTTAGTAGTTTGAGTATCACCTTTTTTTCTTCATTCTCAAAAGAATAGATATTTGTAAAATCATTATGAGAAAGTTTATGGTCATATTGCCAAGATCCATCATGGAGCAAGTGAAATGCATCCATAGTACGTGACACCAAAACTTATCTCGGTATTTAGACCCAATAGAAAAACTCACTAAACACTTTGTTCCTATTTTAAGAGAATTTTTATTTTGAATCCATGATAATTTATAAGATCCATGGTGTTTCTCGCCTTGTAAAAGTAATTTATCAACTATAATTGTTGAAACAACATTCTCACAACTACCATTATTAATAAAATTTTGGCATATCTTACCATGAAAAGTGCATCGCGAGTGAAAGACGTTAGAGGACGAATTCGTAATAAAAGCTCATTATGTCACCAATAACTCTCCGGAATCTTCATCAATATCATCTGGATAATCATCATAAATCACTGGGGCGTCAAAATTTATCATCTCTTCTATGATTTTTTCTCCCGTAGGAATATCTTCTGGATAATCATCATAAATCGCCGGGGTGTCAAAAGTCATCATCTCTTCTACGAATTTTTCTCCAATAGTGAATATTTCTTGATTCGGATAATCATTGACGATGTCAACAAAAAGGACGTCGGTTTCCACATCAGTCGACTTATGATAGTATTCTCTTTGATGGCGATAAGGTGGAGGAGAGCACTCATCGCCTGAGATGGCAGGTTGTCGACTATAAAAATGATTAATGTTGTGGTCGAGGCTACTCGAAAATCCGTGCCTCGGTCGGCGGTCGCAGCTTCGGTCAGGGGTGCTGCTCGGCGTACCGTGCTTCGATCGGCGTTCGCGGTGTCGGTTAGCGGTTCTTCTCAGCGTACCGTGCCTCGATCGGCATTTGCTGCGTCGATCAGCGGACTCCATTAACGCAATACGCTCATGAAGTTGTTGTATCTGACTTTTTATCTCTTCAATTAGGCAATCCCTCGCATTGGTTTCGAGAACTGGTTGGGCGGCAGTGGCGTAACGATCTCTTCGTTGATGGACGACGGCCATTGAACCTGCTCTGATACCAACTGATGACGTATGGAAGCGAATAATTGAAAGAGGAATAAAGACAAGACACGATAAAAGAGGAGTAGTACTCAACTCAAGAAATAAGTTTATTGATAATTGATTGGTTGTTTCTTACAATAGTTAATAGACTCTTTATATAGGCAAGACCTGAGGGGTTGCCAAAAGAAACAATTAACTTATTACTAAATTTACAATATAATAATGCCTAATATAAAAGATAAAATAGGAAATAAAAAATACATGATAATAACAAAATCTCCTTGTCAAGAAATATTATTTCTAAGAAATCTCCTTCCTAATTTGTAATTATGGAAGGTTGAATGCCTTCAAAATGTTAGATTTTTAGTATAAAAAAATTTTAGTTCAAAGAAAATTAATTACATCATCTATTTATCTTATTAGTAAATGTTGTATCTATTCCAGCTCTTCATTTTCCAAATGTTTAAAAAGTGAGGTTGACAAACAACATAGCAAATATTTGAAAGGAACAAGGGCATTTTTGTGATTTTAGTTCAAGACAAGGCCATTTCCAAGTCGTCTTGTGGAATTTGACTCGCCAGGCAGAAAAGTCTAGTCTTCGTAGAAACACTACGATAAACGATTATGGTTTCATTTCTATTATATAAAATGATAAGAACATGCTAACTAACTTATCAATATTAATTCATTACACAATAATATGAGTATATCTCCGTATAATATATTTCCAAATAATTATTAGTACATTTTTAAAAAAAATAATAGGTGAAACTACGTAATATCTCCTTTTTGAGACATTTTTTTTTGAACTGGCCAAAACAAAAAAATTAATTAAGAAAATAGTCAAGTTTTCTAATTATTTGCGAAAATAGCCATTTCGCTCGGCCACTGGGCGAAATATCAATTTTCTCATTTTTCTCACTAAATTAAGCTAAAAAATACCGGGCGAAACAGACAATTTTAACACTGAATTAGGCTGAAAACACTGTTTCGCTCCACGGTGGGGCGAAATTGGCAAAAGAAAAATTGTTCTAATTCAGTGGAAAAAATATATGTTTCGCCCAACCATGGGGCGAAAAAGTGTGAAATAACGTTTTACAGCTTAATTCAGTGGGAAAAATGAAAAATTTGCTATTTTGTCCAGTGATTGAGCGAAATGACTATTTTCACAAATAATTTGAAAACTGAATTTTTTTTCTTAATTAATCTTTTTTTTTACCTGTTCAAAAAAAAAGACCCTTTTAAAAAGGGACCCAGAAAGAATGAAAAGCTACGAACCAAAAAAAGGCGAAGAATATTTCCATTTGGAATTACAGGAGCAGCGAATCGGAGAGTGCCAAGTCATCACATTGACGTGTTTAACGTATTTCCCGTTATTCCGAAATTTGAAGTGTGATGTTGACTGTCAGTCAACGGGCGACTGCTATTTGAATTGAATATGAATATTGAATATTCAATTGTAGTTGTAAATATAATGAGAAAACTTTGTACAGGAATAACAATTGGATAGAATATGTTTCAAGCATGTTAGTTTTTTCATCAAAAGCTACAATCAATTAAAATACTGATAATATTAATTGCACAAATTCATTTGTTAAAAAGAAGGGAAAAGTTCAAAACGAAATATTCTAAATGAGTGATTTTGAAGCACATATTCAACCATTACTTTCTAATTGTTCCAAGTTTTGTTTTTACTTAATACAATGACAATCAAATAATACAATTATTTACTCATACATACACACTTTTTCTCCAAAACCATAAACAAATCACATAATCTCTTCTTCACTAAACATCTCATTAGCAGACTTGAACTTCAAATAAGCCCTAATAAACAAGTCCAAATCCCCATCCATAACCGAACTCACGTTGGACGTTTCATAACCCGTCCTCTCAGCCTTCACAAGTTTTAAGGGTGAAAAACGTAATTTCAGATTTTGATGAGCATTCAACCATATTATTTTCTATTTTTTTTTTTAAGATTTCTTTTCATTTCTAGTAAGCCAACTAAAAGAAATCAATACAACCAAATAACACAATAACTAATCTTACAAGATCTCATTTATATACACTATCTCGTATAAAAACTTCATAATCACAATCATAAAACAAATCACACAACACTCTCTTCTTCACTAAACATCTCATTAGCAAACTTGAACTTCAAATACGCCCAAATAAACAAGTCCAGATCCCCGTCCATAACCGAGCTCATGTTCTGACGTTTCATAACCCGTCCTAACATCCTTGACTAATTTATAAGGGTGAAAGGAATTTCGTATCTGTTGACCCCATTCGGCCTTCACAGCATCCCCTCATATTTGTTTAATCAAATAATTATTAATTGCACAAATTATCTTGTTATTCAATTATATTATGTCTTTAGTTCCAAAAGAATGATTTTAACGCGCATTAACCATATTTATTTCTATTTCTTTTAAATTTTGTTTTTATATCTAGCAAGTCAATTAAAGAAATCTATATGACCAAATAATATTAATCTTACAATATTTCACATATCATTATAACTATTTTGTATAAAAACTTTATAATCATAATCATAATTATAAACAAACCATATCATAATCAAAACCAAAACCAAAACCAAATCACACAATGCTCTCTTCTTCACTAAACATCTCATTAGCAAACTTGAACTTCAAATACGCCCTAATAAACAAATCCAAATCCCCGTCCATAACCGAGCTCACGTTCGACGTTTCATAACCCGTCCTAACATCCTTGACTAATTTATAAGGATGAAAGACATAATTCCGGATTTGTTGACCCCATTCGGCCTTCACCGCGTCGCCTCTTATTTGCTTGATTTCTGACGCGCGTTGCTCTAGTTGGATGACGAGTAGCTTTGCTTTTAGACGGCTCAACGCCCTGATTTTATTGGCTAGTTGACTCCTCTCCTCTGAAACAAAGATGCGATATGATTAGTTTGAATGTTGTATATAGGTAAGATTCTCAAACTACCCAAAGCGCGCTTCGAGATTTCCAAACTGAATTAAAAAAACTTCGAAATTCCCAAACGAACCCAATGCTCAACTTTATTCACAAACTAACTCAAAAAGAACTTTGAAAGTATGGTTCTAAATCCACTGGAGTTTTTGAGAGTATGGTGCTTTTTTGGTTATTTGCTGGGTTAATTAACCTAGAAAATAAATAGAAAAAAGGTATGGATATTTTCTCTTAAAAATATAACAGATCTTCAGAGTCTGTTTTGAGTCAGATTGAGAATAAAGTTGAAGAAATAATTAGTTTGTTGAAGCCTTTTTTGGTTTAGTTTCAGAACCCTACCTATTTCATATTAGTATTGACTTGAATGAGATGGTAATTCCCCCCTTGCTTCCTTTCACATACTTGCACAAAGAATAGGTGTTCTCTATTTATACTATAATACTAGAGTGGAGCTACACCAACGAACTTTTTCAACAATGCTCTCACTAACACTAGGATCCTACAAATCTACTAATCATGTAGGATCCAAATGCCAAATGAGAAAGTTAATGAAAGAGTTAGCATGTCTAGATTTATTCTTCACATTACCTGCGCAACGGATGGAGATTCCGGTGGGGACGTGAACGATACGAACGGCGGTCTCGACTTTGTTAACGTTTTGGCCGCCTTTGCCGCCGGCTCGAGTCGTCGAGATCTCGAGATCCTGCTCCGGGATTTCGACGTCCGTGGAATCTTCCGGAAGGAGCGGCATCACTTCCACCCCCGCAAAACTCGTCTTCAAAAGAAAAAAATCGGGGGAAATTAGAATATTTAAGTTCAACTACCCTCTCTGAAATTTAATTAGGGAAATTTTAAAAAAATCCCTTATATTTTTGTAAAAAAATCCTACTTTGACTTTTCATTTTAAAAAAACCTTTGAAGTTTCAAAAAACCCCTTAACTTTTAACTTTTATTTTCAGATGGCCCACTAAATATATTTGAATAATGTCTTAAATAATTTATAAGCAATTGCAAATAATTTATCTTTCAAAATAAATTAAGTCGTTGCATAATATTTCAAAATAAAACATTACAATTACGGAAAGGGGATGGGAGGGGGTTAATAACATTAGATGGGTACTTTGAAAGTCATGGGATTTTGAAAAATGGAAAATTCAAAGTAGAATTCTTTCTTTTTAATATTTCATTTTCACAAACACCAGAAAATATAAGAGTTTTTTCATAAATACCAGAAAATACAGGTGGGTGAATGGAACAAAAAAAATGGTTGTACCTTACGGAGAGCTTTAAAATTAAATGGCGAGAGACGCACGATGCAATGCGTGTCTTTCTTGCCGGAATTAACTGTTTCACAAACTAACTATTTCACAAACTAATTCACTAACTCTATCACTTATTTCTGAGTCCCACCACTACACTAATCACACAGGACCGAAAAGTAAGAGAGAGAGTCAGTGGATTAGTTTGTGGAATACTTAGTGGCCATAGCTTCATTGTGCCATAAAATACAGAGGTTTTTTTTACCTGTCGGAGAGCTTTGGCGTTGAATGGGGAGAGCCGCACGATCCGATGCGTGCCTTTCTCGCCAAAATTAACTATTTCACAAACTAATTCACCAACTCTCACTTATTTCTGAGTCCCACCACTACAATAATCACATGGGACCCAAAAGCAAGTGAGAGAGTTAGTGCATTAGTTTGTGGAATTCTTAGTGGCCATAGCTTTATTGTACCAGGAAATACAGGTTTTTTCAAAGAAAGTTTTTTTACCTGTCGGAGAGCGTTGGCGTTGAAGGGAGAGAGTGGCACGATGCGGTGCGTGCCTTTCTCACCAAAATTAACTATTTCACAAACCAATTCACTAACTCTATCACTTATTTCTGAGTCTCACCACTACAATAATCACACAGGACCGAAAAGCACGTGAGAGAGTCCGTGGATTAGTTTATGAAATACTTAGCGGCCATAGCTTCATTGTGCCATAAAATATGGAGGTTTTTTTACCTGGCGGAGAGCTTTGGCGTTGAAAGGGGAGAGCCGCACAATCCGATGTGTGCCCTTCTCGCCGGAGAGGTAGCCGTAGGCGTAGCGACCGTCGACCTCGAGCGTGGCGGACTTGATCCCCGCCTCGTCCCCCGGCGACCTGTCCGTCACTCTCGTTTTGTATTTTTGTTTCTCGCCCCACCGGACGTACATCCGAAGCAGCATCTCCGCCCAGTCCTGCTCTGCACAAAAACATAATCACTTTGTTAAGGAATTCTTTGAATTGATGGTTGTGATTTTCGGATTTTGTTTGGTTTTAATTGCGTATTTGGGGGGCTTAATTGCGCAATTTAGGGTGATTGAGAGAAGATTTGATTGAATTGAGGCTCAATTGCACAATTTAGGGTAATTGAGACAAGATTGGATTGCATTGGATTAGGTTGAGGTTTAAATAGCACAATTGAAGACCAATTGAGATTAATAGCACAAAGGAATGTTAATTGAGTCTAATTGCACAAGTAAATATTAATACAATCTAAATTGCACAATTAAAGCTTCAATTCAATTGTGCTCATATAAAACTAAAATACATAAAATTAACCAAAAAATATGCAAAAAACTAATAGTAGAAGAAGAATAAAACAAAAGAAAATGCGTACCTGTGCATCGGTACCGCCAGCACCAGCTGTAATATTAATAACCGCCCCTTCTTTATCATAAGGACCCGAAAGAAGCTGAGTCATTTCATATTTATCCAACTCTTTATTTAAATCTCTGATTATTTTTTCAGCCTCTTCAAGAAGAGAAATATCTAATGAGTCCAGCTCTTCCATTAGATTCACAAATGTTTCCGCTTCCTCAATCTGCATAAATCACACCACATTAAACCCCAATTTTATGCATAGTTTTGCTAAGATTCAGTTCAAATGTTGAATCTTTTTTGTCATTAGCATACAATTTTTTCATTAGTATACAATTAAGGGACCAAGCTGCAAAACCTGAGAAATTTAAATTTCTTTGTCATTAGCGTACAATTTTTTTGTCATTAGTCGACATTTAAGAGACTAAAGTGTAAAACCTGAGATATTTAAAAAATAATATTTTTTTGTCACTAGAATATTTTTTTTGTCATTAGCATACAATGAGGGACTAAAGTGCAAAACCTGAGATATTCAAAAAATAATTATTTTTGGTCATTAGCATACATTTTTTTTGTCATTAGCATACAATTAAGGGACTAAAGTGCAAAACCTAATATATCTAAAACTGCAAAACCAATTTCAAATGCTGCATTTAACATTTAAACTCGCTTGAAAACAAAAAGGTATCAAAATTTTGACATTCAAACCTGAGATTTGAACTCATAGAGGGTCTTGATTTTCTCTTTCAAATCGGTCAAGTTTACAAGAATCTCCTGCGCAGATTTCGGATCGTCCCACAAGGATTGATCACCCGATTTTCTCTCAAGCGAATCTCGATCTGATTCGAGCTTCTCCAGCCGAGCGGACGCCACTATTTCCGTCACTCTCGCTGATGTTATTTCAACTTCCTTCCTTAGCGTGTAGAAATCTGAGGCATGAACGAGAGTTAATGGGGTTGAAATGAAATGGAATGTGGAAGTGTGAGGAATAAGGAGTGAGAGGAGTTTTTACCTTGCATGGCCCATTCGGATGATTCGGGATTAGATTGTAGAGTGGGATCGCTTTCTGAAGTCGTTGATCGAACTGTGTTAATTCAAAAATTGAATTAATTTATGATATAAAACAAGCGATCTAACCTATGTTAAAAAAACATACAAATTGGAAAAAAAAAACAGAAAATTAGAAGTTCTGACCAATTTGAAAATTGGCCAATAAAAGAGAGGAAAATTTAAATTTCTCTGTGCTGCATAATTATACACATCACGCAAATTAATATACCTTTTTCAAATGTAATATACCATTTTGTACCAGTTACATCTTTGAGTATATAACACAAGTGAAACATGGAGTCTATTTACACTATGAAATAATAATTATAGTAAAAAAATACAATTAACAAGCCAAGAGAGAAAGAAGAAGAAGAAAAGCACCAGAGATAAAAAGCCTAGGAGAAGAGCTCTTCAACGGATATTTGTACGAGAGAGGCCGCTTTGAGGCGAAAGTGAGCCCGCCGGAGCAGGATAAGAGGGTGCGGGGCACCGTACCGGGCTGGGGAAGTGCAGTCATGGAGCATGAGGCTCCAATGAAACTTGTTTGATTTTTATCGAAGAAGATAAGCAGCTAGTCTATCAGATGAGTTAATTGTTTATTTATTTGGGCCTTCATTTTGGATCTTTGAGTGAATTATTTATTTCTTTCGGCCTTCATTTTGAATCTTTTTGTATGGGCTACAAATTACAGTCGTTGTGCTTACTCAATACATTGTTTTTGTTTCGAATATAGTAATGGGTCACATATGGACTGCCAGCATTTTGGAGTGCCCAGCAGCGTCCAATTACAAAGAGTATGATAAAATTACAAAAAAATATTTTTGTAAACACAAAAGGTATAGTGAAATTACAAAAAAGTATACTTTCAAAAAGATATATTTATAAACACAAAAAGTATATCCAAGTGCAAATATATATGTGTACAATTAAAACTATATGATGGACGCTTTTGGGCACTCCAAAATCTGGACACTCCGAATAATTTCTCCATAGCAATATACCATTTTGGTATGTGATAATACATCATGTACATTTTTTTGTATATAGAAAACGGTATATCGATATAAAATAAACAAAAACATCTTGCAGAAACTTGTAAGAAGAATTGCTTCAGAAACAATATCTTAACAAATGAACATTATATTCCATTAACAGTAGTGCACGCAAAAGCACACAAGATTCAAGATTCTTACGCAAAAACAAAGAACGAAAACAAAACAAAAAAACAAGGACAAGATCATTTAGTTACATATTAAAGATCCGGTTTTTCTTTTTTCTTTCTTCTTTTTTGTAAACTTAGAAAATATGTATATCATGTACTTAAGATATGCATCGATCCAACTAGCCAAATGCACACACCACCACAAGTCAACTTAAGGCTGGGTGGCAATCTTGGATAATTAATTACCAAGTATATCGATTGTATAATCTGCACTGGCCGGATCGATTAACCTAAAATTAACCAACACAGATTCTCTTTTTCTTTGATCTTTTTTTTTTATGAAAATCAGAAGAGAAAATTATTTATTCTCCTATTCATTCATGAGTTGGTGAAGCGGTTTTCGATGCAACATCGATATTCAAAACTGAAGATTCGGCTTTTAGAAGATATTTCTTTGCGACATCCAACATCTCATCCATTTCCTTTTTATACTGTCGTTCATAAATAATTAATAAAGATACTATTAGAAATTTATATTAAGAAGTTGTAAAATGTACGAAAAAACAAAAGATGATGAGCTACCTCATCAACAGCTCCAGTCTTTATCTTAGATTGCATAATACACCATTTTTTGAAATGCGCACCTATTAAAATGTAAAAAAAACATTTTCAGTTCAAAAATAATAAGAAAAAAAGGATAATATGATAATAAAGAGAAACTTGTCTTACCAACTCTAATTTCAAGGTTACATGATGATTCTGAGTCAGTTTTCAGCGACCATCTGCAGTGTATCTGAACAAATAACAAAAAAAAAATAATCAACATACAAAAATTAACATTACTATCTCAATCTAATCTATTTTCCTTTGAAAAAAATAAATTCAGAAGTATATGCATTACATACATACCTCAAAACACGAGCCAAAAGGAACATCATGCACCTGCTGAACCGTCTCAAACACCTGCATTTACAAAAAAAAGAATTAAAAAAATAACCCAACAAAGAATTAAATTATAGCTTTTAAATAAAAAGGGAAGAACAAAGACAAACCAAGGAGTTTTTATCAGAAGAAAGGACGAAATGTTGATACTCAGTCATGGCTGTATCGGGCGGACACATCGGACTTTTACAAACGGATCTGAACGTTATTTCCCTTACTTGACCGTCGTATTCATCCGCCCCGTGCCACTGCCCCAACTGTCAAAAAAAAATTAAAAATAAATAAATAAATAAATAAATAATAATAATAATAATTATTATTATTATTATTATTATTATTATAATAATAATAATAATAATAATAATAATAATAATAATAATAATAATAATTATTATTATTATTATTATTATTATTATTATTATTATTATTATTATTATTATTATTATTATTATTATTATTATTATTATTATTATTATTATTATTATTATTATTATTATTATTATTATTATTATTATTATTATTATTATTATTATTATTATTATTATTATTATTATTATTATTATTATTATTATTATTATTATTATTATTATTATTATTATTATTATTATTATTATTATTATTATTATTATTATTATTATTATTATTATTATTATTATTATTATTATTATTATTATTATTATTATTATTATTATTATTATTATTATTATTATTATTATTATTATTATTATTATTATTATTATTATTATTATTATTATTATTATTATTATTATTATTATTATTATTATTATTATTATTATTATTATTATTATTATTATTATTATTATTATTATTATTATTATTATTATTATTATTATTATTATTATTATTATTATTATTATTATTATTATTATTATTATTATTATTATTATTATTATTATTATTATTATTATTATTATTATTATTATTATTATTATTATTATTATTATTATTATTATTATTATTATAGTAATAGGGACTTAATACCACCGAAATTCAGACAGGATTATAAAAAAGTATATTGATATACAGAAAGGTAGAATAAATATATATATTCTTTTCCAATTTATTCTATACAAAGGTAAACTAGACAACTGAAAATAATATAGAAATATGAGATGGTGATGTTTAGGTGATGTTTAAGCGGGTGATTAATAATAATAAATAATCTGAATTTCACATGTACACTTCCAAAACCTCATAATTTCACGTATATCCTTTCAAAACGTGAAATATCCCTAATACTCGTGCAAAATCACTTATATATCATGAATACCTCTAGGATCAGTTTGGTGTTAACATTAACATTATTTTTTTTGTTAATAGGATTTTGAATTCATCATATATTAGCGATTTTGTAGGGGTGTTTGTGATATTTTATGTTTTACAGCAGTATACGTGAAATTTATGAGGTTTTGCAGGTGTACACATGAAATTTGGCCAAAACAATAATAAAAGTATAAAACATTTAAAAGGTTAGTGATTAATTAGGATAGGATAGAGTGTTAGTAATGCATTTATGGAAATTTATTTTAGTATGAAATTAAGTATAAATAAAGTTTTTAGAACACTTACATTGAGATTTGTATCGTTTCTCTGAGTTCTGTACTCTTCTAGAAACTTTGAGTCATCACTGATTAACTGAATAAAGAACTGCTCTGCTGTGCATGGAAATGTAACCTGCCATAACAAAATAAACAACAAAATTAAATTTGCTATAAAAATATATATGATTGTTCAAAATTATATTTCAAGGTGAGAAGAATTACGTTCAGAATGGGAACGAGAACTTCCTCTTTGATGAAAGGCTGAGTCTTGCCAGGTGGCACAATATCATTGGCTTGTGGCGCTTCAGAGATCCTTCTGCTCATTCTTTTCATCGAGCTGCTGTTGGCCCTCAACGCTGACTGCGCCCATTCCTAGACAGAGAAAATCATCATAATTAGAGAGAGAAAGAGAGAATCAGAAGAAAAATGAAAAAGAAAAAGAAAAAGAAAAAAAATGAAATTAATTAATAATATTACTTGTTTTTCAGCTTGCAGCATTGCGTGATAATTCTTAACCGCCTTTTGCAACGCTCTGTAAGTGTGATTCCTATTCCAAAACGATGCAAATTTATACCTCACTTTCCCTATAAAACAAAACAACAACCAATAAAAAAAAGACATCTGGCGTGATATTTATTAATAATATAAAATATAATTAAAATATTATTGTACCGTCAGGACTGCCGAGAGGCGGTACGCCATGTCCGCCCGCGCCGGTACGAAGGACTATAGTTATCGCTGGATTAATGACAGCGTGTTGGCACCTTTTAATCTGCAGTACTAATATTATATGAAAATTTATTCAATTGAGATAACAAAAAGCTTTCTTTGAAACTTTAATTAAAAGATTATGAAAATATTGATGGGTGAGGTACAAACCTCATGAATATCTCCTAAAGGAACCACCACCTGTTATAAAATAAAACGAAATAACAAGTTAAACTAATATAAAGAAAAAGGGAAGAAATTTAGGGAGCTATTAAATTAATTATTAAAATAAATGAATTATCTGACCTTAATTTGTTTAGAAAAGACATTGGAATGGAAGCAGAAATGCCATGCTGACACATACATACGTCCGTGATACAAAAAGGACCTCTCCAGTGCGCATGAATAATGATGATCAACCGTCTAAAAAAAAATAATAATAATAAATAAAATATTGAAAACGTCAATAAACTTTAGAGATTAAATGCGAATTAGGGCAGACCTCATCAAGAGAAAGGTCAAATATGGTCTGTAATGGACCCGGTTTTTGATGAACAACTGTGGGCCCTTGCTTGTCTAGAGAAATCCTCCTTCTAGCCGCGCCAGCAAGGCTGTTCACATCCCTAAATAATAAAATGTAATTTTTTAATTTTTATAAAATGAAAATTTAATTTAATTAAAGATAAAATGAATATAATATAAAAAATAACCTGGAAGAACTTTGAGGAAGCTTAATCGTCTTAATATGAAGGCAAACCTGCCACCAAGCAAGAGAGAAAACAAACAGGACTCTCAGATAAACAAAAACAAAAAAAAATGTGTAAATTAAATTAAATTAAATTAAATTAAACACATTTTAGTTTTATCTGGTACGAAATATCGTACCTGTCCTGATGTGCTGTCTAATGTGTACCAAACCGGTCCGGTTTGCCCTTCTGCTTCGACTGGTACGGTTACTGATCCTAAAACTGTGCTTTTCCATATTATATCCCAATCATATATTGTCACATTTATCTGCAAAATTAAAAAAGAAATAATGATGTTAAATAATTGAACATAAAAGAAAATTAGATTTAAAATTGAATATAGAAATAACCTGAGCAGGAAGATTTTCCACAAAGAAATTGAACTCCTCGCCCCACATAGGGTTTCTTGATCCAGGAACCATTGAGCTGAATAATTATTAATTAAAATGATTAATTAATCAAATAAATTACTAAACAATATCAAAACCAATAATAAAAAATCATTCGAGATAAAATTAAAAAGTAATTTACTCACCTAAACCGTTTTTGTTCACCACAAGTTAGTATTGCATAAGGATCAGATGTCCCATTTAGATTTGCACCAACCAAATTCTTAGCAGCTAATAACTCCAACTGAATCAAGAAAAGAAAAAAAAAACTAAATTACATTCTCATTATATCAATGTTTTTCCGCCTTAGTTGAAATAGCATCCAATTAACCTCTAATTTCTGTCCACATAAACCCAAATTTTCCAATTTTTGATATTTTTACACAATTATACTATTTTCCTAGTGTGACTGTACACATTCTCGTTCCCTCTAATAATTACCAATTCCATCTCTACATTACCTTAACAACAAAAGCACCTTTCAAATCCCCTTTCAAATCCTTAACCCCATCCGCCCCCAATCCCCCAACACCCCCATCATCCTCCTTAATCCCCTCCTCCTCTCCTCCTCCTCCGCCTCCGGACCGGCGATCATACAACGAATAGAAAACAACCACGAAGAAGACGGCGGTCAGCGTCACCTCGATCTCCCACCACGACGGCACGAGGAACTCGATCAACCCCGCCATTTGGATCATTCGGAGATTTTTCCATAGGAGGAAAGGGTGGGGAAAGGAAGCCATTAACATTTATATTAAGAGTCAAAACAAAACTATTAAGAGTAGTTGGTTGGAATTAGAACGCGACCCATTAGTGGGCGAAAAACGATTCGACAAATATTACCTGTGAACACTTTTTATAAATAACTATGTAACGAGTCATTTATGAACTATCACTTGACTCGCCACATTAGTTGGATATGGGTGAAAAACGATCGACGCACATTTTGAGCGTGATTGACTGTGCAAATTTCATGTAGTTAACTATGTAACGAGTTATTTTTTACGGTTAAAACGACCCGCGACATTAGTTGTATATGGGTGAAAACGAGTCGACCCATTCGGAGGTGATTGAATGTGCGAATGACATGTGGTTAACTCTGTAACGAGTTATTTGAGTGTATGAAATGATCCGCTACATGGATTGTATGTGGGTCTTGGACGGAAGTGGAACGTGACGGTCCACGTCCGGTTGAAACAATGGAAGCATAAACTTTGTTTAAGGTAGAGAAAGGAAATGTTTGTGTGGAAATAATGTATGGAGCCAGGTAAGCTCTTGTTAGAACTTAGAAGAGTGGTTTGTTAGAGTTCGTGTTTAAGGTTAAACCAGGTTTAAGGAAAAGTTGGGCCACTTCATTGATTCAATTCAATGTTGTGATAATCACTTGTGGGTTGGGTCTGGTGGAACTAAAGATTAATTCGGCATTTTAATATATGTTGCTATTTTTAAATTAAACAATATCGAAATAATATAAATATAATCTACAATAAAATTAATAATATAAATATCGTATATATAGATATCACGAACTATAGTATCTATTACATGCACTGTATAAAAGAAGATTGTCTTGTGCACTTTTTGTTCTCTAAACCAATCAAATATTGCCACATGTTAGGCCCCAATTAGCTTCAAATCAAAAGTTGACAGATGCTCATTTGATTTTGTGAATCACGCGTTTAGAGTGTGAAAGCAATGACTTTTGGGTAATGTTATTCTCAGCGCAACTTCTGTGCATTGAGCGCAACTTCTGTTTAAGGAAAAGTTGGGCCACTTCATTAATTAAAGGGAAATGTAAAAACACGCGGCACTATAGCACGACGGACTGTGCAATACAGAAAAGCTCGTCTTGCAATATTAAATCCCTTCATCGTTTGAGCAATAACTTAACCAAATTCGAAACTTATCCATATTTGAATAAATCAGATCCATATCTATTCATTTGGATATGGATAATATATATATATGATTATTATTATTTTGGTGCTAAAAACCCTTAGGTGTTCCATGGTCCATTTCAATACTAAATTATACGAAACAAAAAGTGAAATATGTGAAACAAAGTTTTGCAAGACACACTATAATTAAAATACACCTAGAGTAACTATGATCAAATCAAAATTGATGTTGGATCAAAGGGTTCAAAAAATTTGGGCGACGTGGAAGCTTGTGGTCCTTCTACTGTAGATAACCCCATTAAAATTATATATTTTATATAATATAATATAATTATATAATATCGTATATGTAAATATCACAAACTACAATATAACATTATAAATGTGTGAAAATAGAAAAGAAAAGCCCAGTCGCCTTAAAAAGGAAGAAACCAGGCCCACGTTTGTCAATGCAAACAAAGAATTTTATATTCGTAAAAAATTGTTAAATATTATGGATTTGAGAAAGTTTATTAATGAGTGTAAATTATCACATGATTCCACACCACAATTGTGGAAATGTATATCCAATGAATTAAATGATTTTTTACTGAATGTTTCGATTTCATTGGTAACACAAAAATAACTATCTAATTGGATCTGAGTATTAGAAAAACATTATAGTTTTTGAGCCGAAAATTGCATAGCCTCCCTAGTCTATTTCAGACGAGCAAAAGTCTTTTGTACAAATTCATTAGATCATTATTGAAACTGTTAAATTTAATTAATGTTGTAAAAAGTCCCATTATTTTCAGATTAACTTCTGATTATTCCATAATCTTCAAAAAATTAATCTGATCAAATTGGAGGGGCTTAATTATCCCCTTCCAAACATATTCTATTAAAAAATGTATTACAAATATTACATTTTGATGTTTAAAAACCTATCTTTACATGCCCTTTACATGAAAAGAAATTAAAAATAAAACAAGCCCAAAATAACACAACAAACAATCAGCCCAACAAAAGAAATCAGGAAATGAAATCCTTCATTTCTCTTCTGACTGATATCCAGGAATTAGCCTTTTTAGTTGTGAATAAAATGTATTTTATAGAAAAAATGAAGTATAGAAGGTGCATATCGAATTTCAAAATTCATAAGATTTCTTCCAATGTCTTCACAAAATCTTTGTCAATTCTGAGGAATATTTCTGAATTTCTATGAGTTTCAACAAAAAGACAAGTTCTTGCGATTTGAACACCTGTGTTTTTTAAAGAGATGAACACCTCTTTTTATAAAGAGATACCATGTTATTAGTTCTCTATATATTAAAAAAGAAATTCATATCTTATTTGTGAGCTTCGAATTGACATGCTTTATGCATGCAACATCTGTAATTATGGTTTCTATGTATAACACAACTTGCATCATATAACAATAACTTACAAAATCATGTTGTGTATGAAAATTGTTAAGAGTAGTAGAAGTGTATTGGGGCAGTTGTATATATTGCATGCAACATCTGTAATTATGGTTTCTAGTAGGGGTGTTCATTCAGTCGGTTACCGAATAAAGATGGAACCGAAATTTAAACCGAACCGAATAAACATAATTTTACTTCTGTTATAAAATAAAGAACAAAAAAATAATAAAAGAGACAATTGGAAGGAGAGAATTATGTATTGAATTGTGGATTAAGAATACAATAGCCACTGCTCTCTTTATATAGAGTGTTGGCCAAGAAATCTCTTGCCTGATTTAGAATTACAATAAAGGGAATAATCTAACCTAAATACAATAGAATATACAGTAATAAATATCCTGCCATGACTCCTTCCATTCTTATAAGCATTTCCTAATTTATCTTTGCTTAGGGGCCAAGTAATGGACATCCATATTAATTATATTCATAACACTCCTCCTTGGATGTCCATATTTTATCTTTCATACGCATTAGAAGTTGTCTCATTAAAAACCTTATAAGAAAAATCTAGTAGGACAAAACCTTGGTTAAGGGAAAAAGAGTGCAGTGCGTATTATTTCTCCCCCTCATTTATGCAACTATATGTGAGATGACAAAGTTCAATCTCTGTAATATATGCTTAAGAAGAGATCTGCTGGATCATTATTTGAGGAGCTTCATTAGATATTCATTTCACAATCATCATGCTCATGCATGCATGAAAATAACTCACCATCATTTATTTTAATTGTTAATACATCAAACAAGTTATCTTGATGATCTTAATGGATGCGATTTCTCCACATTATATCATTATAATAGATGGATTATGAAATAATGACTCCTTCAGGGAAATATTCAATTTATAATTCAAGATAATATTTTATGCTTTAAAGAATTTAATCTTATATTCTTTTGAATAATGTGGTAGCTTTTGGAGCTCTTCGAGAGTACCATACGATTTTAAATCATCAATATATATATCAACATTCAAAAGGTAAACATATAGTTTTCTAAACGTAATTTTGATCAATTACATAACATTCATTCAACAAACATTTGTTATAGCAATTTTATCACATATCTCAATATTGCATTAATTAGTACAAAGATCTTTGTAATTTAATAGATTAAATCTCTCGAGAGTTTGAAATGCTTCAGGCATTCTAAATCCTTCAGGGATTTTCATTAATATATTGCAATCAAATGAGATATGAATAATTTGCTACTAAGTTAATGAGTCCTCTAGGGACGACAAAATTAGAAATATAATTGCATATCACAATTTAATTTTTCATTACATATTCTTAAATAATATATATACAGTCCGTCGTGATTTGGGTGTGCTACAGCGCGTCGTGATCACATTTTCCTATAAAAAAAATATTATATTCTTTTTTTAAATTAAAAAATGTTATACTTCATTTTAAAATTATTTTTTTTCAAATTATTAGATTATTAGTCTAAACTATAAATAAGGCAAAAAAATAATTTAATTATTATAAATATTATATTAATATGTATATTTTTTTGGAAAGAAGTATTTAATAATTTTAATTGACTTCATCTGTTAATCATCATTACAAAAACTAAAAAGTTTCGGTGTTTGAAAGGCTGGAAATTTATTTTTCCTGTTCTTTGGAAGACTGAAAATGTTAGTTTTGAAATTTGGAAAGAAATATTATTTGTGGAATATGTTTTGAAAAGTTGGATGCGAGTGAAAATTTTCCAATTATTTATGGTAGTTGTGATACTCAATGACGGAACTTAAAACTGATTTTGTAAAATATTGTGGAGGTCAATATATATAAATGTATATATTCTGAAAAAAATTTATATTAGAATTCTACTAATATATACTAATTTATTAAAAATTTTGAAGTGACAATGTCTCCGTGGCGATACTTGTGAGTTTTGAACACATGAAATGAACATCCCAAGTCCTAACGGCTCTTTGGAAATGTTAAAAACACAACAATGCGTGACAGCTTTCATTGGTAAGATGAGAAATTTGCACATAAACCCGTAGTCATCCTAAATTACAAAAGATCCATGTATTCTGTAAATGGGTAAATATAATTGTAACGGAGTTTAACTGCCTCAAGAGTGGCCATAAACTTGATTTAAATGGAAGGTCATTTAATCTATTTTAATAATATCTACAAATATTGATTTAAGTTTGCTTGTCTTATTCATATGAGATTTGTTCTAATATAAGGGTACATCTTTAGGTCAATATGAATATTTATGAAACTTCAACTAATATTTATATTAATTCAACTAAATTCATTTATTAATTATCTGGTCACTTCAAAACCTGGCATTTAGTTATATTTAATTTATTTATATTTTTTGTTTGAATTAACTTGGACGAATAAATCTAATATAGTTATTTTTTTAATATCCATAGGTTTAAGGAAATTTTCCAGTTGTACACATTTTTTGAAAGAAAATATCATATATACATGCCTTTTTGTTGAAATCCCACAAATAACATTTTCGGCGTTTGAAATGCCGGTAGAAATAAAATTTCGGCATTTCAAACGCCTAAACATGTTTAGAGAAACTATTCTCACTTAACATAAACTGTTAAATATGATATTTTCTTTCAAAAAATGTGTATAACCGGAAAATTTCCTAGGTTTTAATTTCACACTTTTTCACTATGGAGCTCTGTTGAATTTTATTTCCGTATAAATTATGGGTTCTTTCGAAAATTACTCAAGTCATTGGATCCATAACTCATTGGATACCAAAACTAGCCGTTGAGTCATTCAAGTCAAGAGCCACTTTCCCAACGGTCATATCCTTTTTAAATACCACACTCTTCTCCCCTCTTCCCCAACTCAATCCTCTCTCTCTCTCTAAATCAAAAATCAAATCTGAAATCTCGCTCTCTGAAACTCCCAAATTCTCTTTCGTTTCTCTCTCTAAATCAAAATGGGTTTCTCAGCAAAACCAACAAACCCAAATCTTCAACACACTCACAAAGCCTTCCTCTTCTCAAACTACATCTTACTCGGCGCTTCATCAGGCTGTATCTTCCTTACGTTGTCCTTGCGCCTCATTCCTTCCACATGCGGTGTCCTTCTCCTCTTCCTCCACATCCTCACTGCCGTCTCAGCCGGCTTATCCTGTTCCGTCGGCCCGACTTACTCTCACCTCGCTCAGACCGCCATGTCATCTCTCACCGCCATCTTTCAAGGGGCGATTGCTCTGTTAGCTCTCACTCGCACTTCGGATTTCTTGACGGAATTGAACTCTTACGTGAGAGAAGAAGATGGTGAGGTGATTTTGAAAATGGTGGGCGGACTCGGTTTGGCCATTTTTGTTCTTGAATGGGTCGTTCTTGCTTTAGCTTTCGTGATTAAAATGGAGAGTGAAGGAGATATTAATGGAAGCTCTAAAGTTGGAAATGAGGAGCAGATGAAGGATTGGCCATGGCCTTTCCAGGTTTAGAGAATGGTATTTGTTATTTGATGATTCTTTGATTGATTGTTTGAAGTTTGAGGTTTAGTAGGGATATTATTTGTTGGGTTTATTTTTTATTCTTGTGTAATTGGTATATGAATTGGGGATTTTGGGGTGGTGTTTTGGTGTTCTTGTGTAATTGAGATGTTCTTTATATAATGGCAAATATATATATTTTTGCTGGAAAAATGTTTGATTTTAGAATATTTGAATCTCGTTTTTCCTTTCATTAAATTGTTATTAGGCTGAATTGGGGTTACCATTCAAATTAAAAATAAAGTAAAACGTGCAATTTAAAATCAATTTAACTATTGAAAAATTAAATTACAAACAATTCCGAAACCTAAATTCACACAAATTTTACATCAGTTATTATTACAAACCAATCACAAATTAACCCTATACAACCCAATCAATTCACACAAACCCAATAAGCAGAAGTTTACAAAGTTCCCTGAAAAAACACAAACCAAATTAGCAAAACAAACAAACAAAAAAATCAAAATCAAACACAACAATCGGAAAAAAAAACTATTTAAATGGTCTTCTTCCAACCACAACAGGCATTGAAACGGCCGAATCAATACTAAACCCGCTTCCAATACTCAGACTCGACCGATGCTTAATTCTTCTCTCGATTTCCTTTTCTGATTGACCTAAATCTTTCCAAAAATGCCCTTTCCCAAAAATACTCTGTCCAAGATTGAATCTTTTCTTCTCGTTCTGTTTTTCCAGAGCCCTACTTTTGATTTTCGCCTTTGCTGAGACAGTTGGCGCCATGTAATTCGGGACCGAAAAGGGGGGACAGCTAGTCAGGCTCTCATCGTCTTTAATTGAGAAATTAGGGTTAGGTTTTGGTTTGAATTTAGGGTTTGATGAAATTAATGAATCGAATTGGGTTTGGATTGGAAGTTTGAGTTTGGGTTTTGATGAAATTGGTTCCAATTGGGTTTGAATTGGAAGTTTGAGCTTCGGTTTGAGGTTGGTTTGGTACCGGTTTGGGTTCGGTTCGTCTGGTACGGGATTCCAGTACCATTGACTGGTACCAGAATGGAGATCTGAAAGAATCGCGCTTGCTGTGGCTGGTGTTGTTTTTAGTAACTGCAAAATAAAATATTATATCTAAAAAATATGCAAATAAAATATTATATGTTAAAACTGAATAATTTGATTTGCAAAATTAAGCCTCAAATTTTAAAATGATATATATATATATATATATATATATATATATTTTTTTTTTATTTTTTATTTTTTATTTTTTTATTTTATTTTATTTTTATTTATTTTTTTTTTTTAAGAAATTTGGAGAGGGCTTATTTATCCCCCTTCCTAATGTGTATATTTCCATATATTTTCTATAGTTGTTTACATGCTTAATATTTACAAGGAAAATAAAAAGCACATCATAAATATGGAAGGAAAAGGCCTATACATGCGAATGATTTGATAGGAAGTATTTTTGAAACTTTTTTATAAAGCAAGTATGTTTAAACAAAAAACATATAAATTAATTGAATTAAATCTATATAAACCTGGTGAGAATAAGCATAGGCCAAGGCTCTCTCCCTTTTCATGACAGCCTCTAATTTTTTTCTCATCCTTCTTTCTGCTTCTTCTTTTGTTAACACACTCTCATTCCAAGAATCATCAAGTCTTGTGTTTGTCTGTGTAATAAAAATATAAAATATACCATTTTATTAGAGCAAAAATCCATATAAAAATCCATATTTATAATTCTTAAATCTTAAAAAACACTCCCTTCCCTTGTATTGTTTTTTCACATTGGACTGTGCTGGATCCAACAAATTACTGCTTAGTATCTAATTTAAGTTATTATTAAAAACATTATTATAATCCAGGCGATTTACTGATTTATTTGAACTATATTAAGCCTCAACCAATACCTCAAATGTAACAAAACTTATAATGATAGTATGTTATTCCTGATATGCAAAAAGTTCAAACTTCTACTTAGTAATTAATGTAAACCTATAATAATCCTAACAAAATTAAAAAATATAATTCCAATAAATTTTAACACTTAATACCTGAGTATTCCAAAGGCCGAATATATTATCAGTATCTTTATTACTAACTTTTATTGCATTATAATCTCTATTTTCCATCATTTCGAGCCGTCTCGTGCGAATTTGCGACTGGACTTTTACGAGAATTTGCATGTGTTTCATGGTGTTCATTGTTTGGTATTTTACGCTTTCGCCCCTCATCATGATCTGAAGCCTTATTAGCCCTTTCAACGCACGATAATTCCTCCTGGCCTGTATAAATTCAATTTTAGTTTCGTTGTTTTTGTAGAAATTGATGAAATTAGAAAAAAAATTGTATGAATAAAAAGAAAAATTGTGGTTTTAGACTTTTTAGTGCAAGTAAATATAGAGTTTCAGTACCATACCAGTTAGATATATACTGGTTTATATCTCATATTCGATTTGTTTTTTTCTTAACAGATAACAAGCAAAAATATAATACATTACTTGAAAAGATAGTGTGTGTTGCGGTTAATTTCTTTCTCACTCGGTTGGTTGAATGTAATTAGACCACAAAATACAAAAAAGAAATGCAATTCAAATCATTCAGTAATGCAATTGATTCAACTCCACATTCAAAAAAAAAAAAAAATGAAATTGATTCGACTCTGAAATTCACAAAAATCAATCAATCAATAAATAAATAACAAAACTCACCATATAACCTCTAAATGCAGTTTGAATCTTGATAGCTGAAGCATGAGCAACATTTCGTTTTATTTTGCGCCTTGGTGGATGGACCCATTTTGAGTCCAATTGAATTTTTGGTGATTCTTGGACCAAGTTATATTGCAGCTCCACATTCTATCCAAAACAAAAATAAAATTATTTTATATATAATCATTATCTTTTTTAAATAACAAAATTATGAAGTGATAAATTATCTTTTGATCTTATAAAAAGTACCTGCTCAGTCATGCCATCAACCCGACTCAAATTTTTTTGATGCACCCTATTATGATTATTATTTCTCTCATGCTCAACCGATCTCCTGTTATTATAGCTCGATTGGTACATTTCGGTTCGGTACCGGTCTCTCTCATTCTCAACTGATCTCCTATTATTAGAGCTCGACTGGTACGAGTCAGTATGGTACCGGTCTCTCTCTTGCTCAACCGATCTTCTATTATTCGAGCCTGATTGGTTTGTGTTGGTAAGGTACCGGTCTCTTTCTTGCTCAACGTATCTCCTTCTGTTACGAGGTGACTGGTACGGTTGTACTCTGTATGGTTCATGGTCGGTACCGGTTTCTCTGTCTGCATCACCTAGTATTTTTTCTACACTACTTGGCTCTCTATAAATAGGGATTAATGAATTTATTTCGCCTTTTGTCGTGTTTCCAAATGCCCATTTCTTCTTCTCTCTTGTGTCTTTCTTCTCTACATGAACCTAAATTAAAATATCAAAAGTTTATAGATTGGTGATGAATTGATGAATATATAAAAGAAAATAGTTTTTAGTCCTTACTATTGTGGTTTTATCTTTTGTATTTGATGAGAAAGCCTTTTTAATTGCGGAAATCCAACTCCCTTTCTTCCCCATCTATCTTCTAATGTGAATCAAGTTCTTCACTTTTCACCTGCCTGAAATGCAAAAAAGACAAAAAAGAAAGGTACAATTTATCACTTTACAAACACCATTTTTGATCTTTTAGGGCACAAAACTATCAAGAGAAAGATTATATATCACACCATCATATAAATTGAATCTAGAAATGAGAATATAACTTGAGAGCTTAAATATATGGCCTAACTAGCTAAGCTCTTAGCCTTTGATGCAAGAGGCCATGTTATTTGACTGACATGAGATATTTACATACTGCTCCAATATTTCACTTCTCTTTGTTTCTCCTTGAAGCAAACTTCACAAGTGGAGTTCTCCATTTACAATAGTTGTGAGTATGATATATGAGGTGATATATGATGTGTATCTATTTCTTAATTTTATGTCTTTTCATATCATATCATGTCTATTTTTTTTTTTGAATGATGAAAGAATAAGGTGGGCACTGACCACTTTTCTCAATCCAACCAACCAACCTTTGCTTGGTTACAAAGTTAGACTCTTAATTGGTTCAGCTATGTCATATTTTCATCCTCTCCATTTCATACATCACTCGATAATGGAGATGAGATTTTTCTATATTTTTTTATTTCCAGTGGTGTGAGAAATGGAGAGAATTTAGCTCTTTTAATTGATAGGGGTGTTCTTAGAAAAGAAGAGGCAAAATGGCCAATTTTTTTTTTCCAGCTTATCTTTTTGGCTTGCATTGGCATTGTGCTGTTTACAAAAGTTGGTACCCAGATTCCATGAAAATGATGTCCCACATTTTTTCAACTTGAATTTGAGATTTTACTATAACTACAAGATTTTCATGAATGCTTGAAAAAAAGACTAATATGATTACTTTTGAAAAAGGAATTAGTTCTATGAAATTTTTGATACACATCAACTAACACTTTCAGAGAGGTCCCAACCATTTTCTTCAGTACCCACACCACTAAAAGACATTTGATTGGTTACTTCTGGTTAGTGGTTACCAAGTTGTTAATATTTCTGAGCTATTAATGTAATATATCAGATTGAACTTAGAAAACTCACATTTTGCTTGTAAGCTACTCAAGAGAAAGAAGCTTATACTGCAAAATATGATACTAAGTGCTTGGGTTGGTAACTGACAACCTAGTTTCAGACTTTTAGGCTCAATTTTCATCTGTTTTTTCAAAACCTTATCACCAAATTTGTCCACTATTCAAATTTATCAAAAAGAAATGTCTATCATCCAATCCAGTACTTACAAGAAACATTCCAGAATAGTGATTATGCATATGATAGTTTGTATACAAAGTTTCAAACTGAATCTTCATGCCAATACTGTTACACTAAAATATTTATTCATTTCAAAACATACCGATGAAATTTTGAACGTTATAAATATTAATAATCTAAGGAAGTGTATAAATACAGTGACGTGCAACAACAAACACAAATTTCACCACATTTTTATTTCAAATTATACATCCATTCCTTGATTATAGACGCTTTTCTCCAAGCAAAAGCAATCAACAATCAAAGCAGGAACAAATCCTATTAATCAACACAAATATTAACAAACAAAATACATATAATTATAGCCTCTTTGATTAGGTTTCGGATAAGAGATTCTCGTTGGATTGGGATTCAGAAGGAGAATCAGTTGGTTGGGATTCGTGTTTGGCGGCGGCTTTCAACACCCGATCCTGCACCGCTGATGTCGACGGTGATGTCGCCAAACCCATTTTGTTGGGTTCAAGTTTTGAACTCACGTATGAGATTGCTTGCGCCCCAAGTTTTACCGGCACGATCAATAACCTAAAAGGAAATAGACAAAATAAAAGAAGGAAAAAGGGTGCGGAGTTAATAATATATTATTCTAGTTTATTCAGATATTCTATATTTTTAAATTTTAATGAGTACGTAACATTAAAATTTGTAAGGTATTATAGTTTAATTATAGTTTTAGTGTATTTTATGTGTTGGTTGTATGCTTTATATTCTTACATAGTTAATATAACATTGAAGATATTTTACATTTTTAGTAAATAATGCATTTAATGAACAATGCAGTTATTCTGAATTCTATGTTTTGATATGTAAGTCTAGTTATGTAGTTTCTTACTGATTAAGTGAATATTCCAGTTTAAGTGTCTATATTCTTAATTTATATCATCTTTATTAGAGTTATTAGTTATTGTATATGGATGATAAAATAAGAACAAAGTGCTGAGATTTTTTCTGAAAACACTAATATCCCATTTTATTATATAATATAGTTTTATTGTATATTCTTCTATGTTGGTTGTATGCTATATGTTCTTAGTTCTTACTTAACATAACGTTAATGATATTCTACATTTTTTTACTAAATATTCCATTTTATTATTTTTACTAAATATTCCATTTTATCAGCCCTATTAAAAGTGATAAATTTCTTATAAATTAAATGACCTCAAATCTTGTTTGAAATCTTCTGCATCCTCATAAGAAGCAAACCGCCGATAGAGCGTCTAACAAAATAAATCAAAGTAATGCACATCAATTTCATATAAAATAAGAAAATTTACTTAGAAGATCATTACTACTTCAAGTTTCCTACATGGTAATTGAGGAAAAATATTTACAAAACAAAAGGGAAGAATGTATTTCTTAATACAGTAACAAATGAACCATTTAAAGAAAAATTTAACTCAAAAAAAGAACTTAATACCGTTCCTAGGCCGATGATACCAATTATTTGCAATGTTGTCTCCCATTCTGCACCAAATTAAGAACTTAGCTTAAACATATTTATATTAATTAAAGGCTTGGTTAAATATGTTACATTTTTTTTTGAGATATAAAAGTATAATATGAAGAAAGTCTTACCTAGTAAAGCATAGGTAGCTACAGAAAATCCCTACATAAATAAAACCAAACTTAGTAAAAATCTTTAAATAGACAAAACTTTAACACTTAATTTATAATTAACTTAGTAATATGATATATGAGATTTTAGTCTTTTGTAGGGGCACACATGAAATATAACTTTTTCTTCCAAAGGTCAAATCTAAAGCAATTCCAACAACATAACGAATAGTTTAGAAAGAATCAAAATAATAAAATATTTTTTTCACAAGTTCAAAAAATAAAAAAAAGAGGCGTATAAATACATACAAGTGCATATCCAGCAATAAGTGTAGGAGTAGGCTTAATATCCTCTAATATCGCCTCAGCTTCCTGCATATTTCAAAAATAAGTATATTTCAAAAAAAAAAAAATGAAAATAGTATATTGGTACCTCATTTAGTACAGTCAAAGCAGTTTCAGATTTAAGCTCTTTCACTCGCATGTTACTTTGCTTCCAAGCTTGAAATCCGCCTTTTAGCAAATAAGGCCTCTATTTAATACCACAAAAAAAATAAAAAAATAAAAATTAATATATTGAACACTTCATAACAGTATTTATAAAAATATTTAAATGTACAAAATAAACAAGAGAAATGGTAAGTAATTAGTTAATTAATTTGCCTTCACACGGAGCCTCTTTAATGATCTTGCGATGGATTTTGATCTTGAGCCATTCGCATCCATAATTATTACTTTGGAGTCCCCCTAAAATATATTTAAATTTTTTTTATTATAAAATGTAATTGTAATATTTACGATAAATTTCGGTTTGAACATACTGAGTATTTGGTGTTTAGTAACTTTAGCTACATAATTAAGGAAAAAATGAGGGTTAATTCATTAAATGCACAATTGAGGGATGATTTGAGCTCAATTAGGTAATAATTTGTATATACTCTACAGTGCACAGATCAAATTAATAAAATTTTAACATTTAAGACCTTAATATTTTTCAAATTACGAATTATGGCGGCAAGCAACGCATCGTCTAAATCTCTGCTGCTTCTCACCATTTTCTTTATGGAACCATCAACCTATAAATAAAAAAATCAATTAATATTCCATTAATTACTTAAAATCAAATTTGAGAAATTAAAATCGATTAATAATTTATTATAAATATAAGAAAAAAACCTCAGGAAAAGTGACGCTTGTGTATTTAGACCTAGCTGCCCTCCTAAGATCAGGTATTCCATCTCTCTCCCTCAATTCCTACATAAAATTAAAACAGATATATATATATAAATATTTGTACAAAAAATAAAAATAAAAAAAGATGAAACTGATTAATGCTTCACTTGCTTTATTAATAAAAAAAAAAATATTCCAAGAAGTCACACATGTATTATATACTACATAGTAAGTTTGCAAAAAAGTCCCTGCATTACGCCTAAATTGCAAAAATGTCCCTCATTATTGAAAATTACAAGAAAAACTTCTGTTACATAAATCATATTTTTTAATTAATTAACATTTTTATTTTTGGAATTAATTTGCACAGCAAAGCATTATTAAATTACAAAATAAAAAAAAGATGAAAATGATTATTGCTTCACTTGCTTTGACAATCAAAATACTCACGTGGTTCTACTTGAGTTTGCAAAAAGGTCCCTAAAATGCAAAAAGTCTCTCATTATTGAAAATTACAAAAAAAAAAAAAAAAAAAAAAATCCTCCACGTTACCAAAAGTTAAAACACTCTTGATTATTTTTAATCAATTAAGGTTTTTATTTTTCGAATGAATTTGATTTGATATAGGAGAAAGAATTACAATCTCTTGCCTCAGGCCGGACATCGATGAGTAATGAATTTCTGTCGTTTTTGAGCAAGTCCATCGTTATTTCGGGCGCCAGGTCACCAGAGTAGCCGCCGTATTTCACCAGCCAATATGTCGCTCTGAAAAATAAACAGAAATAAAATAAATAAAAAAAAGGAAAAAAAGGAAAAAGAAAAAAATATTTTAAAGCCCAACAATCACAAAATAATAACAGTAGTAGTAGTAGTAGTAGTAGTAGTAGTAGTAGTAGTAGTAGAAATAATAATAATAATAATAATAATAATAATAATAATAATAATAATAATAATAATAATAATAATAATAATAATAAAATAATAATAATAATAACAATAGTAGTAATAATAATAATAACAATAGTAGTAGTAATAATAATAATAATAATAATAATAATAATAATAATAATAATAATAATAATAATAACAACAACAACAATAGTAATAATAATAATAATAATAATAATAATAATAATAATAATAATAATAATAATAGTAATAATAATAGAAAATAAAAATTAAGATAAAGATATTTTTGAAAAGTATTAAAATTCGAAACAAGCACGAATTAATAATAATAATAATAATAATAATAATAATAATAATAATAATAAAGAAATACAAATTGTTTTTTAAAAAAAGACCTAAAAATTATTTTTTTAAAAAGAAACAAAATTTAAAAGAAAAGAAATAAAATTCATTGTAAGTCGAACATTCACAAAAAGAAAATTTAATATAATAATAAAAGAATAAAAATTAAAAAAATTACCCTAAAGCAGCTGAGCTTCCGAGCAAAAGAGTGAATTGAAGTAACGGATCGTTAGGATCCAATCCAAGTTTCTCTTCAAACCCTACTATCACTACATAAACCTGCATTAGTTAATCACATTTTGCAAATTTAGTCATCAAATTAGGTTAATTTAACTCTTAATTGTACAATTCAAGCTTAATTAACTTTTAACACACCTTTTGAAAGGCGATACCAACAGGATTCAAAACCAGCGCGATTTTCTCCTCTGATAAATTCAATACATCTCTCAAATTTTCAGGAAGAGCAGACTTTGCATTTCCGTACGAATTTACCAAAAAAGCCCCTGTATTTCCCAAAATACCCTCCAAGCCATATACCCCCTTTCTCAAAATCTCAATCGAAGAGCCCCCAATTCCCTTAAAATTCCCTTCAAATCCATTCAACGCTTGATTTTTCGACGAATCGACCGAAGAATTAAGCCCGTTTATCGCGTCATCAAACGATTTTGACGCGGATTTTAAAGCATCATAAAATGAAGTCCGTAAATCGTTATAAGTGTCCGTAATTGCATCTTCGGTTTGAAACACCGATTTTGCGAAAGAGTCGATGAATTGGGAGATTTTGTCTTGCGGATTCGGGATATTTTCCTCAATTGATGGGAAATCAGGGTTTGTGAAATCGACCTCATTTGAGACGAAATTGATTTTGTTTTGTATGGTATATTGAGCTTCGCTTTCTCCAATGGAGTCTCCAGTTACAAAATTCTGCAAAATATCGTCGAATTGGTTTGGATAAGGAGAGAAAATTGAGGAATCGACCGAGTGTGATTGGTTGGAATCTTGAGCGATGAATGAGTAGAGAGAATTATTTGAAGAATGGGCTTTAATGGATGAGAATTGAGAGTTAAGATCGTTTTGTGTGGAAAGAAAGTGGGTTTGTTCGACTTGGCATTTTGCTTCTAGAATCTTCCGGATTGAGCATGAGTTTCTTGTATGAGATACCTACAAAGGAGAGAGAGATTTCAATTAGCATTAATCAGAAATAGCTCAGGAAACTAAAAGAAATGGGAAACTCAATTCAATTATTCAATTCATTTGGAATGAAAAACCACACGGCATTTTATCAAACAGGTCGTATTAAACTCGTGAAAAGAGGATTTTATTGATAGACTGAGTGGGATTATGAGTTCATCATCTAATTCTTACATGAGAAATGATGGAACACATAACTTTTTCCCCTGTAATTAATACACTTACAGCGTTTTTGCAAGTTATAATTTTTCGTATAATAAAATAGAAAACGGTAAAATCAACAAATAACACACTGGAATTGTTATAAAACAACAAAACACATCAAAACTGTATAAACACCTACAGGAGAGAGAGAAGAGCAGCTGGAGGCGGCCGCCGCAGAGCACACAGGAAGCATTCTGACTGATTTTGCCTTAACCAAGTCCTCAAAACACCATGGCTTACTTGACAGTATCAGAAGAAGAGGGAAGAAGGAAAGAAAGAAAACCACCTGCTCTCCTTCTCAGCTGCATTTCTACAAACAGAACTGAGCGTAGTTTTCTGTGACTGAGATGTTTAGTTAATCACGGCTGCACTCGGCCCATACAAAACAATTTGAGAAGCATCATGCAATTTCACTTATTAATTTATGTCTTATGTAATATTTTCATATAATATCTTTATAAATATACAAGTATGATGATACACCGGTTAATTAATCAAATATTTTTGTATTAGAATCAACTTTCATCAGCTACTGCCTTCTTTGATTCTTTTGTACATGTACGAAATGGACCAGGTGTAAGTAGGACTGGGATTAATGATATATTTTTATCATTTATCCAATCCACATGTGTGGATTAAGAGCTAGTGAGCCACAGAGCGAGATACGGATGATGTGGATTTGGAATCACAACTCCTAAATCTTAATCCACTTGTGACCACATGTTAATTCTTCACATTCTAATTTTCCCATTTTGGGCTTTATAATGGGCAGAATTTTATTTTATTTAGGTGGGCTCAAATGAGAGTTGATCTTATGGCCCATGCAGATAAAAAAACCCGTGCAGATAAAAAAACTTTTTTTAATATACCAAAAGAAAAAAGTTTTTTTATTTATTTATTTGAATTTTTTTTTTGAATTACCAATTTTTAAGTTAAAAAATATATATTTTTTCCTTAATCAAATTATGTTTGGGCCCATTTTGGGATTTATAATGGGCCGAATTTTATTTCACTGAGGTGGGCTCAAATGAGAGTTGATCTTATGGCCCGTGCAGATAAAAAAAATCTTTTTTTAATATACCAGAAGAAAAAAGTTTTTTTATATATTTATTTGAATGCTTTTTTTTTTGAATTACCAATTTTTAAGTTAAAATATATCTAATTTTTTCCTTAATCAAATTATGTTTGGGCCCATTTTGGGCTTTATAATGGGCCGAATTAGGTTAATCTCAGCCGTTGAAATATCCTTTGATTCGCTAGGGTTTCTGTCCAAACCCTAATAAAAGGGCGGCGCTTATAAACCCTTTCTTCTCTTTCCTCTGCGAGCCGCTAGCCAGAAAGAAGAAGAAGAAGAAGAAGAGAGGAAAATGGTACGTGTTCTCACGCATTTCTTCGAATAAATTGCTCGAGTTTTAGTTTGTGATGAAAGGGATTGAGGATTCTTAGTTGGGTTTTTGTTTTGCTGCGTTTTTTTTTTGTTTTGTTATGGTTGGAAGGATTGAGGATCTGCTTCTGTTAGTTTAGTTTGAGTGATAGTCTTAGTTTCTTTGCTAGGGTTTTTGTAGATTAAAGATTTTTATTCTCTTTTTCTGCAATATTTACGTGATTCTATTAAAATTGTGAAACCCAATACTGGATCTATGCTTTTTTGAATAGGTATCAAGTTTTTTAGCCTGACACTTTTTACATTACTGAAATATATCCCATTGTTAGATATTTCAAAATGATAAATCTCAGTCAAATCGTGCTGCTAATTTATCTACTCAAAGTATTTTTTTATCTGTACCATTCTATCTACTTTTCAATTTTTTTCAATCTTCATTAATTCAGGTGTTCATCAAGGCCAACAAATCCAGGGCTTACTTCAAGCGGTACCAAGTCAAGTTCAAGAGAAGAAGACGTACGTCCAAATAAATCATTTCCATTACAATAAACAGATAAATTATTTTTTTCTCAACTATTTTTTGTTATTCTTTCAGAGGGAAAGACTGATTACAGGGCTCGGATCCGCCTAATCAACCAGGACAAGAACAAGTACAACACACCGAAATACCGGTTCGTGGTGAGGTTCACAAACAAGGACATTTGTGCCCAAATTATTTCAGCCAGCATCACTGGAGATTTGGTTCTTGCGTCAGCCTACTCTCATGAGCTTCCCAACTTCGGACTCGAAGTTGGCCTCACCAACTACGCTGCATGTATGATGATGTTAATATTAATTGTTTGTTGTATTATGTGTTTTTTAGTCAAGATATATTTATTTTACTAATGAATATATTATTTTGCTTTTTTGTGAAGCGTACTGCACCGGGCTTCTTTTGGCCCGCCGTGTCTTGAAGAAGCTTGAAATGGATGCCGAATACGAGGGCAACGTTGAGGTACTTCTTAGAATTCATATATATTAATAAATATTTTAATATATTTAATTTATGTACAAGTTTTTATTGATTTTAAATTATTATTTTATTATTTTACAGGCAACTGGAGAGGACTTTTACATCGAGCCAACTGAGACCAGGAGGCCGTTCAGAGCCCTGTTGGACGTCGGTCTCATCAGGACCACAACTGGAAACCGTGTTTTCGGTGCCCTCAAGGTTTGTTTATACTTGCCATCAAATTATGCACATTAATAAAATACATATGTACCAATAATTTATTTATTTGTTAATTTGTTTTTATTAGGGAGCGTTGGATGGAGGAATCGACATCCCGCACAGCGACAAGAGGTTCGCCGGGTTCAGCAAGGACAACAAGTCTCTTGACGCCGAGACTCACAGGAACTACATTTTCGGCGGCCACGTTGCCAATTACATGAGGGTTAGTTACTAGTCATATCTTCATATTTTCTAGTTAAATTATTTAATAAAAATTGCAAAAATGGCCCTGACTTATGCGTAAATCGCAAAGGTGCCCTTGTGTTATAAGAAAATCCTTTTAATCTTCAGTAAATTATAAAAACACACTACATTCTTCACTAAATTAAAATAAGTCTCATCAAGAGGTAGTTAATCGTAGGATTCTTTGTACGGCTTTTTTGCGATTTCTGATAATTCAGGGGCCTTTTCGCAATTTAGGCATTACACATGACCTTTCTCTCAAATTTACCGTTATTAACATCTGTGTTTTTTTTCTACTTTTGTTCAGTCAATGATGGAGGACGAGCCGGAGAAGTACCAAACGCACTTCAGCGAGTACATTAAAAAAGGAATCGAGGCCGACGAGATGGAAGCCCTCTACAAGAAGGTGCATGCCGCTATCCGTGCCGACCCGATCGTCGTCAAGTCCGCCAAACCCGAGCCCAAGGAGCACAAGAGGTAATTCAAAAGGAAACCCTAATAAACCCAGTTTGTACTTCAAAATCCCCAGTTTTCTCACTTCAAAAGACCCAATTAGGCCAAAAACCGTATTTTTTTACTTCGAAACCCTAATATTTTGTTTAATTCGAGAGAGCTTTTTTACTTCAAAAGCTCTATTTTCGCTTCGAATCCCTATTTTTTCTACATAAACCCCAAGTTCTTACTTAGTTCTTACTTGAAAGCCCTAATTTGTTTTCCGAGCCAAAGTTTTACATCAAAAAACCTAATTTGAACTTCGATGTAATTTATAGTTCATTTTGATATTCTTGAAAGTTCTAATTTGTTTTCCGAACCCAAATTTTTACATCAAAAAACCTAATTTGAACTTTTGATGTAATTTATAATTCGTTTTGATGAACTCGCAGGTATAATTTGAAGAAGCTTACGTTTGACGAGAGGAGGGCCAAGCTGGTGGAGCGTCTCTCCGCATTTAATGCTGGCGCCGCCGACTCTGACGACGAGGACGACGAGTGATTGAGTGGATTATGAATTGTAGTAGTTTTGTTGTGTTTTTAAATCATGTAGTTTTGTTTTGTTGTGAGGGACTGAGGAAAAGAACCGTGGTAGTGCTTGTTTGTTTTGAGATGTTTTTGTTGCTCTTTAAGAGGAGATTTGTTTGTTTGGATTTCGATTTTGTTTTCTGAGATTGTTTGCTTGGTAGAGTACTTGGGAATATTTATGAAGTTCTTATGCCTGAAGTGCTTGTTCCTGCTTGGTAAGACGATAGAAAGAAACATTTTACTGAAGTGCTTGTTCTAAAGGGAATTTGGCTATATAATTTAATATTTAGAAATGCTAAAAAACTGGTGGTAAAATTTATAGAATAATGCCAACATTATATTTTTTGGGTGCAAGTTATATCCACTTGGAGTGCTATGTAGTTGCTAATATTTTGTTTGTATTCTTTCGAATATTTTGTTTGTATTCTTCATTCGATATAAAAATGCACTGAAATTATAAAGATATTGCAAATCCAAATAATATTTAAAACAAATTTATAGTATATAATAATACTAAAATGATGTTTGAAGAAAAGAATAAACTATATATGAAAAAAATAAGAATATAGAAATAATAGTACTCATTTTCTTAGTGTTGCCTTCATTAATTTCCGTATAGTTGATTTTTTCTTAAATGATCAAAATGATGTATACATGATCCACTATTTGAACAAACGTATTACATAAGTTATTGATGAAATGAAACTCGCAATATAAATAAATTAATATAATGTGTTTTTAACAACTTGAGAAATGTTGTAGTAGTCGTAATATAAATAAATTAATATAATGTGTTTTTAACAACTTGAGAAATGTTGTATTAGTTTCACGGTCGAAGATATAATACGAAATATTAATTCAGCAAATCATATTGTGTTGTACTAATAGTCTTGTCTAAAATGTCAGAGAGTATCGGTGAAATTGAGAAATCAATTGATTTTTTGATTCTCAAGTAATTAATTATAAATATAAAACTGCACCCTAACCAATACGTTTTGTTGATATAGCAACGAATTTGAGAAATTAAAGATTTTGATATGAGAAATTATTCGGAATACCCAGTTTTTGGAGTGTCTAGAAGCGTCCACCATAAATGTTTTAGCTGTACACATATATATTTGTACTTGGATATACTTTTTGAATTTTTTTTTTTTGTAATTTAACTGTACCTTTTGTGTTTACAAAAATATTTCTTCGTAATTTCATCATAACTTTTGCAATCGGGCGCTGTTGGGCATTCCAAAATACTGACACTTCATATCTGAATACTTTCGATGTTTCTCATGAAATCAGTGATGAAATATGAAACACCAATCTAATCAATTATGACGATGGTTACATAAATTGTTACAGAATTATTACTTAAATTTGATGGGTGAGTTACAATTATGACGATGCTTACATGTCGTGGGCTGGATAGTAATGTGTGAGCTAAGAGTTAAGAATTTGTGGGCTAGAATTTATTAATTATTGGATTATTTCTCTTATATATAAATATGCATATAGAAATATGAGAGTTGTAAAATTAAGAGGCTGTTTAAAGATAGGAGGTCGTTGACCAAAGTCACCGTGGGCTGAGGTCAGGGCCAGCCTAGCCAATATGGAATTCAAAGATAGAATTTAAACGAAAATATTGGGAGATATAATACTTGATCAATAATTACTAAATTTGTAAGAAATAAATTAAAAAAAATGGAGAAAACTCAGCTTCCGGACGAAAAGAATTAACGGAGTCACAATCTAGAAAAAGAAAACAAAACAAAACATGATTTTTCAAATTTTAGTAGAAAATATTTCCTCCAATCTAATTCATTTCCCAAAATACATTCAATTGATGAGATACGTAGCCAATTTATTAGTCAGCATACAATTCAATTCTCATGAATAATATATACATACTAATTAAAAATAAAATTCATGAATACTAGTCAATCAATACTCATAACTAAATGATTCAACGAAGACCAGGTCGGGAATGGAAGGCGAAATACGGTGTCGTCTTCCGGGCATCATCTAGATTGCTCCTTTCTTTCTTTTCCTTTTTCTTTAATTTCTCAAGTTCTTGTTTCTTCTCTTTGTTTGTTATCTTCTCTCGTGAATCATCATTTTCCTTAGCAGATAGTGGTGTTTTCATGGGAAGAACCTTCGCTAGGTTTGATATCCATTTATGACTCATCTTTTTATCTCTCGAACAAAAAAACTCTGGAGCTTTTGATACGTTTGAAGTGCTCGTTGATTGTTGTGTAATTTCTGGAGAGAAGCTAGACTTGTGCCTCTATTTATAATGAGTGTCTTACATGAACTTGTTTGATATACGTCACTACTAGTCCACATTTGTCACTTTTTTTTTTCTTTTTGACTGGACTACAAGGAAGCTTGCTAATCAAGGATATGAACGGACTATGTTTGACTAGTTCAAGCAAACTTGGCTAGAAAGCATCAACTAATATAATCAGTGAGATAGTGACAAGGGAAACTGTAAGTGACATGCTGGCATGTTTGATTTGGTGTATATGAGTGGGTTGTATTATACAGGATTTTGAAATAAATTTTTGTTTGATCTATCTTGAAATTGGGAGTTCAAATTTATATTTTTTTGTAACAAAATACATGAATTTGCTAATTATCAAAATTAGAATTAAAAAAATAGAATTAAAAATGTTTTTGATAATTTATAATTAAACAGGCTATAATTAATATAAAATAAAACTAATTAATTAATAAATCAACAAAAAAATAATATTTTTACAAAAAAATTTACAACAATTATGTTCGGCTAGTTAAGTAAATTTGGCTATCAAGCATCAAGTAATATAATTATCAAAAAGTCTAGTGATCCCAAATCAATCATGAAAGCCAAGTAATTAAATAGAACTTTTATGTTCTCATTATTTCTTTTCTTATTTAGACTTTCATGATTGATTCAGAAACTGATTGCATAGTTGTATAATTAGTGAGATGGTGACCAGCGATGATACATATATATAAGTAAATATGAAATTTTAAGTGTTGTTTGGTTCGATGTAAATAGGGCATTTAGAAAGTATAACTACAATAAATGAACACTTTTCATCTGTTTCGTTTGTTGCATTTCTTCAAACACCTGCACTTTCCGATTCCCAACGTCTTTATCTGTTGTAACTCTACATTTTCTCAGAACTACGAGCGTCCGACTTACTGAAGCTGAAAATTTTGACGCGATTCTACTAAGCGCCTATGTACTGCCTCTCTTCTCACACTACCGAATTCTTCTCTCTCTGTGTGTTCTCCATTCGCTTTTCTCTTCATCTCGTTTTCTCCATCCTCTCTTCCATCTTCATCGCCTCCTTGTCTTCTCCTAATTTCATGCCTCTCTTCTCCAAGATGAAAAGCTTGTCATGTATTTTTTTCTCTTTTCCTCTTTCTTTCTTTGGTTGGTTTTGATTCTGATTCTGATGCATAAGTTTTTATTTTACGTTTATTATCATTAAAATTAGAGAGTTATTAGTATAACTGTGCCTTTGGATCCATTTTTCTCTTCCCCCCTTCCTTTTCTTGGTTAATTTTGTTTCTTCACAACTGCGCCTGAGATAGAGTTACTAGCATAGCGAGTTGTGAATATTATCATTAATTATTTGCAAAATTAGCTAAATTTAGGTCATCTAGCGATTAGATCGAAAAAATATTGACGAGTTATTAGGCATAACTTTCATATTGATTAAAACAATGGCAAAATTTCACATGTACCACTATAAAACATCATAATTTCACGTATACCCCTATGAACAGTGAAATATCATCAATAATCCAAAACACTCATATATCATGGATACCCCTGTGATATATTTATGATTATAATTAATGATATTATTTTTTATTTTTCTCTTGTTTTCTCTATGTAAATATAACAAGGACATATATCGAGTTATTTTACGTTCTTTTTTGGTTTATATATATATTTATAAATAGTAGGTTCAAAATGAATCTATTTGAGAGAAAAACTTATAATTCTCTGAAAGAAATTAATACATTTTATATTTTTAAAAAATAAATAATAATAAAGCAACCATTATAGATGTTATTTGACTGACAAATTTTGACGAAACATTAACGACAAATGTATTAGTCATATTTTAAGAAATTTGTAGAGGTATTCATAATATATGTTTGATTTTGGAGGGGTATTGATGATATATAAATGGTTTTATAGGAGTATTGATAATATTTTAAGTTTTCTAGAGGTATATGTGAAATTATGAGGTTTTGCAGGGCTATATATGAAATTTGGCTTTTATTTATAGGGTGCAAGTTATAACAATCTTAGTGAAAGATATTACAATCCAAAATGTAAAAGTAGGCGTTGCACTGCACAACACTCTAATATAATCATCTCTCTATTTACAACTAAATGGCTCGTTTTGGGCTTTTGACAAAATGGAGAAAATTTTGTAATTTCTGCCCGAAATTGAAATTATTATGACTGCAAAAAATTGGAGAAAAGTCAGTTTTCGGACTAAAAGAATTAATAGTCACAATCTAGAAAAACAAATTTCAGTGAAAATATATTATTCTCCAATCTAATTCATATCCCAGATAAATACATTGCCAATTTATCATCGTTAGCATACAATTCAATTATCATGAATAATATATACATACTATTAAAAAGAATTTAATGAATACTAGTCAATATTCATAACTAAATGATTTAACGAAGGCTAGGTCGGGAATGGAAGGCAAAATATGGCGTCGTCTTCCGGGCAGCATCTAGATTGCTCCTTTCTTTTTTCTCCTTTTTCTTCAATTTTTTAACTTCTTGTTTCTTCTCTTTGTTTGTTATCACCTCTTGTGTATTATCATTGTCCTTTGGAGATGGCGGTGATTCTGATTTCATGTGAAGAACCTTCGCTAGGTTTGACATCCAATAACAACTCATTTCTTTCTCTCTGTCGAAAAAACTCTGGAGCTTTTGATATGTTTGAAGTGCTAGTTGATTGTTGTGTTATGCCTGGAGAGAAGCTAGACTTGTTCCTCTATTTATAATGAAGTGTTTAAGAACATCAATCTAGTAGGCCACAAGGAAGCTTCCTAAGCAAGCATATGAAGGGACTATATATGTTTGACTAGTTCAATCAAACTTGTTGGCTATTAAGCATTTAGTAATATTATCAGTGAGTGTGACATGGGAATCTGTAAGTGACATGCTGGCATGGTTGATTTCGTGTATATGAGTGCCACTGGCGGAATTTCACAGAGATCGAAGGATCATGAGACTTATGGTCCTCTTAAATTTCTAACGTAGTAATATATGTTATAAAGGTTTAGTTAATAAAATTCTCAAAGTTATGTAATTATGTATGTATTGGCTCTTCAAAATTTTGTACAAGCTTAGATAGTAGTGTGAAATTTTTTCTCTCTCCCAACATACTCGATCAAGCACTATCACTGATGACTAGGTTGTATTTGTATATATAGAATTTTGAACTAAATTTTTTGTTTCATCTGTCTTGAATTTGAGAGTTCAAATTCATAAATTTTGTAATACACTTAAAAGTTGGTATAACAAAATACACGAATTTGCTAATTACCAAAATTATAATTAAAATTGTTTTGATAATTTTTAATTAAACCGGCTATAATTAATATAAAATAAAACTAATTAATTAATTAATCAACAGAAAAATAATATTTTTTAGCAAAAAAAATATACAACAATTATGTTTGACTAGTTCAAAGCAATCAAGCATCAAGTAATATAATTATTAAAAAGGCAAGAGATTATGTAACCAGATCCTGAATTAATCATGAAAACCTAAATAAAAATATAAAACTTCTATATTCTCATTATTTCTTTTTTTTATTTTGACTTTCCTGATTGATTCAGGCCGGTGGTTGCATGATTGTATAATTAGTGAAATAGTGACCATTGATACATATAACTGAACATTCCCCTTCCAAATGCAAAACTTTTATAACTTTTTGCCGTTCTTTTTACATCCTATATCATTTACAATCTATCAAGAAAACCTGTCCATATTTTATACAAAATGGGTGGAAAAAGAAGAAAAAAGAAAAGCCCAAAACAGATCTCAGCCCAAATCAAATTTTCCATCTGGGTGAATAATAATGCTGCAATTCAATTTCTTTCCATATACGATTATACAACGGCTAATTCACTCTACAAACCTCTTTCATATCTCTTCGATAAAACAATCCTTCGCGCCCAACCTTCCCACATTCCTCTCTCTCTCTCACTCTCTTTCATACAACGGTCTCCCCCTTTCTACAAACCCCAAATCCAATTTTCTCTTTTATGATCTCAATCATCTCCATTGTCACTCTCTAATGGCGAAATTTCATTTAGAATCCGAGAGAGACAAAGGCCACAATTGGGGGCCCTCGACCTCTTTGCATTGAAGTAGAAATTGAAATTCCGATTTTCTTTTTTGTGAATTTGCTGTCTGATTTAGTTAATTGATTGAGTTCTTCTATTTTTTTGTGTGATTATTGATCTGGCTTCGTCATTTGAGCACAATCAGCTTTTACTTCCTACTGATTCTTGCGATTAAGGCTGATTTGAGAAAAGTTGTACTAATTTCTGCTATTTTGTTGTGTGAGGGACATGTTGCTTTCTCCGTAATCCTTTCAATCGGCTAGAGAACTTAATTGATCTTAAGTTCCTAAGGCTTATTTGTAGGATTAGTGCCCTAGGCCAAATGTATTTGTGCTAGGAAATGGATTATGTATTACGACATTATTATTTATTCAATAAAATTTGTTTTTTATATATATGTGTGTATGGGTTGTGAATGTACATTTACATATCTTATATCAATCATGAATGACACTTCGGGTTCACGTCATCAGAATACGTGATTCTGATAGTAGAATTGTGAACCAACGAATGCCATTCTAAACTGTCCCTAGTAATAGGTAAGATGTTTGTAGAGATAAACATACTTCAGGTAAGAAGTTACATATCCACACTAGTATATTCGCAGGCTGGATGATCATGTTCTGCTGATAATGGACATAGGGATGTCAAGTCTGGAATATAGGTACGTGTTAGAGAACACATACTAGACTGACCACACTATGAGAATATGCATGGTATATGTCATTAGTGATTCTCATATGAATGGTGTGCTTGTTCCTATGACCTGAGGTCACAATGGATTCCTGTATGTGGAACTGCATACTTTAATATGATCCTACGTCATCCGTAATGGGATGATCATTAGGGTCATCATTAGATATGCACTGAATCATGACGAGGAATGTGAGTGACCAAGATGAGATTTGTTCCTCTCGTCAAGATGGAGATATCTCTGGGCCCCCTGATGAACTAGGACTGAAGAAAATGTATGGTCATACTCAAAATGGATTAACATGTGTTGTTAATATCATTTTGTATTTATTAAGTCTAATTCTCGATCAGGAAAGAGACTTTGATCAAACTCAATGATGACATATTACCGTGTCTTGTGATCAAGACATATATCGTAGAACAAATGGAATAATCAAACGTCTATTCAGATAAGTTTATGATCGCTGATCATTTCATTTAACATGGGTAGTCATGACATCAGTCTAGAGGTTACTCATGACTTACGATCTTTAGAAAATCGTTGCCAGCGTTAAATGGACCCTACACGGTCACACAATGAACTCCATTCATATGGGATGAGAATACCTCAAAACAGTTATACATGTGATGTATAAATTGGTAAACGAAATAATCAATTATCGGATAATTGATTGTGCAAATACAGCACTATTCCGTTCGGAACGGAATAGATATGGTAACTGCACTTTCTTGGCTGCCAAGGTTTTATTCATGGAAACCCCTATTTCGTTCGGAACGGAATAGGTCCGTTCAGAACGGAATAGGCACAGATTAGGGTTTTTAGTTATGGTAACTGAGCAATCGTTCGCCTCTCTCTCTAATATAAATAGAAAGACAGTCCCTCTCTATTAGACAGACAATTTAGAAGCCTTAGATGCTGTCACAGTACAGAAAGAGAGAGAGAGTTCTGTGAGGTAATTTCGGAAAGTATTTCCGAGCCGAGTCCGGTTATTTCATTTGTCTGGAGTTCGCGTGGATACGAGTAGAGGTTCTCTAACTTGAGAACTTGCGAGCGATCGATCTTCATCCCTAGAAGAAGCAAGGAGGTTCACAGAGTCAAGCTCTGGGAAGGAGAAGGTTGGAAGTCAGAAAAGTTCATACCTACATCGGTTCTTCGTCTCGCGGATCAGGAAGATCCGAGGTATAAATTTTAATAGTTAATCTCGTACTTTTATTCCCTTAACGATGATTCTAGGGCGGGTTGAATCCATAGGTTCCGCTGCGCATGTAACGTACATGGCTATGGATTCTCCAACATTATTATCTTCCCTGTATTCTCTACTGGTCACGTTGGGAAAGCACGCTTGGTTTGGCACTTGTATTAGCAATTAGCATTTTATTCCTCCCACTTGTATTTTGGCCCAAATTAGCAATTAGCAAATGGTTCGGTTTAATCGGGAACCGAACCGAACTGGTCGAATTCGGTTTAATCGGTTCGGTTCTTCGGTTTATTCGGTTCGGTTCGGTTTGAAAATTGGGAATATTCGGTTTAATCGGTTCGGTTCGGTTTTGATTTGGAAAAACAGAATAAACCGAACCGAACCGAATTATGTTATTTATTGTTTATTTTTTTAGTTTTGTTAAAATTTTGAATATTAAAATAAAAAATCATATTTAAAATAAGCTAACTATTGTTTAATAAATTATTTGTAATGTTAATTTAATTTCAAATAATTTTTGTTAATAAGAAATTTCAATTTAAAGAATATTTAATTTTTTATTCGGTTCGGTTCTATACCGGTTCTATTATTTATTCGGTTCGGTTGGGTTTGAATCTTATACGGTTCGGTTTAAATCGGTTTACCCTTATCCGGTTCGGTTCAACCCTAGGCACTTGTATTAAAAATTAAGTATTTTATACCTCCCACTTGTATTTTCGCTCAAGTTTATCTTGATCTGCTTGTTAGCCTAGCTTTATGGTAGATTTGAATTATCAATTTGGTTTTTTTAGTTACGCAACCTTTTTTGTATCCTCATTATCTTATGAATTTAAATCAATTATCGCTTGTCTTTTGGAATGTTAGAGGAATTGGTGCTGTATCAAAATGCAATGTTGTTAAGAACTCCCTTAGAAAACTCAAATGCAACCTTCTTTGCCTTCAAGAAACAAAATGAAATTCTGTGTCAACTTTAAGCACACTCTTGTATGTCCGCCATCCATCAATAATGTAATTACAAAATCCGCAAACAACACATCGGGCGGACTGCTAACCGCATGGTCAAATGACTATACTTGCACATCCTCGTACATACTTAATTTCTCTATCTCTTCCATTCTCATATTTCGCAACAACTTCACCTTTATGCTCACCAATGTGTACGGGCCCACAACCCACCAGCAAAAAACAACATTCCTTCAAGAACTTAACGATACAAGACTATTTAGCGACCTTCCATGGATAGTCCTAGGCGACTTTAACATGGTTAGGGACTTAGCTGAAATAACGGGTTCCAACCACACAATAGAAGAGATCCTCCTATTAATGAGAACCTCAAAGAGTTAGAACTCCAAGAACTTAGCCTACTTGGGAGGAATTTTACTTGGTTAAGTAAGAGGTCAACCCCCATATTTAGCAAATTGGATATATGCTTCCTTTCCACAAGGCAAGTTAAACCTATGTTTAAACTTGAGCTGTTCTGGCTATGATACAAAGAAGCAGATGAATTAGTTCAACGAACCTGGGGTGAGCAAAGGATTTCGGGAAATGTAGCAAAAAATTCCGCACTCAAACTTAACAAATTACGGATAGTGCTAAGACAATGGGCAAAGAAAAAATTCTCCAATTTAGACAGCAACGCCAACAGAGCTATTTTTATAGTAGACACGTTGGACAAAGTCGAGGAGACCCGGGCACTATCCAGCATAGAGATGAGGCTAAGAATTGCACCCAGAGAGGTCATTTTTTAGCAAGCAAACATCGAAGAAACAAAATGGAACCAAAGATCCCGATGCAAATGGCTACATGAGGGGGATCAAAACACCAAATACTTTCATGCAATTGCATCAACAAACAGGCAAAATAACCAGATTAGCTCAATCCTAGTAAATGGGTCCGAACTAACAGAGCAGCCCTAAATAGCACAATAATTCAACCAATTTTACAAAGCAACACTAGGCTCAAGGTCGGACAATGGACCCCCGACACAGCAATTTATGCAACAAATTCCCCAGTCCCAAGACCTTGGGGGCATAGGAGTACAAATATCCGAACAAGAAATTAAGCAAGCGGTCTTTGACCTTGCAAAAAATAAAGCATCAGGACCGGATGGCTTCCCAACGGAATTTTATCAGCACTACTGGGAAATCATCAAAATCTACTATGATTATGCAAGGAATTTGAAGGGAACACTCTAGACCTTTGGCGCATTAACAAAGCACAGATATCGCTGGTGCCAAAAAATAACGGATGCAAAAATGGTCACTGACTATAGACCAATCAGTGTAATAGAGGGTCCTATCAAAATTATATCAAAAATTTTAGCAACTAGACTGCAAAGCAAAATGCCAGAACTAATATCAGAAAATCAAACATCGTTCATCAAAAATTGGCAAATAATAGAATCTTTTTTAGCAACAAGGGAATACATTAATTTCCTATACCAAAGCAAAACACCAGCAGTCCTCTATAAGGTGGACTTCACTAAAGCATTTGATACGGTCAACTGGCAATTCCTAGAAGGCCTAATGGAAAGAAAATGATTCCCGCAAAACTGGATACTATGGATAAGAAATCTTCTTACATCATCCATATCGGCCATTAAAGTTAATGGCCAAATTCAGCCATTCTTTGTGCACAAAAGAGGCCTTAGGCAAAGAGACCCCCTATCTCCATTCCTCTTTAACTTGGTAGCTAAATCGCTCCAACATCTGATAAAGCACATCAACACTTTAGCACCAGAACCACAAAAAATACAAATTAAAGCAATTCAGTACGCTGATGACACAGTCATCATAACAAAAGCACACCGCACAAATCTGCAGCTAATTCACCTGGCCCTGCAATGCTTTAGCAAGATTACAGGCCTCCAGATCAACCATAACAAATCCTCATTTACCACAATCCAAGTACTGGCAGAACTGGAGAGATCCATACAGCAATTATCGCAATGCAGCAGCCAACAATTCCCTATCAAATATCTGGGACTGCCTTTATCATTGCAAAAACCAATTCAGTCACCAATAGAAAAGGAAAAGGAAAATTCTCAAACAGATGCTTTAACTAATAATAAACATGTAGATGATGCATGTAATATGTCTTATGGAGGAAGGCATGGAGATGATGATGATCTCCTTCATGAAGATTGAAGTTGAGACTTAGTTCTCAAAACAGATGTTATTTTATTTGATGTTTTTCTTGAACCATGTTATTGTTTAAGTCTTGTAATATTTTGGATTGGAATGTGAGAGGGTTAGGAAATGATGGAAAGTGTAAGACTATTAAAGACACTATTAGAGATGCTAGATGTGATTTAGTTTGTCTCCAAGAAACTAAGTGGTGCAACCCCTCTTTTTTTAATATGAAGCAAGTTTGTACGGCGAAATTTAAACATGTAGCTTTCAAAGAAGCAGATGGAGCCCGCGGTGGTATAATGACGGCTTGGTGCAAAAAATTCACGCTAGTTAGATCATTCACTACAACATACACACTTAACACCATTCTGAAGACTCATAGCAACCACTCATTTTTATTAACAAATGTTTATGGACCACCTAAGGATGATTGCCCGCTATATTTTATGCAAGCTTTCCTACTACCACAAGGGGTGATAGAGAAAATAGATAAAATTAGAAAGAATTTCCTCTGAGGAGGGACTAACGAATACCAGAGAGGAAAATACCTTGCAAAACGGGAATTCGCATGCACCTCCAAGAAAAATTGGGGTCTCGGGGTAAAGGTCCTCAAGCTCCACAACAAAGCCTTGCTTATGAAATGGATCTGGAAGATCAAAACTAAGCAAGCAGGCCTATGGGCCACATCCATAGAATAATGCTATGGGGCGCAAAATGAACCATGGAATTGCAGATTAAAAAGTTTCGTTATCAAAGATCTAGAAGTCGCACTACCCATGTTCAATAACAGGACAAAAATTCAACTTGGCAATGGGGCAAAAATCAAATTTTGGAAAGACAAATGGCATGAAGACATTTTGGTACAAACATTCATCGGCCTCTACCAAAGAGCAGTCAACAAAAACTTGACGGTAAAGGAAGCACTTTCTGGTACACAACCTATCCAATGGGACAGATTCCTCAGCTCTACTTTTGAGCGTGAACTTGCAAAAGTTTGGGCAACAATTGGGGAGTCCACCCTCAATAACGACGAAGACACAATAATATAACTACCATGCAAAACAAAATAATTTTCAGTCCAATCTGCATACACATTCTTTGCAGAAAGGCGTCACAATAAACTATTTGGCAAATTCATCTCGAAACTCCAAACTCTTCCAAGAGTTAAATTTTTCGCTTGGCTTATGAGTATTGAAAAACTCAACACAAGAGATATGCTAGTAAAAAAAGGGAGCATACAGATGGCGCAATGCACCATCTGTGCTGCAACAACACAAGAATTCACACACATCTTTTCGCACAATGCAACTATACACACGCAATGTGGGTCAAAGCCTGCAGCATTTTTGGCAAAACTCCACCACCAGTAATACACTCCCCGCTAAAACTCTATAGCTGGATGCTTAAGAGAATTAGCAAAATACAAAGAAAAAAATGGGGAAGTGTCTGGAGCGCAACCTGTTGGGAAGTCTGGAAAGAAAGAAATGTCAGAATCTTCCGGAACAAACGAAGCAGCAAGGAGCAAGTATTCTGCATCATTCTGGAAAATGTCCAAGAATGGAAAAAAGTGAAGGGCAAGGCTCAAGGCCGTCAAGAAGCCTAACGTTCTTCGGTGGTCCCGCCAGTCGGGAGCTTAGCCTAGATTTATTAGGATATAGGCTTTATTTTTTCTTCTTGAGCTAACTACATGTTCAAGAAATTACTCGTAAATAAAAACTTTTGTAACGTTTCTTATTAATTCAAAGTCTAAGTAGGCAAATTGCCTACAATTATCAAAAAAAAAAAATTCTTAGTGAAAGATATTACAATACAAAATGTAAAAATAGGCTTTGCACTACACTACACTACACTACACAAGGCCTAATATAATCATCTCTTCATTTATAACAAAATGGTTTGTTTTGGTCTTTGACAAATGGAGAAAGCTCGTGATTTCTGTCCGAAATCAAAATTATTATGACAATAAAGACCGGAGAGAAATCAGTTTTTGGCCGAAAATAATTAATTAAGTCACAATCTAAAGAAACAAAATAAAACAAAACAATGACATTACAAGTTTCAGTAAAAATATTTTCTTCTCCAATCTAATTCATATCCAAATATACAATCAACTGATGAGATACATAGCCAAATTACCACCGTCAGCATACAATTCAATTCTCATGAATAATATATACATACTAATTTAAAAGAATTTCATGAATACTAGTCAATACTCGTAACTAAATGATTCAACGAAGGCCAGGTAGGGAATTGAAGGCGAAATACGGCGTCGTCTTCGAGCAACATCTAGATTGCCCCTTTCTTTTTTCTCTTTTTTCTTCAATTTCTCAAGTTCTTGTTTCTTCTCTTTGTTTGTTATCTTCTCTTGTGAATCATCATTTTCCTTACGAGATGATGGTGATTCTGATTTCATGGGAAGAACCTTTGCTAGGTTTGACATCCAATAAATACTCATCCTTTTCTCTCTTTTTTGAAAAAAAAACTCTGGAGCTTTTGATATATTTTTTTTTTTGAAGGAACAGCAGGCAAGTTGCCCGATCTATTCTGATATATTAATTGAAAGGAAGTTTTACATAAATCATTATTTACATTCGAACTTCAGAAAAATGAGAGGAGTAAAATAAGAAAAGAAAGTTTGACCATCCCTCAATGCAAGGTGCAATTTCCTCATTCACAGCCCTCTGATGTGATGGAGCTCCTACCCCTTGATCCTAAGAGTTGTTGTACCAAATCATAGCCATTGACGATCTCGTCCACAACTTTCTTGTGTGGTTTGGATGCATTCCGGAACACTCGAGCATTTGTTTCACGCCAAATACACCAGTTGGCTGTCACCCACGTAGTATCCCAATATTTCTTAGCTTGCCTAGAGAGCATGTTTCTTTGGGGTATTCCAAAAGTGCAGGAAGTCCGATGGGAGATCTATGAAGGACCATTCCGTTCTAAGCTGAATCCATACCCCTCTTGCATGCAAGTAGTGAGTATGTGATTAATCGTCTCGCCTTGAATGTTGTAGAGCTTACATGAGGCATTATGAGGCCATCCCTTTTTGGCTAGGTTATCGGCGGTTGCAAGCCTATTTTTGAGAGCTAGCCAAAGAAAGATTTTCACTTTCAATGGGCACTTAATCTTCCACAATTTAGCTTGTCAAACATTTGTAATGCTTGGGTTGTGTATCATCCGATAGGCACTATGCGATGTATAGCTGGAGGAATTAGACCACAACCATTTGGTTTGATGATTGATCACGGTTGTCACGGCATTGAAGGTTGGAAGGAGTTGAAGAAGATCCTTCATAAAGAAGTATAGATAAGCATCCGGAATGTTAGAAAGGTCTTGAGGGGTAGCTACTGCATGAAGTTGATTAAGAGTAGTGCTCCATAGGGCTTGATTATTGTTGCTTATCCTCCAAAGCCAATGCATCAAAATTGCCCAATTTTGTGCTTGACCATGAGACCGAGGCCACCGTTTTTGCGAGGTAAACAACACTTCTTCCATGCCACCAAACAATGGCCGCCCGAGCATTTTTGGTCCCCGTTCCAAAAGAATGAGCCCATTATTTTATTCATCTCGTTAAGGAGCCATTTCGGAAGAAGGAATGCTTGCATCATGTATGTGGGAAGCGCGGCTAACACGGACTAATCAAAGTGATCCTTCCTCCATAGATAAGCAACTTGCCCTTCCATGAGGCTAATTTTCCTTGCATCTTTTTAAGAAGTGGAAGAAAGAGAAGTTTGGTGGGTTTTTTTAAGCGTCAATGGGAGACCGAGATATTTAATGGGTAGCGCCTTCTTTGGGCAATGTAAGATGTTAGAGATAACTCCGTGTAAATGAGGTGGAACAGCTATCGGGACGAAAGCACTTTTCTCCCAATTAATTTCAAGCCCCGTCATTTGACTAAAGTGTGAGAGAACCAATGAGATAATCTTCAGATTACTTGGATGTACTTCAATAAAAAGCATTGTATCATCCGCGAATTGTAATATTTTTGGAGCCGTTCTCACCGGTGTTGTAAGCAACGGTGGGATTTAATGAAGAAGTTGTTGAAGTGAATCAACCGCCAAGTTGAACAAGAGTGGAGATAGTGGATCGCCTTGGCGAAGGCCTCGTTTATGGAAGAAAAACTCACCATCAATGCCATTAGTTCTAATTGAAGAACTAGAGGATAATAGGAGATTGGACATCCAATCAATCCATTTATTAGGAAAGGCTCGTGTTAATAAAAGATTTGTGAGATAGCTCCACGATATATTATCAAAAGCTTTTTTAAAATCAAGTTTGAGCATGACCGATGGGATTTTATTTTTATGATAATAGCTGAGCATCTCTCGTATAACGAGATATGTGTCCATGATGGATCTCTCCTTGATAAATGATGTCTGACATTTATGAATTAAGGTTGGTAATAGGGGTTTTAATCTCGTCGCAAGAGTTTTGGTGATGAGTTTAATATGCAATGAGATAATGCTAATCGGTCGAAACTCATGCATGGATGTGGCAACTTTTGTTTTTGGAATTAATGAGATGATGGCTTTGTTAATCCTCCAAAGTTCAAGAAAGTTAGAATGAAAATGATTAAAAAGATGAAAAATATCGTGTTTGACCGTCTCCCAATATGTTTGAAGGAACTCGGATGGTGTACCATCCGGTCCTGAAGTTTTCTTAGTAGCTAATGAAAAAACATTTAATTTGATTTCTTCCTCAGTGAAAGATGCAACCAGAGAGGAAAAATCACTAGAAGTGGTAGAGGTGGGATAAAGAGAAGATAGGTTGTATAAGTGATAGTGTTCATGTGTTTGTCCTAGGATGGATTTATAGTATTTAGTGAATTCATCGTTAATGGTGATTGGATTAGTGATAGAAACATCATTGATGGTAATGTTCGTGATCAAATTAGCATTTCTTCTTTGCGTTGCAACCGCATGAAAATAAGATGTGTTATTATCTCCGAGTTTAAGCCATGTACAAGCGGGTCTTTGTTGCCATTTTTCTTCTTGAATCTGTGAATAAAGATTAGCGTGATCTCTTAGCTTGATACGAAGTTGATATTCATCAAGAGAAAGAGTTCTCCTTTCTTCCATCCTATCTAGGAATTGTATAACAAATTTAGTTCTGGCTAAATTGTTGCTAGAATGGTCGAATTTTGAATTTGCCCACTCTTTAAGAGCTTTAGAGAGAGCATTGATTTTGAGTGCATAGAGTTTGGCTGGATTGGTCGGTAAAAGTGGCTGGTTCCAAACATTCTCAATGATATTTTTACATTCTTCAAATTTAAACCAAAATCTCTCCATTTTAAAGTTATGCTTTCTGGGAAAAGAATTGAGAGAAAAACGAAGTGAAAGTGGAGTGTGGTCAGAGGTTGGCGCCGGCAGATCTGATAGAGAGATGATAATGTTGGATTGTAAGAAATGAGGAGAAACAAAAGCTCTATCTAACCTAGAAAAAGTTGGAGTAGGACGTTTACTCGACCAAGTAAACTTCCTTCCTTTAAGAGGAATTTCTTCTAGACTCAAGTTGTTGGTGGTATTGTTAAATTGAAGAATAGAATGAAGAGAGTGATTGTCACCCGTCGTGTCACTTCTATGAGTGATTAGATTAAAGTCGCAGCTTTTCTCCCAATGATAGAAAAAATACGGGACAGAGTAGTAGGCTGGTCTACCAAATATTTATCTACCGCAGGAGGAGTAACCCTGCTGAACTCGGTACTTAAATTCACTTCAACAAGGAGAGGAGAAAGATTCTATTCTTCCCACATTGAATGCATTTGATACTTTTCATTCTAAAGAGGTATACCAAAGATTGAGATTTCCCGGAGTAATTGATGAGAACACGCCTCTAATCTAGAAAATGAAGCTTCCGATTAAATTGAAGATTTTTGGTTGGCAACTTCTCCACAATAAAATTCTAACTTGAGAGAACCTCATGAAGAGACAAATTATTGCCTCTCAAGTTTGCCTTACTTGTACCTCGAACAGGTTTGAAACTGTATACCATCTGTTCTGGGATTGTAGTTTTGCTCAACAAATATGGCAGAAGGTGTTCAATCAGTTAAAATTGCCGTTTCATTCAGAAGACTCACTCAAGGAGGTGTGGTTAAGCTACAGAAGGATGCATGACAAACATAAGAGAAAAAGGTGGGACGTGTGGTGGATTTGGACATGCTGGAGCATTTGGCGAGAACGAAACGGAGTTATTTTCCGCGCAGAGACGGCGCTACCAAATGCTTTTCACAGTTGAGAACAGAGATTAGTGATTGGGAGAGGTTTAATGTTAATCCAAATGTAAACGCCTAATTTTAATTTTATTCAGTTGTATGGTTAGTGTTTGGAGTAAGGGGAGAGTTCCCTCTTCCTGATATCTTGTACAGGATGATGTAATTTTTGTTGAGATTAATCAAATGAAAGGTTGGCCATTGGCAACTATTTTCTTCAAAAAAAAAAAGTTCACTGAATAAAATTCTGAAAACTCTTTAATTATGTGTGTATTGGCCCCAAAATTAGAATTAAATTTATTTTGATAATTTTTAATTTAACCAGCTATAATTAATATAAAATAATACTAACTAATTAATTAATTAATCAACAAAAAAAAATATTTTTTTAACAAAAATACACAACAAATCTCAGCCCAAATAAAATCCTATCTAGGGTTTAATCAAACTTTTCAATAAACAAATAAGAAAGAAAATAGCCCAGCTCGACTCAACTACCTCTGGCCCAACGATTCAGAAAAACAACAAAGAAATCAAATCAAACAATTTTAATCCTCTTCTCTCCACATCCTACGATTATCAACACAACCAACGGCTAATTTACTCTTTGCTAATCTCTCCAACGGCTAATTCCCTCTCCAAACCTTTCATATCTCTTCATTTCAAATATTTCGCGTTCTCTGTTTTGTGCTTATATTTGTAGAATTTTATTATGTAGGATTATGGCTTGTTACTCATCCCTTTCTAACTGATCAAAGCATGTATTGTTGTACATACGTTTTTTCATCTTGTTCTCAGATCAACCTCCAATAATTTTGTGCAGATCTATCTGTAGACACATTTAGTAATAAAAAGATAACCATGTAAATTCAGTTACACCATGTAAAATTGTAATGTGGCCATCCAAACGGCCTCTTTTATCTCTAGTTTAACTATTGTTGCAAAAGTCCCCATTATTTCTCTAGTCCACATCCTACCGACTCGATTATGTCTAGTTTTTTGCAAAAATTCTTGACCGAGTTTGATTGACTTTTAAGCCGACTTGATTATTTTTTTGTTCCATTTTTTTTCCTTTTTCTCATTTCTTTATTTTATTTGCTTGACATGGACTGGTTCAAACTCTCAAAAATTATGACTTGATACGAAACAAACAACGGTATAATAACGTTTGAACTTATGACCTTTATGACTTTATGTTTTGTTTTTCGACTTCAATTTTGTTAAATATGAGAAAAGCTAGGGGGTATTGAAAATTTTGACAAAAGTTAGGGGATTTTTGATAAATATGAGAAAAGTTAGGGGGTTTGTGAAAATTTTCCATATCTAAGATACAAGAATCAAATTGTTAATTTTCGTAATTGTTAATTTTGAATATCAATACTCGGATTTCATCAGAAATTCCGAGCTTTCAATTCCCGATTAACTATATCCAGCATTTCAACTCCATTCCTTTGGACCAGAATAGAACCCAAGAACTACGAGAGAACTATCGGAAATTTTATGAGAAGAAAAAAAGAAAACTATAAAAGCAAAAGAAGAGAGAGCTGCTTCAGTTTAAGATACGTAGGTCTGATTTTCTTTTTTCGTAATCATTTTTCGTTCGAATTTCTAATTTAGCCTTTTTTTCGTCCATTTTTGTGGTAATTTAGGCTCAGAAATTTAGCCTGTTTACACTTCAAATTTTAAAATTTATGAGCCAAAGTATGTATGCTTAAATTTTGAGTCGCGCTTATAGTTTGAAATCTAATTGACAGCGGGAAATTCAAGTCAATTAGGGTTACTTGAGTGATTTGAGCTAGGATTGGAGAAAATTACAGGCAAATGAGAAATTAATCAGAGAGAGGATCAGTTAGGCAGACTAGAGATACTGAAATTCACATTTCATAATTAATATGCCGTATAATTGAATCTCAGATCAAATTTGAATTCCAAATTGAATTAACCGAAGAAACAATTTAACTATTTTATTCACTCAGTTTACTCTTTTCCTCATAAATGCAGAGCAAAAAAGATGGTTTTCCTGTTCTTACAAAATCCCACAAAGGATTCCAATTCAAACGACACAACCAATTCAAAAGAGAAATTATCTCTCATACAAAGAACAGAATCGATTCTCAATTCAGTAATAAAAACCGGGGCCAGACAGGAGGCTCGGCTCTGGCTATGTGGCGCAATCTCAGCCATCCATTCGATCAATAAATCAGATCAGCTTGAGATATTTCTCAGTCTTTTGGAGAAGAAAGGGTCTCAAAAAGACGTAGCGGTTCAGTTGATAAATATGATTTTTCAGAAAAGTCCAGATAAAGTCGGGCGTATTATTGTGAAAAGGCCCTCCATTCTTGAGAAATTCTTTCAAGGTAAAAACTATAATCAATTTTAAATGCATAATTTTTTTGTTTGGTTTATATTGTAGTTCATTTTATTGCTTAATTATGGCATAACTTAAATCATTTTACATATCAACTGAGGCTTAATCATAAAAATATGCCAAATAACCCTAAAAAAACTCAAACTAATCTTGTTTTTTTGCCTTCTTTTTCTTCTCTTTAGGAAACCCTAATAGAATTTTAAACTGGTTTGACAATTTTGCCCTTACGAGCGAATCCGGCCACAAAAAGGGCTCTAGAGCTTTAGCCCAATTCGCATTTTCAAATCGAGATTCGTACTGGGAAGAACTCGAGTGGCAAGGAAATCGAGGCAACACGCCAGCTGTTGTTGCCATAAAGCCCCACTATTTCCAAACCCTAGATGTGGTACGAACGGTACAGAACTTTCTAGAATTCGTACCGGATTTCTGGTCCTCTGCTGAGCTGGCGGACTCGGTCCGCGACGGGGAAATTTTGCAAGTTGATCCGGATTTTTTTGTGAATTGGTTTTTGGAGTTGATGTTTGAGGAGAGAGATAGAGAAGTTTGGGATTTGGTTGAGGGGTTTTTGGAGAGAGAGAGATTTTGTGACGTTTCGAAAAGTTTGATTTGTTTGCTTGATGATGAGAGGCTTTTGGGTTTTGTGAGAAATTTGGGGAGGTTTTTGAAATTGGATTTGGAGTGTGAGGATTTGAAGTTTGAGAGTTGTTGGTTTGAGATTTTGGTTTTGAAAAATAGAGAATTTGAGTTGGATTTTGAGCAGATTTTGGTTTTAGTTTCGGTAATTGGAAAACCTAGGCAGGTTTTACGATTGATTTGTGAGGAGGAAAATCAAGAGGAATTGAGAAATTTGGAGGGTATTTTGGTAAATTTGATTGAGGCAAATAATTTGGCTTTGACGAATGAATTAATGGAGATGGAGAGAGAAGAAGCGATTAAAAGCATAGCGATTCAATCTTGGATTTTGTTTTATGTTTTGAGTAAGGAGTGTAAATCGCCGAAAGATTTCGAATCCGTTTTTGAGAGAAATGAAATTGAATTTCGGAAAAAGAAATTTGAATTTGAGTTTGTTGGATCGGATGATTCTGATTCTGAGAGGTTTGAGAGAAAAAGTCGCAAGAAAAGAAAGAAAAATAAGAAGAAAAGGAGAAAGAAATCCGAATTTGAATTTGAATTTGATGAGCAAAATGATGATGAATTATTTGAATTTGAAAGTTCGAATCGAGGATTAGAGTCTAAATCAACGAGTTGGTATCTCTCGACCGATGGATTTTCAAATGCATGGAATATTGTAAGTTTGCTATATTTTATTTTTTCGCGTTGTTTTTATTTTATTTCATTTTATTTTAATTTTTCAACTTTTTGTTTCCAAATTAATAATTCAGGCGGATGTACCAGAGCATCTTGCAATGCATTATTTCAAAACTTCGATGAAGCACGTGATTTTTCAAAAGTGATTTTTTTTCTCACTAAACTAATCAATGGCTGTATATGCTAATTTATTTACAGGTATGCCACTCATTGTCATAGCTAGAATCTTAATTTTTGTAAGCAGATATATCAGTCTTGTATTAACTCTTTTTTTTCCTTTTTCTATTTCAGGTTGGTGGTTCTTCATTTTTCTAATGATCTTTATTTTGGAAACATATGAAGAATTTTCATTCTTTTTTTATACTTGGTAAAAAAGTTAGAAATTTGTTGTTGGTTATGTGGCTGCCCAAATAACTTAAAAATCTTAATTGGTCTCTGTTTGATTAATCTTAATTCGTCTTTGTAAAAAAGTTGGAAATTTTGTTGTTGGTTATGTCGCTGCCCAAATAACTTATAAATCTTAATTTGTCTCTGTTTGATTAATCTTAATTTGGCATCATTTTTTTTTTCTTTTAATTCTTTATAATTCTTTGGTTGTCTTTTAACACATTGAAAAGTAATATAACACATTAGAAGAACTGCCCAGGATAGATATTGCCATTTTGCTACAACCATTCAGAATCCATTACTAAAAGAAAAACAAGGAAATTAATATAGGTCAGACAAGCTTTAATTACTATAAATAAATATTATTCATCCATCATATCCAAAATCGTAAGCCTAACTTACTAATCACATAAAATTAGGATCACAAGGAATAACATAAAAACATAATTTAAGAACTTGCTACAATCGCATTCGCAGCCTCATGAACTTCTAACTTATTAATCACATAAAAATATAATCACAAGGAATAACAAATAAAGAATTTAAGAACTCCCTACAATTGCAGTTTCATGAATTCTAGCTTATTGATCAGGGATCACTTAACATTATAATCACAAGGACACATAAAAACATATAACTTTCTACACAATTGTAGTTTCCTAAACCTTATAAAACTTCAGTAAGTCTCTACACATCCATATTTACCGCAAGGCCGCAACGTATTTGCATAAGGAACCAACGTTGCATAACACAATCCGGTTTCACCAATTTTCTTTACCATCCCATCTTTAAAATTATATGCATAAACCGCCTTAAAACCCATTACAAAAACTAATATCTCACCACCTTTCATCAATTCAAAGGAGCTTATCTCATTTTTCCTTTTTAATCCCATTTCAGCCAGACTAATCATACTCACAATCTTCCATTTTGGTGCAATATTATCTATCTTCATGGTCCAAACAGTAAACCTTCCCCAAGTCTTGCAAAATTTGACCAAACATAATGAGTCATCATCTTTCTTCGATATACTGATATCAATGGCTTCTGTTTCTACAACCGAAACAACCGAAACTTCATCAGGAAGACATAGAAACCGAGAAACACCTGACTCTATGTTGAAAGCAAATATATAAGGCTTATATTTTTCAGGGTTTTTAAAGTAGTTTCTACAATCGGAAGCCCAAAAAATATTATCCCTTATAACCACAGATGACTCGAATTTTATTGTTCTTGGACCGTAGTAAATCGCTCTTTCAAGATTTATCCATTCATTTCTTCTTGAATCATATAATCTAACATAAAATTGATCACTCCAATCTTTTCCATCAGCAATCAAACAAACCAATTTATAATCTGCTGAGAAATCTCCGTAATAAACAACTGAAAGACCCAAAAGAGGAACTTCACTCAAGTTTTTCTCCCCTTGGTCTGACGGAACAAAACATTGGGTTTTATGCACCAAATTATACACGCATATACTTTTCTCACCTGCATTCTTCTCTTTTTTGCAAAAGATTAATCCGTTTGAAGAGGCGAGAATTTTGGGAGTTTTTTCAAGAAGTTTGATGGACTCTTGAGGGATTCCAGCGTGAGGATCAAGAAAGAAGATTTCAGTAGAACAAGAATTTGTAATGAAGAATCCAGAGTCGGTTTTGCAATTCTTGGCTTGAGAGAGAAAGAAGAAATCGTCAGAGGTGTAATTAGAGGTTAAATGCTTGTTTGTCGCACAGAGTTTCGCTACAGATTTGGCTGGAAGGTGGGAGAAAATTTCTGATAGAACGTCATGTGAGAAAGAATTCTCCATTAGAGTGAAGAATTGTTGATTGGAGAAAGGGAAAAGGATTATTGAGAGAGAGAGAGAGAGAGAGAGAGAGAGAGAGAGAGAGAGAGAATAATGATTGCTGAGAGAGAGAGATTAGGGTTGCATGGAACGGTGTTATATTTGGAAAGTCGTATAATTATGCTTTGCCAAGTTATTCCCTTCTACGATTTTAAATTTTACCAACTAAACAGATATTTAACTCTTCTAATTGGAGACCGTATGGTTTCAAATTTCAAAAACGGAACTTAATTTGTATAGTTGCAAAATGGAGAGATATGAAAATCAGGTGGTCTATAACGGTCACATAACCATGTTGTGGTTTTCACTTTTCACCACGACTCTATGTAGCTAACAGAATTTGTTGTTAAATGAAGGGTTCTGATTAAGTCAGTTATAAATGGTTAAGAATCAAAATTGAACTGTTTGTTAGGGTTTATGCACCATTTTATTTTTCATATGTTTTAATTAGAATAGAATTGTGTAACTCTTTTCAATTGAGATTAATAAAATTAATTATCCTTTCTATAAAAAAAATAATTATCATATTCTTCTTCCTCCCAAATGCTAATAAAATAATGTACCACCATTTTATTGTTCATACCTTTTGTGCATACTAATATGATTGTCTACACTTTAGATTCATTAAACTATATTAATACAAAAAATGTTATCATTAAAACAACAAGCTTTCATTGCCGGGCACAGAAACTTCTTGCTCCAACAGTTCAAATGCCGCTGCAATCTGAGCAAAACGGGCAGTAAATCCGACTTTTTTTGTTTTACTTAGTGCAACAGAAGGTCCAGATATGTCATCGTGACCGACTTAACGGCACGAGTCTGTCTTAGGCTCGGTTTTAGAAAGAAAAAAAAATTGCATCATCTGTATAAAGTATGCATCTCCTGACGCCTTGCACTGGCGACGCAATTATGTTTGAGTGGTGCAGCCTGCTGAAAACCGATGCGAAAACATCCATGGCTAGAAGGAAAAAGGTACCGCAAAGTTGGGTCCCCTTAGTACAATTTTGATTCTCTCGAAGTTTATGGCCTGTATTATGAAAATTACTGCAAAATCACAATCGACTCCTGATTCCCACTGACTATGTTCATAACATAAGTAGGGTTTATAAACTTTTTCATAACATGTAATGTGTCTGATTCTAGCATAAAGAAAATTTTCTGTAATGCGTCTGACTTTCAAAAAGACGATTGTGCTGTGTGTCCACTAAATCTGTTACCAAGGGCTTAACTCTCTAAATTATAATTCGTATAAAATTAGAATAAGAAGGAATAACTCAAATAGATAAATATAAAATTACAATCACAAGGAATAACACAAATGTTACCATTAAAACAAATGTTCTAATACAACAAATGTTACCATTAAAATAACAAGCTTTTATTCCTCTCAAATTTAAAAAGTCATATTACGAGAGTAATAAAATTTCAAATATATAACATGAATTAATCGCATGTTTTCTTATAAATACGTATTAATTTCATGTTGTGTGACATCTCTCATATAATTACACTGAGTCGAGCAATCCAAATATGTTGGCTCTATTTGACTCGTAAATACCTCCTGTTATATTTCCAAGCAATGTTTCTATAAAATATAAACATTATAAGGGCATTAATATTACATAAAAGAAAATATTTCCTAAGCCTGATAAATAATATAGAATTTTTTTATGCCATGTACCATTTAACAAAAACAGTGTATAAACTTATAAAATGATATATCGATAAATTTTAAATAGAAATTGGTATAGACTAAACAAAAATGGTATACATGCCCATTTATATTTTACAAAAAAAATTAAAATAAACTAAACTAAAATAAAATAAAATAAATATGGAGTATAACTAGGTAAATAAAATTTACATACCAAGAGGTTCATAAGTAGGAAGGCTGATATATTTAGGGCATGATGAGCTGGACTCAAAATCACTGGAGACTCCAATTACACAATCACGTGGCTTAAATAAATAAATAACAATAAAATTAAATCATCAGACTTAAAACTAAAAATCTTTGAATATTTTTAAAAGCATAAAATTAAAAAGAAAGGAACCTGAAAATCCTTGTAAAAGCAGATTCTCAATTCTTCAACTGATCCGTGTTTACATACAATTTGAGGCGCAGCTCCAAATGCATTTTTAATTATAAGAACAATATCGCTTAATAAATATTCTTCTCCATTTATCGCATCAATACCCGCATTTTCCAACATTTTCTGAAAACAAAAAGGAAATATTCATACATACCCTTTCAAAAACTCAAAATGTCGAATCTAGCCTTCCAAAATATAGATGTGAAAAAAATATAAGGTATATTTGCAATAATATAGAACTAACCGTGACGTTGTATTTGGTATAAAGATCAAGAGTCGTTGCGAAATAATCATATTCGTCTTGAATTACAGGATAAGAGCATGTCCCGTGCTTTTCTGCACATTTAAAGTATACAAACATCATATTATTTTTAAACTAACCAAAATTAACACTAAAAGAATTAAAATACACACACAAAAAGAACATATATTTTACCCCACTATGAATTATAACCAACCAATCAGCAGCCAGCCACATGCAAAACAAAATAAGCACTTATCAGTTAACCACATAGTACATATCAGTTTAAAATTAATAAAATGTAATTAAAAAGGCATAATTAAACCCTCAACCCTAAATTGAATATGTACCTCGTGCGCCCAAATCGGGCCCTTTCCACCAAAGCATTTTTTAGAAGAACTGCAGTATAAAGACGGCCAGTATTTCTCCAATTCTGGCATTAATGATTCGACCTAATTCATAAAAATTAAAAGATGAAAAAATTATTCATCAGAAATATCCAAAATACCCCCTTATTTCGCACGATTTTTGAGTCCATTAATTAGTGAGAGGAAGAGGGGTATTTTGGGTATTTTGAGAAAACAAGGAAACTTGTTTTTTTTTTCATAATATTGCGGATTTATAAAATAAAATAAAGTAAAATAAAATAATAATAAAATAAATAAACCTTGTTTATGTCGAAATCAGCATGACTACAGCATGATGGCCATGTCCCATCATTATAGTCTGTCCATAGACCATCTGTTAAATAAAATTAATTTAAACTTATATTAGCACATAATTTAAATTAATTTTACTTAATCGTGGAATATAGAAATATTTAAACACATATTAGCATGTAATGTAAATTTATTTAATCTTAGTGTAGAAATAGAAGAAGAGACTTACGAATGGTAAATATAGTCAAGGGCTCTGACCTGAAAAATATCAGAAAGATCAATTAATTTTGAGAAAAATAACAAAATATTGCAATTTTTTGATGTAATATTTTACTTATTCAGCCTTATTATCAAAATTAACAGAAAATATATCCAGCATGTTTTATTACACTCAGGCCCACAAAAAACACATATTACAAATCAATAACTCTCTAAAAGTTAACCAAAAGTATTTTTCCTTACAATTTGATTGATCACTATAATTCATTGCTCTCAATTTCAACAAACTTCTTCCTTACTTTGTGCATCTCAATACCAAACATAATTTCTAATTTACTAAAACTACAAATCAATTAGTCAACAACCCAACCCAACAAACCTACTTCTCCTTCTAAGAACAAAAACAGGTATTGCGCTAATCCAGCGCCAAATCTAAATCTCAACATTTTACAGGGCAAAAGAAATTCATCAAAATTACCGGCAGCAGCCATTGGTGGAGCAGCAATGCTTCGTGCCGGAGCAAATGGTGCCGGGCCACTGGAGCGCCAGCAGGAAGTAATCGAACTCTCTCTGCTCAGTCGTCAATTCCCAACCGGAGATGATGGAAACTGAGAGGAGGAGGATGGAAACTAGCATTAACAGAGCTCTCTTCATTTTCCCCAAATGTGTAGTTTACACTCTTTTCTCTCTTGGATGGAGAGCTGTTGATATAATTAAATATGATGGAATGGAATCTAACTGTACATTATGCGGAATCTTTTTTATTTCATTCGGACGTAGGGAGTTTACACAAGGGAAGGGATATTCTGAGAGCGTATTTGTTATTATGAGGTCTCTGGGTTGCTTGGTTTGAGGGGAATTTAGGGGACATTTGGTTCGAGTTTTGAAGGATGTCTTGGAATGTATGATTCCAAGAAATCTTATTCCATAGAATTAATTCCAAAACATGAGTTATTGATACGTTTGGTTTGATGTATTTATTCCAAGGAATATACAAGATCTTGATTTATTGAGATTCCAAATTTGAAAATTTTATTAGATCAATAAATTAATGAGAGAAAATATTTTCTTATAAAAATTTATTTTTTTATTTTTGCATTCCCTCCTCATGTGAATGTGGAAAGTCACTAATTTTGATGGCTACCACCAAATATTACCACGGGCATTCAGGATGTCATTACTTTATTATCTAGTGACTTACCAAACATGAGAATGAAATTCATCCCACTTTGATGCTTTGACATCCTCATTTGAAAGCACGAACCAAACGGCCCCTTAGAGGAAGGGAAGTTAAGGAAATAGAGTAGGATAAAGGAGTTTCCTTCTTCTTGCTTGGTTTAAGTGAAGGGGAAATGAGGGGTAAATGGAAAGAAAAATTTAACTAAAATAAAAAGATTTTAAAATAAATGTGTTTTTTAACTAATTTTTCTATATATAAATATTCACAATTTTTAATATAACAAAAATATCATAGCATTCCAACATTTTTTTTTAATATGATACTAATATCATCACACACTAAAATTATTATTTTTCAATAAATTTTATGGAATGTGTCAATTTTTTATTTTGCAAAAAAAAAAATTATTTTAAACATGATAATTTTAGTAATATATTTGATACATTATCATTTTAGAATATAGATGATTGAAAGTTGTGAGTCTTATATTCAAAATTTAAAAGATAAAATATGCGAAGTTAGGGTGAAAAATAAAGTAAAAAAAATTTATATTATTGCCTTCATTTCATTCCATACTTGATATCTCTATTTCTCTTAATTCACCTTAATTCTCTTTATTTTCCCTAACTTACTCTCAAACCAAACATTGTTTGATTAAATATTTTCCTTTACTTACCTTTCCCTATTCTATCCTCAAACCGAACCAAGTAAAGTCTTAGATGCATTGTGAGAGCATTTTTGTTTCCTACTCTCAGCTCTGAGAATAAGAAAACCGCTCACAGAATAATCTCCGTTTTACAAAGCATTGAACGTGTCGACGTGGCGGAATTACCAATGCAGTATCAGTTAAGGAGTAAAAGTGCGTAAGATTTGGAGGTGAGTCCTGTTTTGTGTCGGAGAGTTTGTTTCGTGTGATACTGGTCTGAAGATAAACAGATCTTCTATAGAATGTCTCTGTAGCGATTTATGTGGCTGCATCTCGAGGTTATTTTCGTAAATATTTCTGAACCAAGGGTCATTATGAATAAATTGCTTCTTAAATACATAAATATCATTTCCACCGTTTTAGTTTCGTAAATACTTCCCAATGAAGGGTCATTTCGCTTGAAACTTAAACCCTAATCTAATTTTCTTCTTTCTCACTCTCCATCCAATTATGTGGCGATCAGCAAGAGCTCTTCTTCTTCTCAAATCGGCTCAGCCATGGCGGATCCCGACTCAGGTACTCCCTCACGCCCTAATCCGACCGTTAGTCGCTCCTTCCGTTCTTCCGTCCGCTCAGTCTCTGTTCAGATCCTTCTCTTCCATCCCTCAACCTGTTAATCACTCCGAGAATGTGACGAATCCGAGCTTAGTGGGAGATGAAGGAGAGAGTTTGAGCGATTTGTGGGAGGGAATGAATGAAGGTGGGATTGAGGCTGGTTCTGTGTTTAAGGAGGGTGAAATGGGGTTTGATTTGGATGTGGAGGTGGAAAAGGTTAAGATGGGGATTGATGGTTCAGGTGGTGGTGGGTTAGAGAGGTGTTTTGAGAAAATGGGGTATGATGTTAACGAAGAGGTGGTTTCTAGGGTTTTGGAGGAGAGTGAGGGTTTTTCGGCTGAAAAAATATTGGAGTTTTTTGAGGTTGTTTGTAAAATGTACGCGGATTCTGTTACTCAGAAGACTTTGGGCTTGCTTGTGAATTCGATTGGGAGGAGAGATGAGATTTCCAAAATGGACGCGTATAAATTGTGGGATTTTGTGAAGAAATTGGGAGGAGAGAGAGAGAAAGGGTTGGTTGGAATTCAGGCCCTTAACGGTTTATTGGGTATCTTTTTGAAATTGGAAAAAGGAAGGGCTGCTTTGGAAGTATTTGAGAAGTTTAGGGATTTTGAATGCGATTATGATGAAGAGAGTTATTATTTGACGATTGAAGCGCTTAGTAAGATTAATAAAATTCAATTAGCTTGGGGCGTTTGTGAAAAAATGCTCAGTTTAGTTAATTTACCGGACGGAGAGAAGATCGGAAGAATAATTTCCATCTTTTGCAAGGGTAAAAAGGTAAAAGAGGCCCATTTGGTCTACCTAGCGGCTAAAGAAAAGAAAATAAATATAAATAAATCGGTCTTGGATGTTTTAATTCCCGCTTTAGCTAAAAAAGACGAAACGGTTCATGAAGCTTTAGAGGTTTTAGATGAATACAAAGGGGAATCTATTAAACACGCAAATAAAGCATTTGGGTCCGTAATTCAGGGTTTTTGTAGGGTTAAAAACGTAAAAGAGGCGAAAAATTTGGTTTTACGGATGGTAAATTCAGGCCCGCCACCTGGCAACGCAGCGTTTAATTACGTAATTACCGCTCTGTCAAAAGAAGGAGATTTAGAAGAAGCAAGAGAATTATTAAAAATAATGGAAAATAGGGGATTAAGGCCTGATATTTATACATATTGCGTAATTATGAGCGGATATTCAAAATTCGCTATGTTAAAAGAAGTTCATGAGCTTTTGAACGAGGCCCAAAAAAGGCATGAGAAATTAAGTCCGGTTTGTTATCACATTTTAATTAGGGGTTATGTTAAAAAAGAGGAATTTGAAAAGGCGATTGAGGTTTTGAACGAGATGAAGAAAAGTGGAGTGAAACCTAATTCTGATGAGTATAATAAATTGATTCAGTCTCTCTGTTTGAGAAATATGGATTGGAGAAAAAGTGAGGAGCTTTTAATGGAGATGGAAAAAGATGGATTGTATCTTAAGGGGATAACTAGGAGCTTAATTGCAGCTGTGAAAGAATTGGAAATTGAGGAATTAAATTCGAATGAGAAAATTGAAGCGTAATTTTGGCTTTTTAGAGGTATGAAAAGGTGATTTTGTTTGTTTGTTTGTTTAATTTTCTGTTTTACCGTTTTTGTGTTAAGAAATTATGTTTTTGTCCTTGGAAAGAAAATGAATTTAAGTAGTGTGGTGCTGGTACGGATTTTGGTACCAGTTTGTGAAATTAAATTGTTAATTAATATTTTTTGTTCTTTATGATTTTGTAGGTCGCCTAAGTGCAACAAGGGGAGATGAATTTTTGAGATAAATTGTTCTTTTTTTTTTATATTATTGTCAAATAAATACTGTTAGAACATTTTGTTTCTGGGTTTCAGCATTTGGTTGTTCTTTTATTACATGTAGGATATTTTGTTGTTTAGTTTATTGAAAAAAAAGCAAAGCTTGAATGACAGATGCAAAGCTTGAAAAAAAATGTTCTTTTTTTTTTTATTTAATCACAAATAATCAAGTTTATAAAAAACCGCAATTGGTGAATTAATTGTTGAAATTTTATCATATGTATCTATCAGTTGGTAACAATTGAGATAATGTTGGCTAATTAGATGCTCATTGAAAGATTCTATCAGTTCCTAAGTGAACATTATAAATGAAATACTATGAAGAATATTTAAGTTTTATTTGGAGTCGATTTTGTAACTGGTTTTTTTGTTTCTATTATTTTTGTAAAGCCACCCTACTAAAACCCTAAACCCTGAAATCCCGGGTTTAGTTTGATCATATCTCAGCTGTATCCTGTATGATTAAATTGCAAGGAACCTTGTTTTCTCTAGTTATCACTTCTATTCGAATTTTACATGTGTAAAAGAAACAGAATCTATCTCTTTAGGTGATAAATGTATACATATCTTGACAATTTTATTATGATTCTTCTTATTCTTTCTTCATTATGTTTGTATAGTTATATACTTGCATGAAAGTCCATTTTGTCATTTTTCATATAAAAATATAAATTATTATGTTTGTTATTTCTTTATCTTTTGTATTAATTTGAATTTGGATACTTGTTGAATCCAACGCCTTCAAATTCTACAGCTTGTGTAAATATTCAAAATACCATACAAATAGAATTTTGGATGCAAGATGAAATTTTGCAAGTTCAAAATTACACACTGGGTAGTAGCTAGTAAGCATCCAACATATAATTTTTTTTTTTCTTTTGATAGTATCCAAACATATAGGTTCCATAAAACGAAAAAATAAATCCAATATAAGGATTAAAAAAAAAAAGAAAAAAAAGAGAGAAGAGAACAACCAAAACTGATAACTTGTCAATTCCCTCTAGTTTCACACTCACCTCAGTTCAAACAAAAAAAAACCAAATATTTCAAAAACCAAGTAAACACAACAAATATCCTCATCCAATTGGAAATCTTTCTTCAAGGATCAGGTATCTTATATAATAACAAACAAACATCAATACAATAATACACATCAGCTCCTTTAGTCCATTGGAAATACCTCCAAAAATTCTTACCAAAACCAACTTACTAAAAACCCACCAAAACCTCATAAAACAAAACAAACACACACACAAATACCTACGTACAGAAATAAGCAGTTAAAACTAAAAGGACCCCATTCTATTCATTTCCATCAACTGAGCCAATGAAACCGCAGTCCAGATCCCACTTTCCACCTGCGCATAAATCAACCTTTTGACCGAGTCAACATAAACCCCCAAATTCCCAAAATCATAAACCCTAAACCCTAAATACAACTTCCCTTCTCTCGGCACAAACATCACTCCGTGCTCCCATGCATACTTCTCCACAATCTCCTTAAACCTCAAATCCTCCAGTTCTCTCTTTTCAGAGGCTCTTAAATAGCTCGCGTTCTCTCCCGTACCAGGTCGTACCGTACCGGGCGGTACGACCTGCAACCCCTCGACAGCCTGGTTCATCATGTCCAAACCGGTCTTGAACGAAACCCTAATTCTCTCGTTCGCAAGTAACTCTTCCGGAAATTCATTCTTCCAGCCCACGTACCAGTTCACCACCTGATTAAAATCAGGGTTCGAACAGAGCCAGTGGTACAACACCTGATTCCACTTGCTGAAGAACTCCGTCTCGAGCAGGTACACCATGTGGTGGACCGGTACGGACCCGGTCCACATCATCACCCACCCGAACCGCTCCACATCATCATCCGACAGAATTTGATTGATTTCAAATTCCTGCAATGCCAGCCTCAATTTGGGCACAATATAAGTTAGGATGAACATGTCCCAGGTGGCAGGGGCAAAAACGTCTTTCCATGGGGATAAAATTGCAAAGGCTGATGAATCGCTCGCATGCCAGGCCTGTAGTACGCAACCTAGTTTGTACCGGATCGAATCGTACAGAATCTCTGATTTAGTTCCCAACAAAGGCAGCCAAGGATGAATCCAAACGTGGACCGGTACGGTCTCGACACGCGGGTCCCACGTACCGACCACCTCCGTTAACTTAGGCATTATAATATTATCGAATATTGAATTTAGAATGACAGGTGGCAGTAGCCTGTCCCAGGTTTCGAGAAATCTTAACATGGGTTCAGGCTCTCTGGCCAGCCAGCTGTTCGTAGAATTAATCCAAATTGCGGGTAGAATTATTTCGTTTATTAGTTGAGTGTATTGAGAGAGAGAGTCTCCTTGGAGGAGATCTTTGAAGGATTGGATCAGTTGGAGACCGTGTAGCGGGGCCCATTTTTGGAATATTTTTAATAATAACGGGTGTGCGAATGCGCACACAATTATGGATAAATTACACACTTTGTATTCTTCTTTGAAGCGGAGTTTTAGGTCAGAGAAGCTGTTGAGTAATGAATCTAAGGTGATCAAACCCGACCCGTTATCTTCTTTGACTTGGTCAACTATACTCATTATAGTCTCCATTGCTTGCAGTTGTACTCCTTGTGTTTTTTCTATCGTTTCTATTTTTTCTTTTTCTTTGAGCAAACTTGCAACTTTCTCTCCCTCTCTCCTCAAATCTCGGTTTTTTCTCTGTACATCTGCCACAGCAGTTTCTACAATAAGCCTTATGTTGTACTGTAACTCAGGCATTGGTATATTGCTATCATTGTTATTGTTATTAATTTCCATTTCTGAATTTAAATTCTCAAGACTGGTCAAAACCCTAACTTGCAGGCCCCGCATGTCAATAATCTCAACACCTAGTTCTTGTTTCTTAGATAATAACTCGTCTTTGGTTAAAATCTCAGCTTTCTTCTTCCCATGTTTCTGTTTCGACCATAATCTCTCTCTAAACCGGCCCAAAACCGGTACGCTACCGGTACCAGATTTCACAACTGTCACAGGTTCATATAAAACGGGTAATTTGGCCTCTTTATATTCATTAAAACCCAGCCCCATCTTTTTAGGGCATAGTTTGGCATCAACTGGTGCGACAATACCCTGCTCATTTCTCCCTAAACCGGTACCTTCTTTATACCCCATCATTTTCATCAATTTCATACCGATACCTTTCGTATGGGATTCGAATTCACCGATATCACTCGTACCCGCCACGTCTCGTTTAGATGCGGGTTTTTTGGAACAATCTGTGGTAAAATTTGTTTCAGTTTTTGCGTTTAAAAAAGAAAAGAAAGATATACTGTTGATTTGTACCGGCTTTGTCAGATCATCGCTTCTGCGGCGCTTGCCGGAGCGGCGACGGCGGCCGCCGGAGTCGGAGTCACCGCCGGAGTTTTCACCCGCCATGGCTGTCTGTACAAGTTAGGGTTAGGGTTAGGGTTTCGTTTGAAGGTGAAATGTGAGAATAGAAGCGAGATGAGAGGTATTTTCTCAAAACAAAATCCAGAATCTATATCTAGTAATCTATACTTCTTAGGTGATAAATGTATACGTATCTTGACAATTTTTTATGATTCTTCTTCTTATTTATTCATCATGTTCGTATTAGTTATAACTTATATGCTTTACGCAAGTCCAATTTGACATTTTTCATATCAAATAAAAAATCTTATTTATACATTTGGTATTTCTTTTTCTTTTGTATTAGTTAAATGATTTGAGTTTGGATATTTATTGAATCCAACGCCTTCAAATTCTACAATTTTTGTAAATATTCGAAATATCATACAAATAGAATTTTGGATGTGACATAAGATTTTTCTTTTTTTTTGATAAATTAGTATCCAACATTTAAGTTCCATAAAATGAAAAAAAAAAAAATAGCCTAAGGCCTACGGGCTTTTCATCGAAAACAAAAAGAAAAAGTTTAATATAAGATGGTAAAAACAAAAAAGAAGGCACCAAAACTGAGAACTTGGGTCTCTCTAGTTTCATACTCTTATTCGGGAAGTGAGAAATTACGAATGGACACTATAGCGACTCTATAGCGACAAGGCCGGCCCCGGAATTTTCGGACCCCTAGGCCAATTTCAAAAATGGCCCCATAAACATTTCAAATCTAAAAAAAAGCCATACCTCAAAAAATTACATTTTAAAATTTTTTCTAAATCAAAAACAAAAAAAATACTTCATTAATACTAAATCTAACTATTACATCGATCATTACCACCTAAACATTATCCTTCTCAAATTTTGCAAAGAAATTTTTTAATAACATCTTTGTGACCAATTTCTTCCGCTAAGTCACATTCAATTGATAATAAAGCCAATCCATTTAATCTTTCTTGTGACATTGTTGATCAGAGATAATTTTTAATTAATTTTAGTTTTGAAAAACTCCTTTCTCCGGAAGCAACGGTAACCGGTATCGTTAAAAGTACTCTATAAGCATTTCAAGCATTTGAAAAACAACTCTCCGTGTTTTTCAAATAATTAAGCACATCAATTGGTTTATTTATCTCCTTTGGCAATGAAACTTTTAAAAATTTTAACTCACCAAACAAATTATTTCCATTAACATCAGAAACTCCGTCATACATTAGTTTTTCTTCAAGATTGATACAATAATTCTTCAAATCTTCAACCAAAATTCTTTTTATAAACCTCAAATTGTTCAAATCTAGATTTAAAGGAGGAAATAGCTCGATCCACAATAAATATGAAGTAGTCATACCTAAATGATTCTAAAGCTGATCGCGTTGCGTCTTCACTACCACCCTCACCAATTTTCTTCGACGATCGCGTTTTTCAGGAAATTTAGGTTCAATCCCCAATTCATGTGCCATTTTCGTAGCATCACACAATGCTTCCTCAAAACCAACTTCTCTATAATGTTAAAAATGTTCAACAAGCCCTTCTAATTGGTTTATCACAACATCTATTTGCATATTTTCACTTTGAAGAAGCTTACTAACTTTATTAACAACAAACAACATATTGTACCAAATTACAATACTCAACAAGAATTGAAAACTATTAAATGCTTTTTCTAAAAGAAATTTAGCATCGCCTTTCGGTATACTTTCCGATGTTTCGTCTTTCACCAAATCTAGCAAAGCATCTCTTATTTTTGAAGCATGATATCTTAATGGCTTAATACTATCAATTCGACTCTCCCAACGTGTTGGTGATAATGGATTAAGCGTAGGATCCTCCACATTCTCTTGCACAACTGCCAATCGTTGAGTTGAAGAAGAGAATAATACGTAAGGGCATTGTACCATTCCAAAAAAAGTACTCGCTTCTTGAGAATAGTTGGTCATATCACAAAGAACAAGATTGAGACTATGACACCCACATGGTGTATAGAATGCTTTAGGATTTACGTCTTGAACCCTTGTTTGTACTCCCTTATTTTTGTCCTTCATATTAGAGCCATTATCATATCCTTGTCCTCTCAAGTCACCAATATCAAGCTCAAGATTAAGCAAAGCATCTTTAAGATATTCAAATAAACCCAACCCCGTCGAGTCGTCAACCTTCAAAAATTCCAAGAAAAACTCTTCCAGTTTTATCGGATTTGTTAAGGTGTCCACACATCGCACAACAAGGGACATTTGCTCTTTACGGCTTATATTCGGTGTACAATCAAGTATAACCGAATAATACTTTGATTTTTTTTATTGTTCCAATAATTTTATTTTTAACTTCATCCGCTAGCATTTATATCAATTCATTCTGAATTTTGTGACTGAGATAATGGTCACGGAGCTCTCCTCTTTCAATTCGCCTCAAGTGCTCTTTCATCACTAGATAAAATTTTCCAATCGTTTCAATAAAACTTAAAAAATTTCCATTATTCTTTTGGTAGAGTTTTTCATTATCTCCACGAAATGGTAACTTCGCAAGCATTAGCACAACTTCGATTTCTATTTCTAATACTGCTTTCCAATGTTCTCTTTCTCTATTCATCATTTGTTGTGCCATTGCATCAATTGTCTCATTTTTTCTTAATCTTTCCTCCAATTCAATCCAATCATGAACACAATTCATATGGTCCACACTACATTCATGACCTTTGAGTCTACCACTTAAATTTTCCAATCTTGCAATCCTTCATTAGCCAATTTAGTTATATTTCGTGCTCGCTTAAACAATTTACAACAAAAACAAAATATCCTATTTGAAGCTTTGGAATATATCAACCATCTCCTATCATATTTCTCGCCATTGTCTAAATAGCGAGTATAATGAAAAGAAGAAAAATGCCTCATTTTCTCAGTGTCATCCTTTGGAAATTTAATGTCACTATTTCTCATAGGTCCCTTTTCCACTAAGAAATCCCTTAATTTTTTATCAATGACATTCCAATTATATGGATCATCAATATCCGGTGGTGCAAATTCGGTATTCACCTCTTTATTTTCATTTACTTCTTGTTCCTCTTCTGTCCTATCCAATTCCTCACCCTCTTGTTCATTCTCTAAATTTGCAACCGATCCTCTCGAAACATATTTATCAAGCGCTCCTCTTTGTGAATTGATAAATGCTTCCTCTTGTCGTCTCTTCTTCCTTTTTTGACACCCGGATAGAGGCATGATACACCTAAAAAATTAGCAAATATAATTAACAAAAAAAAAATTATTGGGCATGAACTAATATTATATTGTAATAAGAATAAGTATGAGGAATTATTTGCAAAATGTGGACAAATGCAGTGGCATTTTGCTGCGTAGGGTTTAGGGAATCACTCTCGTGGTTCCATCACCAATTCTAGTCAACTTATTTAAGTGAAGGCATTGTTTTCTATGTTTGAATGGGAAGTGAGCTAGAAAGTAATTAATAAATTTAAAATGATATTTACTATCTTAGTTCACTAAAACATTAGTAATGCTTGATTACATCAAAGTGTTGTTCGGTCGAGGCCTATAGGGGGGGTTTAAAAGGCCTAAAGTGTGAAAACGTGAATATTTGTAGTTTTAAGGTTTTATATTTTTATTGTTTTTAGACTTTTGTTGATGGTTGTTTGAATACTAATTAATAAAGAAAGATAAATAAATAAGAAATTAAAGTAAATATAAAAAGTAAAGAGACACCGAACACACGATTTGATGACGGAGTTCGGCGAGGTGGTTGCGTTAGCCTTAACCACCCGTTTACTCACTAGCGGTCCTTACCGTGTTCACGAGTTGCCTACTCTCCGGGACTTGCCTTGTGGCTCCGTTTATCACTAACAAACAAGATCGTACAAGACCTCGAACCACCGTCGCCTTACAACAACCTCTTGACGGCCGGTGGAACAATAACTTACAAACTCGATCTCTTGAACTTCAATAAACCAACGAGCAACACGCTCAAAACTTCACTAATCTCACTTTAAGATTTAGCGCAATTTAACAGTATTAAGAAAGGAGTATTTCTGGCTTTTGTATGTAGAATTCGTTAATTTTTGAGAGAGAGGCGGCTCCCCTTTTTAAAGGAGGAAGGGAGCAGTCCTAGAAAAGGAAAACTGCGCAGTTCCGTTGACAACGGACTGACAAAAACGGAAGGCAATCAAGGAAAATTTCAAACCAAACGGCTAAATTCCTACAGTTCCGTTGCCAACGGAATAGTTCCGTTGTCAACGGACTGTATACAATTTCAGCCAAAACAAATGTCAGGACGAAAGATTGCTCAACGGAGGGTTCCGTTGCCAACACAGTGGTCCGTTGGGAACGGACCACTTCCGTTGACAACCGAACTTGCTAGAATTCGGCAAATTGCAAATTATACTCCCCTTTTAATAAGAATTAAATTGCTCGCCGAAAAGAGTAAACACACACGAAGAACTAAGAAGCTTGCTCCCATGTTTTGAGATACTCCCTTCAAATCATTTGCATGCGTGACAACTTCTTATTCTTCTGAGATAGGCAGGAGGCAACCGAGACATTTCCGAGAATTTGAACGTACGACTATCTAGCTCAAGACATTCTCAAACAAATATATTAGTAGCTCGGAATAGTTTTAAATATCATCAAACTGAGGACAACAAACTCCCCCTTTTGATGATTTTCAAAACTATTCGGATAAATTTGCAAGTTTAAATTCATTCTCCCCCTTTTTGAAAAACATGCAAAAGGGAACACGATCGAGAGGCACGAACTCCACCTCTAAATGTGCTCTCCTTTAAGTTAATAACCCATGAAATATATTTTGATTGGATTTATTTATTGGTTTATTTATTTTGAGTTAAAAGAAAATAATTAGAACCACATGCACATATTAATTGTAATGAAATTTGAGTTTTAAAGAAGTTCAAACAACTAAAACATTAACTCACCACAAGTTCAAAATAAAGGAAAATAAGAACTACAAATAAGCAAAATACAAACCATAAATTTATGAGAATATAACATAATAGTAAGTAAAAAAACATGAACGAAAAAGAAAGAGCAAAACGCAACTAGGGTTTAGGTTAAGGATGGAGAAAGGTCACGGGTTACTCGGCCGGTCCGCCAAAGTCGGAGGGGTTAGGGTTGGAGGAAGAGGAATCGGGAGCGTATCGGCCATGCCGAGAGAAGGGTTTGAAAGTTCTCTTGTTGAATCCGCTGAAGGTCTTGATACATACGGTTATTTTCACGAACGAATTCTGCAAAACGGGCCTCGCTCTCATCTTGGCGGAGACGTAACTCTTGTTGGCCGTCATGAAGAGCCGCGAGATCCCTTGTTTGGCGACGGGCCATAGCGCGTAACACTTGGTCTGTAGTACCAGTTGTGTAGTCGAAGTCAACTGCGTCGTCATCGTCAAGGATACCTTGCTCGGCCAGGGGTGCCAATGGCTCTTGGTTGATAGCGGGTTCAACCGGAAGGTTAATGTTAGGGTTTTCCGGGGCCGGATTGGCTTGAGGATTTAATGCACGTAAAGCACGCGCGAGACTGGCCGGTATCTTGGATTCCATATCGGATGGCCACAAGGGTTGTCCGCGTTCATTCAAAGGTGGAAAGTAATGATATACCTTACTTGTTTTAAGAGTGAAATAGCCATATGGGTCAAAATCACAAAAGTATGGTGTAAGATTGTATTGTTTGGCGTAACGGTCAAGATCAAGGAAATCATGGTTAGGCACCTTTTCCAAAGGATTTATTAGAATTGCACGGGGAATCGCGATATTTAATTTATTGCAAATCCAAGTAAGAAGATTCCCGTACGGAAGGTTTCTAATTTGCGAGAAGTATTGCATGTGATGGTATATTAAGAAAGGAATATTTATTGATTTGGATTTATACCACAGGTGTCGAAGAAGATAAATGTTTCGCCGTTCGAAATTTATTTTAAGAGCCGCGACCAGAGCGATGATGTTATTTACGAAGTGAAAAACAATCCGTTGGCGCGGTTCATCATTCGTCAAGTTGTGGTTTGGGAGGTCGCCATGCATGTATTCCTTCATTTTTTCATAGGATTCACTCCCAAGCCATTCATTTGCGCGTCGGATATAGAAACACTCTTGCTCTTCATTGACCTCAAGACCGAACCACTCAAGTTGGACGGGTTTATTATTACGGGATGCCCGAATAGCCACGATGTAACCTGATAGGTTTGGTCATCAAATGTTGCATTATTGCAGAAGAGGCGAATTAGGGTTTCATAACCCGGGTCGGATATCATTAAAAGCCCGGTAAATTTCCAAAATTCTGGGAATTGAATCACGAAATCGTAGATCTTGCGCGATTTCTCGTGGTGGAGAGCATGAAAGAGCTCGCAAGCATTTTTCGCGCTTAATTTATCATGGAATTTATCGTAAGCGCCCGGTGTTTTGAAAAGAAAGGTATTTTTCTTGTTATTGAAATCCAATTCGGGGTTTGAGGGTGCCTTTTGTTTGGACGCCGTTGTCTTGATTCTCATTTTCGGTTTTGGTGCCATTTGTAAGATTGAAGTATTGAGAAATTTCTAAAGAGAGACGAAGTTGTACCAAATCCTTGTTAAATCCGTGAAGAAAGAGTTGCCAATGGGTTGAATGCGCGAGAGAGTCGTCACGAAAGGCGAGTTACACGGTTGAATTGAAAAATCTCAAATCCACCAAGTAGAGAGAAGGTATGAAGGTTTTGAGTAGGGATTTGGTGGAGATTTGGCCTTTAGAGTGGATTTGAGGAGGTTTGGAGGTCAAAAGGCTTGGAGAAGGTAGGAATTTGGGTGAAATTAGAGGTTAGGGTTTAGGGGTTTCAAGGAGGAAGAATGAAGGGATGTTTTAATGGAGGGGTTATGAGATTTGGGAGAGAAGAGGAAGGAGGCGCCGGTTATTAATGGGATTTAGGATTTGGATTCTTGGAAAAATAGATCCGGAAACCGAAATTCGCAGAGTCCGTTGGCAACGGACGACTTCCGTTGCCAACGGAAGTTCCGTTGATGCTCTGTTGAGAACGGAGAGGTCCGTTCTGCGAAATTAGCTCCTGGATGGGCGTTGTTTTTGCGTGCATTCCGTTGGGAACCCAATGGGTCCGTTGGGAACGGAAGTGTTCCGTTGGGAACGGAATGAACCGGGTTATTAGGGTAAAGGTTGTTTCACTAGTGCTTTTGCTCAATTTTCCGTTAAAACAATTGAAAATTATTTTATTAAAATACAAAAAGATTGAAAGTAAAGTAATTGTGCTTTCAAAAGCCAAGACGGAGGAGACAAAAATTACAAAAAGAAAAGATTTTAAATCGAGGAGAATTCATTTAAAATGCTCAAAACTCATAAAAGAAAGTAGATAAAAGAGAATTTAATCTTTTAATTCAAGCATAACGAGCTTTAATCGAAGATTGGAGAATTGAGCATAAGCTAGCGGTTTTGTGAAGATATCCGCGACTTGATCATCCGTTCCAATGTGAAATATCTCAACATCCTCCTTGTCGACGTGATTGAGTATAAAATGATGGCGAATCTCGATATGTTTCGTCTTTGAGTGTTGCACGGGATTTTTGGCGATGCAGATTGCACTCGTATTGTCACACAGGATTGGAACTTTACGAAAGTTGAGTCCATAGTTGCCTATGTTAGTAGTATGCCCTAGGCCAATATATTTGAGGCCTAGGTGTATGGATTGTGTTAAACAAACATTGTGTTTATTTGGAGATATTTTATATAATAAATGCGTATTGGTTATTTTATTCTTATTACTAAAATGAACCTTGAATATGATATTCAGCTTTATATCATCAAAGTATGTGACTTTGATAGTAAAACTATAAAGTATTATGAATGATATTCTAAACCGTCCCTGATCATTCATAGGATGTTTGTGAGACAAACATACCTTATCATAAGCTATAAATGTACATCAGTATGTTAGTTGACTGATGGTCATGTTTTACTGATCATGAATAAGAGTTATTAAGTCATTAACGTAAGTATATGTTAGAGACCATATACTGGATTGACCCACCGTGAGAATATTACATGGTTCGTGTCATTAGTTATTCTCAGTAAAGAATGTATCTGTAATCCTTAGACTTGAGACTATCTCAGTTTCCTACATGAGAAATTTTATACTTTAATATAATCTAACATCGTCTTTAACCGGGCGGTCATAAAGATTATAATTAGGTATATAATGAATTATGCGGAGGAAAGAGTTTAATTAAGATAGGATTTGTTCCTCTCATAAAATGAGAGAGATATCTTTAGGCCTTTTGATGATTTGATTGAAGAAAAACGCACGGCCGTGCTCGAGTGAATTAATAAGGAGTTATTAATATCATTTCATGTTCAATCAAATTCGGTGTCAAGAAATATTTATCGACCAACGTAAGGTTGACACATACCATGCCTTATGGACGATTTAGATATCGTGTAACAAAGGGATACAATGCATGAACATAAATTAGTTTTGATCGAATCATCTATACTTGCTTAATTTGGGTAATCATGATGCCTTGCTACAGGCTCATGATTTATAATCCGTTGTGATTATTGCCAACATTAAGTAAACCTACAGGGTCACACACAAAGAACAACTATTGAGACGTACACAGAAAAATCATAACTTATGTGATAAGTTGTATGAAGAGCTACATAGTCAAGTGCACATCCAATCATACATCTTATATGATAAGATGTATTGCATATATGGTTACATAGTTACCATGCACATAGGATATGGAACTTATGGACTATATAAGCACAAGAGACACCCCAAATAGAGATATGAAGATATATTATTTTCGTCCTTTTTTGTGAGACAAAAAGAGAGAAAAATCCGAAAAAAAAAATCTTCTCTTGTTATTTCTGTGAGAAAAATAAAGAACGAATACTAGCATATATCGTTCTCTATTCATTCAAAGGGTTGTTCGTGTGGATACCGGTAGAGGACGAAGCGAAGTGCGGCGTCTTTGTGATTCGGGTTGAAACCGTGATTTTTGTTTGGAGAATCGGTGTGTTTGGAGAATCGGTTTGCTTGGAGAATCGGTTCGTTTGGAGATCGCTTGGAGATCGGTTTGTGAGACCGGTTAGGCGAAACATACAAAGGATCGGTTTGGAAACCGGTTTGGAATCGGGCAAAAAAAAGCGTCAACTAAATTCGCTTTCGATCATCACGGATTAAGCGTAATCCGAAGGTACAAAGTTATGAACTTTTCTTTGATTTAATTGTAATTCACGGATCCTTCTTTTGGGTTTCGAATTCGATTTTGTTTCGTTTTGTTTTTTCCGTTGCGTTATGAACGGTAGAAACCCAACAGCCTAAAGTTTGATTCAGCCATAAGATTTGAGCACAGCAGCTTCCGGCAGCGACATATTCTGCTTCGACCGATGAAAGAGGGATAGAGTTATGTTTTCGACTCGACGACGAGACCAAATTTCCTCCAAAAAATTGACACGTCCCACTTGTGCTCTTTCGATCCACTTTAGATCCTGCAAAGTCAGCATCCGTATATCCCAAAAGTGACAAACTACTGTCACGGCCATATCATAACCCTAAGTTTAGTGTCCCTTTTAGGTATTTAAAAATCCTTTTAACCGCAATTAGGTGTGAAACTTTGGGGTTTGCTTGAAATCGGGCACATAAACATACAGCAAACATAATATCAGGTCTACTAGCCGTTAAATAAAGTAGACTACCGATCATACCTCGATAACCGGAAATGTCTACAGATTCACCTGATTCATCGGCGTCGAGTTTTACGTCTTTCACCATTCGCGTATCGCTTGTCTTTCCTTGGTCCATACCGAATCTTTTGAGCAGTTCACGTGTGTACTTCGCTTGGTTGATAACAATACCGTCACCAGTTTGTTTGATTTGCAATCCAAGGAAGAAGTTGAGTTCGCCCATCATGCTCATCTCAAACTCACTACGCATCAAAACAGAAAATTCCTCGGCAAGTGCCGCATTACTAGATCCAAAAATAATGTCATCAACATAAATTTGAATTAATAAAATTGAATCTTTCCTTTTCTTTGTGAAGAGTGTTAAGTCGCTCTTCCCTCGTTCGAATCCGTGAGAAGCAAGGAATGTTGAAAGCCGTCCATACCAAGCCCTAGGTGCTCACTTCAACCCGTATAATGCCTTCGTCAACTTGTACACGTGGTCGGGATTGGTCGGATCCTTGAAGCCGGGAGGTTGCTCGACGTAGACTTCTTCTTCGAGGAATCCATTTAGGAACGCACTCTTAACATTCATTTGAAAGAGCGTGAACCCTTTAATTGATGCGTATGCTAAGAGTAGTCTAATGGATTCCAACCTAGCAACCGGTACAAAAGTTTCTTCAAAATCCACTCCTTCTTGTTGCTTGAAACCTTGAGAAACGAGTCTTGCTTTGTTTCGCACTACCATACCGTGCTCGTCGAGTTTATTTCGGAAAACCCATTTAGTACCGATAATGGATCGGTTGTCGGGTCGAGGTACTAGGGTCCAAACCCGGTTTCGCTCGAATTGAGCGAGTTCGTCTTGCATGGCGAGGATCCAGTCGGTGTCGCCATTTGCTTCCTTGAAGGATTTTGGCTCGGTTTGAGATAGGAAGGCGCAAAAGGCGACGAGGTTTCTTGTTCCGGAGCGGGTTCGAACTCTTTCTCGTGGGTCTCCTACCACATTGGTTAACGGATGTGCGGATACTTCGCGTACAACTTCTGGAATTTGATAAGAAGGTTGTTCCGGCTCAGATTGAATAGTTGGTTGAGGGTCGACTTGATTCGGGAGTTGATCTTGTTGAGTCGAGTTGTCGCCATTCGGTTGATTTTCTTGTGTGGTGATAACATCGGGTTCGTCTAAAGTCGGATCGCTAAGATTTAACTCCATGATATTCGGTTGATTAACTCCCGTAAGTCCACCACTTGTACCTGTATCTGTCAAAGAAACACCTTTCTCGGTCCCATTTTTAGTTTCATCGAAGTGCAAGTGCACGGATTCAACAATAATCCGTGAAGATTTAATATAAACTCTATACGCTTTACTTGTATTAGAATATCCAACGAAAATTCCTTTGTTAGATTTCGAATCAAATTTATCAAGTTTATTAGATTCATCAAGAATGATTTACAACCAAAAACTTTCATATACGAGATATTTGGCTTGCGACCGTACCATAATTCATAAGGTGTCTTTTTCAAAATAGACCTAAGGCTGACGCGATTCGCGACATGACAAGCAGTGTTAACTGCCTCAGCCCAAAGATATTTAGGAGTGGGATGTTCGTATAACATGGTACGGGCAAGCTCGATAAGAGTGCGATTTTTACGCTCTACTACCCCATTTTGTTGTGGAGTGCGTGGAGCGGAAAACTCACGTTTATATCCCCTTTTTGAGTAAAAGTCGTCAAATTTTGTATTTTTGAACTCACCACCATTATCACTATGAACCGTAATGATAGTGGTGCCTCGTTCATTTTCCACAAGGGAACAAAATTTGATGAACACATCACTAGTTTCATTCTTTTGAATCAAGAAATAAACCCAAGTAAAGCGAGAAAAATCATCAACAATTACAAAACAGTACCTTATACCGGCGAGGCTAGAGACACTAATAGGGCCGCACAAGTCGAGATGAAGTAGCTCGAGAGGGCGCTTCGTCGAAATCATGGACTTAGACTTAAAAGACGATGACTTGGAGTGCTACCACGCTCACAAGCATCGCATAACCCATTTAGCTTAAGTTTGTGTGATGGCAAACCTGAAATTAGTTCTTTACGGGATAATTTCGAAATCGTGTCCATGCATACATGGCCCAGTCGCCTGTGCCATAGATGCAAACTCGATTCCGAAGCGGTCAGACATTGAGTGCCTGGCACAAAGGAATGAAAGTCAAAGAAATAAAGGTTACCCCTTCTTTTTCCCATGCAAACTGTAATATGATCTGAATTTCGAATTACATGACAATTCATGTTATCGAATTTCACATCATATCCTGCATCACACAATTGGCTTATGCTAATTAGGTTATGTTTAAGTCCTACCACAAAATAGACATTCTCCGATGTCCAATTAACTGTGCTGATCGAGCCCACACCAACTATCTTTCCTTTCTGATTCCCACCAAAAGTGACATCTCCACCGTCGAAAGGTCGCAAAGTCTTGAACTTACTCTTATCCCAGGTCATATGGCGGGAACAACCACTATCCAAACACCACTGATCAGTTTTACACGATGAACTTAGACATATCTACAAGAAAGCATACTAGCTAAAATGAATGAGTATTTAACTAATATGATTTCCTGCCCATAGCTCCCCCTTAAAAGTATGGCTTAGGTAAAATGGGGGGAGGTTACCGAAGCGTCTAGGTAGACTTCGGTACCTCCAAATCGGAGGTAGGGCTACCAGAGTTTCTATCTTTACGCATCCAAACAAATTTTGAAGAATTAGCAGGCTTACGCATTAGACACTCTAGTGAACAAGTCGGGTTCGAAGTCTCTTCAGTACCTTTCACAAAATGATTTTTATAGTGATTTGAAAACTCGGCTTTCCTAAGCTTTGGTTCGGTCGACTTGGCACTGAAAACAGTTGATTTTGAAAAATTTATCGATTTAGCGAAATTGTTTGAGTTTGAGAAGCTTTGTTTTTTATGTGCATTAATGTAATGTTTGGGAGCTCGATGGTTTGATTCATTAGGTTGAATCTTCCTCGGGACATGTGTGTCGACTATTTCGTAAAAATAACCATTATGATCCTTTAGATTTGATTTTTCAAGTTCTTTTATTCGTGCCTTGTACGACCTTACCGAAGCTTCGGAAATAATGAAAAGTTCTTGGGTACTTATAAGAGACTCCCAAAGCCTTTTTAATTCGTGTTCTAGTTCATTGTCGATTCCGAGTTCTACAATTTCAACAATTTGATTTGAAGTAGGAACTTTAACTTCTTCTAAGACATGATTAACAGTAGGATCTAGATATACCTCGCGACTCGTGTCACGGGAAGAACCGGAGAAAGTAGTGTCGATGTAAGATGTCGTGGTAGGAGCACGGGGTTGTGGTGGAAGTTGTCCAAGTTGAATCATCTCTTGTATCGCCCTTTCGCACACTTCGTCCACATCATCATACGCCATGAACGCGACATTTGCCATGTCTGATTCGGAGTCGGAGTCCGAACCGGAACCATCCGATGAATTACTCGACTCGTCTCCCCACACGGCCACCTTGGCGGAATGATCTTTTGACTTTTTTTCTTGTCCTTTCCTCGGTCATCGTGCCTCTTTTCTCGTCTTTTCTCATGCCAATCGTCGGACTGCCTTTCACGTCGCTCGCGTCGATCATCTGAACGTCCATCACGTTTTTCATCATCCTTATTGTTCCACGGAGCGAGCTCGGGATGTAGGGTGAAGCAATTGTCGATAGTGTGTCCCTTCTTGTTGCGCTCGAAGCAGTACGTCTTTTGGTTGTTGCGACGTCGGTTGTCGTTAAATCGTTTTTCCTTGGCTCGAAATTCACCGAATTGTCGCATTAAGCATGCTATTTCATCATCATCATCAATCGAGCTCGTTGCCGGCATAGCCACCGTTTTGGGTTGGGAGTCGGTTCCTATTTGCCTCACTCGGGTCTCGAAGTTGCGGAAGTAGTTGACGAGTTCTTCCGGCCCGATATCTTTTGTTGCTAGCATAGTTTCCAACGAAACGCGAAGCACTTCCCAACTCGATGGCATTGCCCTAATTAATTTACCTACAACTCGATCATCGGTTAGTTTCTCTCCTAAAGCGGTGAATCCGTTTCGGATATGCGACATATGAATGTACATATCCTCGACGGGTTCACCTTCAGTCATCCGGAAATTATCAAATTGTTGTTCACGTCCCATTAATTTGGTTCTTTTCATTTGATTATTTCCCTCAAATCTATTTAGGAGAGCTTTCCACATTTCATTAGAATTCTCACAACCATCTATTATTACAGAAAAAGTGTTTAACATATTTGTGAGAATGAGCTTTTGTACCATTATGTCAAGTGTCTTATTTGTTTTAGTGCCTTCGGTATAGGTTGTGGTACTATTTGGTACAAAATCTACGGTAAAACCATTTTCCACTACCTTTCGAAAACCGTGAAGATCAAACGCGTTCATCATGCATCTTTTCCAGACGTTCCGGTTCTTGCCGTCGAGTTTGTCGGGGTACGCGATTTGAAAATGGTTGATCGGAGGGGTCGCCATAAATCGAATACACGTTATTTCAAATTGAAATTTGAAACGGTATGTATTCCTGCTCTGGTACCAATTGTTGTTTCGCTGAGGCTTATAGGGGGGTTTAAAAGGCCTAAAGTGCGGAAACGTGAATATTTGTATTTTTAGGGTTTTATATTTTTATTGTTTTTAGACTTTTCTTGATAGTTGTTTGAATACTCATTAATAAAGAAAGATAAATAAATAAGAAATTAAAGTAAATATAAAAAGTAAAGAGATACCGAACACACGATCTAATGACGGAGTTCGGCGAGGTGGTTGTGTTAGCCTTTACTCAGAAGTAGAAGATTAGCTAGAGGAGAAGTCAATCTACGAGTGGGGAATGAAGCAAGTGTTACTACATTCGCTCTAGAATTTTATTGACTTAGACATTGTGGACTTGTAATGAAATAAATGTTATTTTTAATTTAGCGTTAAAGTGATTGTAAATTTATTATTTGGAATAATAAAATTTTATTTGAAATGTTCACTTAGAAAATAGCCACTATATGCTAAGTCCATTGATTCCATGACATATACTTTCCATGACATTCAATATTTAGTCATAAAGTATTTTTAGTAAAAGGTTTAATTAATGAAACACAAAATCTTTGAAATGTTAAAAGCATTTAAGAATGAAATTCGATATCGCCTTGACAAGATAATAAGAGCACTTTGATCGGATCAAGGTGGTAAGTATTTGAGTCAATAGTTTGACAATTGTGAAAAGGGTTTCACAATTAATTCTATATGCAACATCTCACGATGTATACATAAAGAAGAAGATGAAACTTATTGGATAAGATTCAGTCTATGATAGGTCAAGCAAAGCCTCCAAAATTCTTATAGGTTTATACTCTTGAACATACTAAACACTTTACTCACTAGCGGTCCTTAACGCGTTCACGAGTTGCCTACTCTCCGAGACTTGCCTTGCGGCTCCGTTTATCACTAACAAACAAGATCGTACAAGACCTCGAACCACCGTCACCTTACAACAACCTCTTGACGGCCGGTGGAACAATAACTTACAAACTCGATCTCTTGAACTTCAACAAACCAACGAGCAACACGCTCAAAACTTCACTAATCTCACTTTAAGATTTAGCACAATTTAACAGTATTAAGAAAGGAGTATTTCTGCTTTTTGTATGTAGAATTCATTAATTTTTGAGAGAGAGGCAGCTCCCCTTATTAAAGGAGGAAGGGAGCAGCCCTAGAAAAGGAAAACTTCGTAGTTCCGTTGACAAGGGATCTTGTCCGTTGCTAACGGACTGAGAAAAATGGAAGGCAATCAAGGAAGATTTCAAACCAGACGGCTAAATTCCTACAGTTCCGTTGCTAACGGAATAGTTCCGCATTTCTGTTTTGGGCGGAAATTTCTCCCAAATTCATCCGATTTCTTGCAAACTAGTCACAATTAGTTGAGACCAAAGGAAAGAAAGTGAGTCCGTACCTGTCGTGGCCGGCTCCAGGCGATGCTACTGCCGATGACGGTGGCAGACGGCGGGGAAAGGGGGCGGAGAACAGAGAATTTTGGGCGGAATTTTGTTTTCTGTCGAAAAAATTTCACCTTTCTTTTATTTTCTTTCTTTGCTCCGTAATTAGAAGGAAGGGGAGAGTTAGTGAGATTGGGTTGGGCTTCTATTTGATAATTTTCCCTTTCTTTTCTTTTCTTTCTTTGGGCTTTTATTTGATATTTTTTTTTACACTAAATACTTAATATATATTACACTATATATTATATTGGACCTTCTTATAATTTGGACCCCAGGCCCCGGCCTACTATTTTCTTAGCCGTATAACTACGACGGATTGAAATTATATACTGTTTTCTTATGTTTTTATAAACACTATATACTATTTTTATTTTTTAAGATATATAATATTTACCGAATGAATTTTTATATACTGTTTATTTTCAGTTTATATATTTTTATATATTATTTTTATTTTTTTAAATATATATTGTTTTACCAAATAAATTTTTTATATATAGTTTGTTTTCAATTTTTTATATAGCTGTAGTTCATAAATTGCAGCTCCCGCACAAAACAAATCTCCTAATTAATATTTCAAATTTTCTTTTTAAGTTCCAACTTTTCGACTTCCCACAGACATGAATTTCTTCTATTTTTGATTCATTTCACATTCATATATTTGCCAGTAAGGAAACACTCTTTCTTTGTATTCCCTCTCTACTAATTACCATTTCTATTCAAGCATTAAAATTCTCTCTATTTCTTTCTTCTTCCCCACGTACTACAGAACTTTTAACAAAACCAAGTTAAAATTCTCTGTTATTTACTTAATACCCAGACAATTTTCGAGTTGACAATGATTATGAGGCGGAATCTTGTCAAAAATCTGAAGGGATTCTACCAACAAACAGGCGGCTTGCACAGATTCTACTCTCAGGCTCTTGTTGATGCGAACCAGTCCGAAATTAGTTCAAAGGTTCGATTTCTCTGTAATTTTTGAGGATTTCGTCGATTTTGAACATTTTGTTGTTGGGTTTGATGATGGGTTAATGATTTTTTATATCCATGATGCATTTGGAGTTTATTTGATATTTTTTTGGACAAGATTTGAATTTGATGATGCAATTTTCAGTTCAAATTCATATAGTGGTTGATAGTCTGGTTTTTTTTATAGTCAAATTGACTTAGTTAATTTTAATAAACTGGATTTTTATCAAGTCAATTTCTTAGGATTTCTAATCAATTCAATCAATAACTTTAGATATGTGGGAAGTACAATTCTTTTACCTTCAGATTTTATCCCCCCCCCCCTCTCTTATTAACATGAATAATTCAACCAAACCCTGAATACGATTCAATTAATTATTTTACAGGAGGATCCATTTTCTTTAGTTGAAGATGAAGTATCTCAAATTGGAAATTTCGTACGTGAACAAGTTGCTAAAGCTGCTGAACTAATGGTATTAGAAAAATCACACGATATTAAATATTGAATAATAAAAATTTCTACATTATTTTAACTTTGAGATATTATTATATTATTATTTTTTATGTAGATTCCAGATCCAAATCTCGCATTGGGAGCAACCAATTATTATTTCAAGAGATTTCCGGTCGAAAAATTTCGCCTCACTGTAAACAATCTAATCTAATGAAAAAAAAAATTGACATTAGTTAATAAACATTGTTTTAATTAATTTTTATTTCTTTAATAGGTTCCATTGCTAATGGCTTCAGCATTAAATGCTCCAATTTCCGATAATTTGCGGGCTCGCCAGCATTGCATAGTGAAAAATACCGAATTTATTGATGTAAGTTCAATTAATAATTTCATCAATCTCTCATAATATAATAAGTCTATTTATTCAATACAATTAATTTTTTGAAATAGGTTGCAAGTTTATTTCAAGATGGCTTATTGCTAGATGCAGATAAATTGCGTGGCTTTAGGTCCATATATCCTCTAAATTCAGATCAAATACGTGGCATTGAGTCGTTAAACTGTGTAATGAGAGAACAAGTAATAAATATATTTTTATTATTTTTGTTTAATTATTTTTCATGGAAAGGATATTAATATTTTGTAATATCCTTTCAATTAGATAAGCTGTTATAACACTAAGAGAAGAAAAATCTAAAAAATAAATAAGAAAACAAACCCTAAAATTCTTTCCTCCTCTTTATTTTATTTTGCAAAATTATGTGATACATATACTTTTATGCAGAACGCTCCAATGACATTTGCAAGGGAAGAGTTCCCTGAACTCGGTAAAGTTATTGCTGAGCTCGATTATGACTATTATTGTGATTATCCTTCTTCTATTGCAGTGATGATAGAGGTTTATATACTAACATTTTATACTAATTCACATCAAATTATTTGTAGAGTTTGAGTTTTCATACCGAATTATTATAATACTTATTGTAAGTGAAAATGGAACAGGCATTAGAGTATGTAAAAGCGAGCAAGGGAATAGAGCGCACAATTGAGCTGGCAAAAGAGTATTCAAATCGAGCAAAGGAAATAATTGGAGAACTTCCAAATTCTGACGATGTCAGCGTGTTGATGCATCGGAAGGCTCTGATTGATCTCTCAGATTGGGCCATCAAGAGGATGAAGTAATAATAATAATAAAGTTCTAATATAAAAAATACTAATGAACATGATGAACTTACTAGCACGGCATTCCTTCTGATACAGCAAGAATTAATGACTGCCACAAAGTATGGGTTCCCTGATGTAACCTCTCGAGCCAACCGCAAAGCTTTCTTATTTTGTGCTGTATTCAAATGCGTTTCATGCGACAAGTAGAGAAAAGGAGGCTGTTTTTGAAGCATTTCCCGCCTATCTCCACCATTTCGAGAAGTCCCCGCATCTTTTTCTGTGTAAGTATCGTTTCAATTAAACAATATATATTATATAGTAATGATGAATATTATTAGTATAATTAAATATTAATTTTTTAGTGAACAAAAATGTACTTGATTGCCATCTCGGCTTCTCATCCCTAGTAGGAGATTCTTCGGTTTGACCTTCAGAATCGCTCGAGGACCCAGATGTAATTATATCATGCTGACGTATATTACAGTTAGGTCCATAAACTTCTTCTTGAAAACAACCTGTCCTCTTTTTCTTCGCGAAAAAGGAAGAAATCCTTTCACATCCGTTTTGAAATATTTGCACTTCAAAAGAAGAATTGCCGTTGTATTTGAAGATCAAAATGTCATTTTCCTTTATGTCATTAGCAAGGATGAATTCCTTCCATCCAACTCGAAGTACAAATTTTGCGGCTCGTTTGGTAACTCCGATTTGCCATATGTTACCACTAGGCCCCTTCAGTTTGACAATTTTGCCGATATGACCTCCGAAATTTGTGGTGAATTTAGTTGGTATGCTCTGTGCAGAAACAAATTAATAAATTAAACTACAATAAACAAGTATCAAATGTTCATAACTATGTCACTAAACTGCAAAAGTTGACTACAAGAAGGCAACGATGATATTTCAAGCAATATCTCCAACACCACCACATTCAAAAATGAATAAATGAACAAAAATATATATATTCGAAAAAATAGACAAAAGTATAAACATGTGATGTAAATGTAATTGACGAAGTGAGACAAATTTTATTCTTTTTCATCTGTGTCCCACATGAAAATCACAAATATGAAATTTAAGATTGATTTTGTCTTTCCATTGTCAATAAAACAGGGCCTACAACAACAATATACTTCAGCCTGGTTTCCTTGTCTTTTCTTTTTAAAAAATTTTTAATCCCATTTTGAAATAACAAAATGTACTTAAAAATCACCGCAACTAGCACAAATAGACTTCATTTTTTCCTTAAATTTGTAAATTAAAAAATACAAAAAATATATTTTTCCTGTCTTTTCAGTCACTCCTCTACAGAACAGAAACTCAAAAAACAATAAACAATGAATGAAGATGGAAACGTGCAACTAGAAGACCATTCCATATCACTCCCTGTTATGCATCTCGATATCTCACCATAATATATTTCCTTTTTAGTAATGATATTTAGGAAGAATTATGAAAAGAAAATAAATATTTAAGAAATATTTAGAGAATGAAATGTGGCTTATTTCCATCTTTGTATCGTTAGTTTAGGATATTTTCATATTGTATCTTTAATTTATGCAATTTATTTTGGTAATTAGTCATGACTCTCTCCTATATAAAGAGACTCCTAGTTATTGTAATAGTATTTTAATTCTTACAATATAGTTTCTCAATTGATTATAAGAATTCTCTCTTCTTCTCTAGTTATTTCTCTCACGAGTTCTCTTTTTCTATATCCATATTCTCCCAATTAACCTAACAAATTGGTACCAGACCTGGGTTACCATCATTCCATCCGCGAGTCGAGCACACACCGCTTGGATCATCAGGAATTCAAGTGCAGTGATGTCTACAAAATTTGATATTGAAAAATATGTTGGCACGATGAGTTTCTTACTTTGGCAAGTGTGGATGAAGGCTACCTTGTCCAATTTAGGTGTGAAGGCTGCCATCTCCGATGAGCGAAGGAGATGAAGGGCGATGTCTGGGAGATGATGGATGATAGAGCCCTCTCGATAATTCAGCTGTGTTTGGGCGACTCGACTCTTCAAGAAATTCTTACGAAGACTACATCATCTGACGCGTGAAAAAAGTTAGAAGGCATCTACATGCAGAAATGGGTTACGAACCGGTTATGTTTGAAGCAACGGTTCCACTCTTTGAAGATGGTAGAAGGTATGTCTGTTAAGGTCCATATTTTGGAATATATCGGTTTCTTTAATGATATGGAGACAATCAGTATTAAGATGGAGGAAGAAGATAAATCTGTGGTGTTGTTATGCATATGATGGGTTTAAGGAGACCATGCTTCATACTAGAGAATCACTTATCGTTAATCATGTCAAGAGTAATTTATTAGTCAAGTCCGACATTGACTACGATTTATCCATGGCCGATAGTAATTTTCAAGAGTTTGAGTTGTTTGTGGAGAGGAAGAGACGTAAGAAGAGAAATGCAAATTTAGAGAAGACACGTTCACAATTCAAGTATAAGAACCTGACGTGCAACTATATAAGGAGACAGGACACATGAAGGCTGACTATTACAAGCTAAAAAAGAAGTAGAAGGCGGATAGGGATGTTCCATCGAAAGAAACTTACATAGCTAAAGCCGGTAAGGTTAAGGTGCTTTTTGTGGTGAATGAGATGGAGAGATTTGAGAAGAACTGGGTTATGGGTTCGGGTAATTCACATTAGACAGTGGTTCACCACATATGAGGCGTTCAGTGGAGATGTTCTTTTGGGAGACGATCATCTTTATTGTGTTGCCGGTGTTGGCACAGCTGTGATCAAGATGCAGGACAAGATTGCCCATTTGATCTTGTTAGGCACTCTTGAAGATATCGGTTGTATGTTCCGATGTGAAGGTGAAATCCTCAAGGTATCTAGACTTTTGCATTGATGAAGGCTGTAATGACCAGTGCATTATATTTTCTGGAAGTCCAGAGTATCAGAAAGTTATTTCGGGAAGTTGGCGTAATTTCAGGCTCGGTCGTCGTCGCCTTCTCCGCCTCTGTTTCGCACAATACCAAATTGTCACCTATGAGGTCGGGGTTTATGATTGGATACGAGGTAACAGTCTTGAGCAAGAGAGATCTACTGTGTGGCCATAATACTGGAAAGCATGAGTTTTGTGAAGACTCCACTTTAGTACAGCCATTCATCGCATGAAGGGAATTTTGGACGATATCTATTTGGAAATAAGGGAACAAATTTGTGATCCTTTTATAAGGATTATTCAGCATTGCATGGTTGTTCACTCTCGACAACATGATGTTTAATTTTTGATATTTTTTTCAACCTTCTATGTTAGTACCAAAAATAGATTTGGTGTGTGTTTTTTGGGGGCGGGTTCAGGCGAGGAGTTTTGGGTAGAAGCCACTAATAGTGTTTGGTGATTGGCCAACTATTCTCTGAATACAAGAATTTGGTGCAAGACACCAACAAATATTTGATCGGGTAAACAGGTGAATTACTTGACGTTGTAGGTATTTGGATATCCCGTTTATGCCAAGTCGTTAAAAGAAAACTTGAGTATGGGGAGAAGAAATATATTCTTCTTGGATATACTTCTGGTGTGAAGGTATATCATTTGTGGTGTCCGGTTCTGGAACTACTTGTTTTGAGAGACATGACTTTTGAGTCGGTTACGGTCGTTTTGCATTTTAGATTAATAGAATAAATATTTTGATTTATCTCATGTGTATATGAAGAGTAAATTATATTTGAAAATGACATCTTTAATGTTTTGTTTTATAAGTGTGTATAATTTTTCTAAAAAATATGTCTTGTTTACGAAAATATTTGATGAAGATCAGAAGACAAAAAAAATAAAGGTGAAGGCAAAAAAAAATTGAGCGGTTCAAAATAGCACACAAGCATAACTCATTATGCAACAAGTTATGAACTATGAGACCATGGAAGCGGGTCAAAATACCAAGCGGTTCAAAATAGCACACAAACATAACTCATTATGCAACAAGTTATGAACTATGAGACCATGGAAGCGGGTAAAAATACCATTATGTGATATTTATAGGTAATCATATTACTATAATATAATTATGTTATGTAAAATATTAGTAATATAAGCATTACTTATTCATAATTATATGATTATTATCATAATTAATATACTTAATAAGATATGATAATTACTAATGTGGCAAGTTCGAAACAAATAATAATAATTTAGTCCCAAATTATACTATTGAAAGAATGTCACATAAATTGAGAATTTTGTTGCTATATTTATTTTAAATCATACTCCAGCTTGTGTCTATGACACTATTGTCAATTTTTTAATTTTTTACCATATTTTAATTGTATGGTATAGTTTGGTGTGAGGAAATAATTTTTGGGTTGAATTTGGGTTATAAACCACGGGACATGTAGAGTGGAGTATAATTTATGTTGCAAAAAATATAAGAAAGTTTTTTCAGGCGTAAAAAATATAAGAGAGTTGATTGGGACACGTGTCACTTGTTGGAAACACATCCAAAATTATTATATAGTAAAAATTGGAGTATAACTTATGTAAGAATATAAGAGAGTTGATTGGGACACATGTCGCTTGGTGGAAACACGTCCCCAATTTTTATATAGTAAAAATATGGGAATTTAAATCCATCAATTTAGTGCGTTTCGGATTGAAATTTGGATTATATTATCAATTGAAAAAAATTATAACTCAATATATTATCAAGTTTTGAAAGTTAATGGGCAAAATTTAACGTATTGTAGATTGGGTTTGTTTGAAAATATCCAAATCCACTAGTATTAAGTGGGGTAGCAATTTTGGTCGAAAACTCCAAACCGGCCCAATCCAACATGAATCGAGGTACACATACAGGAATTTGTACGTGCATAAATTTTTAATAATGCTCGACAACAATATGATGTAAAATTCCGACGTCAATCTGATAAAATTTGTTGTGCAAATATTATAATTAATATATATATTCATCATTACTCAATTTCAATTAACTATAATATTTGCAAAACAAATTATGTCGGTTACTGTTGAATTTTCCGTCATGTTGTCTACACTCTAGCATTATTGATAAATTTTGAAAGATTAAAATTACACGCTTGGTAGCCAACATACCAACTGATGAATGATGAAATATATTCAAATGCAATACAAGGAGAGTAAAAAAACTGAGAAGGAGCCAACATATTTATATGTTTCCCCCAACCAAATTTGAGATTCTGCTTGAGAATGAGATTAGTGCATAAAATGCCAAGCCCCACACATATAAACCACCTAATATTTCAATTTTTTTTTCTAGTTTCGACACAAAAAAAACTACCTAATATTTCCAATTTTAATAGTTTCGACTTTCGAGTTACCTCACACTTAAATTTCTGAATTGATTTCAAAAATAATATTTCTATATTTGTAGGAGAGGAAATAAAAGAAAGAAAGAAAGAAAGAAAGAAAACCTTCTATTCCGTCTCTAAGTACCTTTTTTATCCAAGTATTAACATTAATACTTTTTTAAGAAACAATAACTCTCTCTTCTTTCTTTCTTCTTTTCTCCACCTACTGTTTATTTTAACGAAATCAAGTTAAATTTCTCCGTTTTTTTACTTAATATCCTGACGAAATTTGAGTAAAAATGATTGTGAGGTGGAATCTCGTCAAGAATCTGAACAGATTCTATCAACAAGCGCGTGCCGTCCGTAGATTCTACTCTCAGACTCTTGTTGGTGCCAACCAGTCCGAAATTTCATCAAAGGTTCGATTTCTCTGTAATTTTTGTGAAATTTTCGTTGATTTATGAAGATTTTTTTGCTGCATTTGGAATTTAGTAATGTTTTTTCTATTCATGATCCTCCATGCATGTTCTAATGTCAGAATTTAAAGATTGGAATTTAACATATAAAATTAAATTAGGGGTTCTATTATACTATGGTGTTAATAATTTAATTTTATTTGAAGTAAAAATTTGCTTAGTCCACTGTAATAATATGATTTTAGTACAAATCGATAATTTTTAGTTTCGTGGGGCTCACAATTGAACTGAATAAGTAGTTACAATGTGCATGAATTAATTTTGAAATCAAGTCAGGCGTAGGCTTAATCAAGTCAAACTTAAACTATTCAACTTCAATAGACAGTCTTGGTTTTTAGCCATGTCAATTTCTTATGGTTTCTAATAAACTTAATTATTTAGGTGGATCCATTTTCTTTAGTCGCCGATGAATTATCTCTAATTGCAACTCAACTCCGTGAAGATGTCGCTCAAGTGGTTAAAAATGTGGTGGCAAAATTTCACCTCATAATTATATATTAAGTAAATCTTTACACTTTCTTTTAACTTATAAAAAATTCGTTTTCCATACAGAACCCAGACCCAAAGCTCGCATCAGCAGCCGATTGCTTTATCAAGAGAGCTCAGGAGAATAACTTTCGCCCCACTGTATTGTTTTAATTGTGTATATATTGTTTTTGTTTTGTGTTTTTTTTTCTGATGGTGTGATTTAATATTATAGGTTGCGTTGCTAATGGCATCAGCATTTAATACGCCAATTTCTGAGAGTTTGCGGGCCCGCCAGCAGTTTGTAATAAAAAGTACAGAAGTGTTTTATGTAAGTTCAATTAACAAATTCATTAATCTCTCATAAGCCATAACATAATTATATATTAATTACATATTAAGTCTATTTGGTTGATTTCTTTTATAACAGGTTGTGTGTTTATTGCATGATTATAAAATACCCGGCCTTGAGTATTTGAAGCCCGAGGTGCCTTATATTATTCATCTTATTTTGAAATTTTCTTCAAAATTATTTAGAATGTATACATGAATTGAATATAGAATATTTTAATATCGTGCAGACTTTGATGACCGGCGATACTCTCCTCGCGGATGTTGCTCGTGGAGTCGCTCAACTAAAAAATCCACAGGTACAATACAAACAACTTGAAGCATTTAATGCTACATCTTAACAGAATTTAGTCATCTCAATGTTGCTATTAATGACCAAAACAAAAATAGACTAGAAGGGGGAAATAAGACGTATTTTTTTCGTACAGGTTTATGACCTATTCGCAAAGTTGACAAGAGCTACAGGTACAAAAGGAGCAATACAAGTGGGTGCGACTTGTGGTAGCAGGTAAATTATCGTTCAGATTGAAAAATTATAATTTTTATAAGTTTCTAATGTTTGAATTGTATGATTAATATAGCATGGAGTCTTACTTGGAAACGATGTACTACAAAAATGCTGCATTTACATCAACAAGTTGCGAAGCGGTTGCAATTCTTGCAGGACAACCTGATGAGGTGTCCGTGCTTGCATCCGAATATGGCAAAAATTTGGTTAGTTCACATTATTATATAGTATTTTGTGCATTTCTTAATTATTTTTATAACACATGTAATTTATCTTATTGGAATTAAATAACAGGGCCAAGTCTGTCAGTTGACCAATGATATACCTAACTTCTCTGGAAAGAAAGATGTACTTGGAAAGGACGTTCGCTCCAATATCATACACGTAATTCATTTCACTTGTATTTAGTTCTTTTTTCTTAATTTATTTAACTACAATATTAATTTCCTTTTATTAAAAATCATAATGAAACAGCCGCTGGAGCATCTAGGGAAGACTGGAGGAATAGAGAGCTCCAAACAATTCGCACTTGAGTATGCAAATCGAGCAAAGGAAATAATTGAAGCTTTTCCGTATTGTAATGATGAGCGTGTATTGATATCACGGAGGGCTCTGATTGATCTCCCATTCATGGCCATTAGGACGTTAAAATAATAACAAAAAAGGAATGCAGCCCTTCATTGTTATGCTTTTGTTTATGTTATTATTTTGTTTATCTTGTAGTCCGCACGGAGATGTAGTTGGGAACTCTAGATTGGTTCTATTTTATTTTTTGTGATTTGCTAGCCTTACTAAAATTACCAATGTAGTTTGTGCATCTGCTCTTACATTGCCGAGCAACATCGTAGCATATTAGAGTAGCTAAAATATCCTTGAAATTGTTTCTTATGCTCTCTATTGTTTATAATGTTTGAGTTATACAATGGTAGTATTGTATGAAGTATGTTGTTTTGTGTATTCGTATTCCATTGCATTAGATATTTAAAATTATCTTAGATTTTTCCAGTAGAATTCTTATTTTTTTTATTGTTATATCTTGAGGATGTTCTGAGTTGGAAATCGACTGCTTTGCTGTGGAAGATTATTAATAATTTACTCATGTATACCTCGAGCATTGCATGAGACTGTTATAGAATCTACCAAAAAACAATTCAATCACAATTTAAACAATTTTAAATTTTAAATCAAAACATAGTAAACAAAATAATGTTAACAAACAATAACTATTCCCCAATCCAAAACGTGATGACATATGTTGTTAGTAAACGAAATAATGTTAGTCCAGTTAACAAAGAATAAAAACAATTCCCCAATCCAAAACGTGATTACATTATAAGTAAACATAGTTAACAAAATAATGTTAATTAAGTTAACAAACAATAACAACAATACCCCAATCCAAAACATGATGACATTATACATTATTATTTTGACCTCCTGGTGGCCATAGATGGAAGAACCATCAAAGCCCTACGTGATGATAAGACACGCTCATCATTACAATATGGAAAAGCTTGAATTATTTCCTTTGCTCGATTTGCGTAATCTTGTGCCAGCTGCTTCGTGCTCTCCATTCCTCTACTCTTCCCTAGATACTCCAGCGCCTGTTTCATTATCATTTTTAATAAATACTAATCCATCATTTTTCATCACATAAATAATGCGGAACCGAAGATGAAATTCTACAAACGAATGGTTCGAAGTGATTATTATGATCTAAATATTAAAATCTAATAGGAAACAAATTTTACGGTGGGGGGGTTTATCTAATATTTAGAACATGACGAAAAAAAATATGAGTTTTGGGGTACATGAGATATTTTGATGGTTATCAGGGGTATATACGAAAAATGTGAAATTAGAATTGTAAGTATAAAGTTTCTCACCAAATCAACATCAGCTGGATTAGAGAAACCTCTTTCAACAACTTCACCAAGTTGAGGAAACTCTTTTATCGCAAACAGTATTGGAGCAGTAACTATACCCTGAAAGAAAAGAGAGAATTTTAGGGTTTTCTTTTATTATGGTTTTTCTGATCGAAGTAATATTATTGGGTTGGGGGGTTCTATCAAGCTAGGGTTTAAAAGAGGTATGGTTGATGGAGTTAGAAATAAACCACAATACCAACTACCGGTCAAAGAAAAGGAAATCAATATTATAGTCAAATAAATTAAAAAGAGGATGAAATATTAAAGTGAAATAGTTACATGTTTGATATCCGATAGAACTCCCTTTCCAAGCACATCTTTGTTTCCAGTGAAATCAAGTAAATCATCAGCCAACTGGTACACTAGGCCCTGTGAACATTTAGTTCCGAGTATATAATAATTCCCACAAAGAAGAATTCAATCAGGATAAGAATATTAATTAATTAATATCAACTGACCACATATTTGCCGTACTGAGATGCATGAATGGACACCTCGTCAGTATTTCCGGCAACAATTGAAATTGCTTCGCAACTCTTCGATATCAACGAAGCCGTCTTCTTCTCCGTCTTCTTCAAATAATACTCCATACTATACCATCATTAATTATACAATTCATACATTACAAATTATAGAGAAAATAATAACAATAATAATAATAATAATAAGGGAAATTTACAAAAAACCCCCTATCTTTTCTGAATATTACAAATAACCCCCTGCATTTTCGTTTATTACAAAAACCCCCTGTCAGAAGAAGTTTTCTTTCAAATACCCCCCTACATCACTATTCCATCCATTCCAAAGTTAATTTTTTTAAAAATGACTAAAACGCCCTTATGTATATTGAATATATTTAATTAACAAATTAATTAAATAAACAAACAAAATAAATTAAATAAAAATAAGTAAAAAAATAAATTAAATAAAAATTGTTAAACGCATAAAAAACAATTCATTAAAAAATAAAATTCATTAAAAAGAAATAAAACTAATTAAAATAAATAAATTAAAAAATAAAAAGAATTAAAAAGAAAAGGTTAATAAAATAATTAAATAGTTAAAAATAAAAAAAGTAAAAAATAACTCAATAACAATTAATTAAAATAAAAAATATATACATATTTAAAAATCTAGAAATAATTAAACAAAATATAATAATTAAATAAATAAATAAAAATTAAGTAAAGATAGAAATAAAATAATAAATTATTATTAATGTGGTGTTGACCTGATTGTTGCACTGTGCCAGTTAATGCATTAGGCACTTACACTATGTTATAATAAATAGAGTTGTGTGTGTCGATAATTATTACTATTTTTAAAAATTGATTTTTCTTCTATTATTTTATTTTATTTTATTTTATTTTTTTAATTTTTTTGTATTTTATAATATTCAAATAAGTTAGGGGTTTTTTTTGTAAATTTCCCTATTTTATAACATTAATTATTATTTTATTATTTTATTTTTTATCGTTACTTAATTTTTATTTATTTATTTAATTATTATATTTTGTTTCATTATTTCTAGATTTTTAATTATGTATATTTTGTTTATTTTAATTAATTGTTATTGAGTTATTTTTTACTTTTTATTTTTAACTATTTAATTATTTTATTTTTTAACCTTTTATTTTTAATTATTTTTATTTTTTAATTATTTTTATTTATTTTTAATGAATTGTTTTTTATGTGTTTAACAATTTTTATTTAATTTATTTTGTTTGTTTATTTAATTAATTTGTTAATTAAATAATACATGAGGGTATTTTCGTCATTTTAAAAATAATTAACTTTGGAATGGATGGAATAGTGATGTAGGGGGGTATTTGAAAGAAAACTTCTTCTGACAGGGGGTTTTTTGTAATAAGCGAAAATGCAGGGGGTTATATTCAGAAAAGATAGGGGGTTTTTTGTAAATTTCCCTAATAATAATAATAATAATAATAATAATAAATTGAAAAATCAAGTGAAGGATAAGTTATTTGCCTAAGGCGTTGAGCAGGAGTAGAGTGCATTTGCATCCGCTCTCCAGCAACTATATCGCATATCACTTGTGCAAATAGGTCGTTCAGCTATATATATATAAAACACATTCACTTTATTTTATTTCACTTGTTCTGTCTTTAATAGCAACATTATATTCTATCAGATTGTAGGCTTATAGCATTAAATGCTGAAAGTAGTTTGTACCTCTGTATTATTTAGTTCAGCGATTGCACAACTAGCGTCTCCCATGAGAAACCTTCCAGCCGCCACAGCTAACTGCATGATACCAAATGTTCAATTTTGAAGGTTAATTTTCCGTAACAAAAACAACTTCAGAAAAAAAAAAATAAAAAAAAATACAAGGCACCTCATTTCCCATTACAGAGTTCACGGATTTAACACCACGCCTTGTATCTGCATTATCCAATACATCATCATGTAATAAACTCGCAACCTGTTAAAGACAAAACAAAAGCAAATCGATTCAATAGACTTGATATATTCTGAGTTTTACAAGGATAAATTTGATACTTGTACCTTTGAAAAAGATAAATAAATATCATATCATCAACTCATGAAGGGCCCAGTTGAATTACTGAGGGTAAAATTAAAATAAAAATGAGCATGAGTGAACTTATATAATTGAACTTACATGAATAATTTCCGTAGCTTTAGCTATAACTTGCTGGCTTTTGCGCAAACTCTCACAATTCGGCACATTTAATGCTGATGCCATTAGCAACAAGACCTATAATATTAATATTTAAACACACCATTAAAACATACAACAAAAAAGAAGAAAATAATATCAAGTAATTAAGCACATTTCGACCAAAATAATATTTGGCTTACAGCAGGGCGAAACAATTTGCCTCGAGCTTTCTCATTAAAATAATATTTGGCCGCTATTGCAAGCTCAGGCGACTAGATTAAAAAAGTATACATCAAAGTTACAAGAATGTATAATAAATATTTAGTTATATCTAATTATGAAGTGAAATTTTAATACCACTCTTTCAACCCCTTGAGCGACTTCTTCACAGAGTTCAGTTGCAATTTGAGATAATTCATCTCGTACCAAAGAATAGGGATCCCCCTGTAATAAAAATAATAAAATGGCATTTAGTTGAATTATGCAGTATAATAAAGAGGGATGTAAAATAAATTTTTTTTAATTAAACAGATGAGCCGTTCAAAAGAAATCATACATTTCAAAATGAAAATATCAAAATTCAGGATCAAGTTTATTAGAAACCCTAAGAAATCAGACTTCTAGCTGACAAGGCAGTTCCAACATCTCACTGTTCTGTTTTTCCGTTTTTATCTAGTTTTAATTCTAGTAGTCTTTTCATCAAAATTACTTCTCTTTTTCATGTGCACAAGTTGTTTGGCAAATTGCCCGAGAGGAATATTCTGATGACAAATGGAAACTGTTTCTCAAAACAAAATCCTGAGATTTATAATAGAAAAAAAAAGTAAAGAAATTGTGACAATTGAACAGATGATGTTTCTTCGAATTTCTGGGAGTTGAATAGAAGACCGTTGTTTTTTTCCAGATGTAAAAATATTATATAATATATTACATTACATGTTAATTTTTGCCTTTTATTTTATTTTTTGCACGATCAATTTGATCAGGAGACTGCAAATTAATTTGTCTGACCGTAAAAACAGGCTACTAAAGTGGGCTAAACACATTTGGCTTAAACTAAGATTAAATCATGGAGACCATAATATAAATAGTATTAACACCTATTTGAATTTGAGCTGAGTTCTTCTAATTAAATTTTCTGAAAATATCCCACATTAGAATCTGAATGGATCATGCACAGAAAACATCAACTGAAGTACAATGTAGCAGCAAAATCTTCATGAATAAAAGAAAAAAATGGCAAAAAAGGATGGCACCTTTGATATAGTTTGGGACAGGTCAGCATCAGCAAGAGCATGAGAGTAGAATCTCTGTAGGGCAGGCGCTGGTTGATAGAATCTCTTCAGCTTCGTGATAATATTCCTACTTGCATACATTCTCGGCTCAAATATTGTTGTGAGGTTGGGAAGAACAGAGAATTCTAACTTAATTTTGTTACAGCAGATAATAGGTGGGACAGAAGAAGAAGAAGAAGAAGAAGAAGAAGAAGAAACATGAATCGCTTATTCATGTTGTTGTTAATACTCCAGAACGCGAAAAGGTAACAAAATCAAACAAGGTAAATGATTACATGTCGATTTCATTTCCAAATTTCTCTATTTTTCCCCTTCGTAATTTTGGATACCCATAATCCGATCCGAATCCGAATGAATGAATTCGCACGTCGATCGAAAAAATGTATCTAATAATAAAATATATTCGTATTTGAATTTTTGAAAAAAGTCTGTTAGTTTAATGGATTTGCGTTTGAATCTTAGAAGATCCGAATCCGAAACTTAATATGAATCCAACAATTAATATATATGTTTATATATATACATATATATATATATATATATATATATATATATATATAACAACAAAATAATAACTGCGAAAAAAAATGGACAAGAAATCACGTATTTTTATGAGATATATGTAAGAAATTAATTAGGATGAATAGTTGGTAAGAAAGAATGGGAAAGAAATCACGTATCTTATGAGATTTACTAGTTTAATTTTCTTTTAAACATGATGACATGATTCAAAATTCGATCCGAAACCCGTTTTGTTAATGGGTTTGAATTCGCATATGGATCTTTACTTTTTTTAATAGATTCGGATTCGCATTTGGATCTTTTGAATTTAAATTGGATTCGTATGTGAATATTACCTAGATCCGACCCGAAACCGATCCATTGACACCTCTACTTCCTAACAACAAAATTTGGAAATGGAAGTGAAAGTCAAAATTAGAGAAAGAAATTTGAATTGAAATGTTTCTCAAAAAAAAAAAAAAAATTTGAAGCTTCAGCAGGTGCCTTGCTGAGATATCATTAATAAATAAATTAAAAATTGTAAAAATAATATTTACAAAAAAAGAAAGAAGAAAGGGAAACACACACACAACATAAGCAAACGGATTCGACTACAAATCTAATTCAACATCGTAGTCAAATAGTTTGTGCATCTGATATTACATTGCTGAGCAACATCGTAGTCAAGTAGAGTAGCTAAAATATCCTTGAAATTGTTTTTTATGCTCCCTATTGTTTATAATGGTTGAATTGTACAATAGTAGTATTGTATGAAGTATGTTGCTTGATGTTTTCTTATTGCATTAGATGTTCTAGAATTGTGTCCAGATTTGTCCAGTAGAACTTTTTATTTTTTATTGCAATATCTTGACGATGTTCTGTGTTGGAAATCTGTTCTGCCGTGGAAGATTATTAATAATATACTACCATATACCTCAAGATTGTATTAAATTGTTTTAGAACTACAGAAAAAAATTCAATCACAATTTAAACGGTTTTAAAATTTAAACAAAACATAGTAAACAAAACAATGTTAATTAAGTGATGATATTATACGTTATTATTTCAAAATTTAAATAATAACATATGAGATCAAATCATAACAACAATTCCCCAATCCAAAATGTGACGACATTAAACGTTACTATTTTGACCTCCTGATGGCCATAGATGGAAGAACCATCAAAGCCCTACGTGCTAATAATACACTGTCATGCTCGCAATAAGGAAAAGCTTCAATTATTTCCTTTGCTCGATTTGCGTGATCTTGTGCCAGCTGTTTCGTGCTCTCTATTCCTCTACTCTTCCCTAGATACTCTAGCGCCTGTTTCATTATCATTTTTAATAAATATTAGATACTAATCCAACATTTTCACCACATAAATAATGCGGAACCGAAGTTGAAATTCTATGAATGAATGGTCCAAACTGATTATTATGATCTAAATATTAAAATCTAGTAGGAAACAAATTTTACGGTGGAGGGATTTATCCAATATTTAGAACATGACGAAAAAAATTTGAGTTTTGGGATACATGACATATTTTGATGGTTATCAGGGGTATATACGAAAAATGTGAAATTAGAATTGTAAGTATAAAATTTCTCACCAAATCAACATCAGCTCTCACCAAATCATCACTAGAGAAACCTCTTTCCACAACTTCACCAAGTTGAGGAAACTCTTTTATTGCAAATAGTATTGGAGCAGTAACTATACCCTGAAAGGAAAGAGAGAATTTTAGGGTTTTCTTTTATTAGGTTTTTTCTGAATGAAGTAACCAACTACCGGTCAAAGAAAAGGAAATCAATATTATAGTCAAATAAATTAAAAAGAGGATGAAATATTAAAGTGAAATAGTTACATGTTCGATATCCCATAGAAATCGCTTTCAAAACACGTGTTTATTTCCAGTGAAATCAAGTAAATCATCATGCAACTGGTACGCCAGTCCCTGTTATCATTTACAAAGAATAGTTCCCATAAGAAAAATAATTTCGCTGAAGATAAGAATATTAATTTAATATGAACTGACCAAATTTCGGCCGTACTCAGAAGCAAGCATGGACACCTCGTCAGTATTTCCGGCAACAATTGAAATTGCTTCGCAACTCTTCGATATCAACGAAGCCGTCTTCTTCTCCGTCTTCTTCAAATAATACTCCATACTATACCATCATTATACAATTCATACAATACAAATTATAGAGAAAATAATAATAACAATAACAATAATAATAACAATAATAACAATAACAGCAACAACAACAACAACAACAATAACAATACAACAGTAACAGTACACAGTACACAGTACAGTAACAGTAACAACAGCAGCAGCAACAGCAACAGCAACAGCAACAGCAACAACAACAGCAGCAACAACAGCAGCAGCAACAACAACAGCAGCAGCAGCAGCAACGACAACGGCAACGACAACAACAACAACAACAACAACAACAACAACAACAACAACAACAACAATAATAATAATAATAATAATAATAATAATAATAATAATAATAATAATAATAATTATTATTATTATTATTTGAAAAATCAAGTGAAGGATAAGTTATTTACCTAAGGCATTGAGCAGGAGTAGGGTCCATTTGCATCCGCTCTGCATCAACTGTATCGTTTATCACTTGTGCAAATAGGTCGTTCACCTATATATATAAAACACATTCACTTTATTTTATTTCACTTGTTCTGGTCTTTAATCACAACATTATATTCTATTAGATTGTAGGCTTGGAGCAGTAATGCTTAAAGTAGTTTGTACCTCTGTATTATTTAGTTGAGAGATTGCACAACTAGCGTCTCCCATGAGAAACCTTCCAGTTGCCACAGGTAACTGCATGATACCAAATGTTCAATTTTGAAGGTTAATTTTCCGCAACAAAAACAAGTTCAAAAAAAAAAAAAAAAAAAAAATACAAGGCACCTCATTTCCCATTACAGATTTCACGGATTTAACGACACTACCCAATTCATGGTTATGTAATAAACTTGCAACCTGTTAAAGACAAAACAAAAGCAAATCGATTTAATAGACTTGATATATTCTGAGTTTTGCAAAGATAAATTTGATACTTGTTTGTACCTTTGAAAAAGATAAATAAATATCATATCATCAACTCACGAAGGGCCCAGTTGAATTATTGAGGGTAAAATGAAAATAAAAATTAGCATGAATGAACTTATATAATTGAACTTACATGAATAATTTCTGTAGCTTTAGCTATAACTTGCTGGCTTTTGCGCAAACTCTCACAATTCGGCACATTTAATGCTGATGCCATTAGCAACGAGACCTATAAAATTAATATGAAATCACACCATTAAATTCCAAAAAAAAAAAGACAAAAACAATATATAGACACTTGAAACAAGTTTATCAAATAATTAAACATATTTCAACCAAAATAATATTTGGCTTACAGCAGGGCGAAACAATTTGCCTCCAGCTCTCTCATGAAAATAATATTTAGCTGCTGTTGCAAGCCCAATGCACTAAATTAAAAAAAAAAAGGATCTTAAATTCAAATGAATGTATAATAAATATTCACTTAATATCTAATTATTTTTTTTGAAGCTTAATAATATCTAATTATTATGAGGTAAAAAATTTAATACCATTATTTCAACCCTTTGAGTGACCTTTACACGGAGTTCATTTCCAATTTGAGATAATTCATCTCGGACCAAAGAAGACGGATCCTCCTGTAACAACTACAATAATAATGAAAATATGATATTTAGTGTTTGGTTGAATTGCGAATTTTAATTTTAAAAAAGACCAGGAGGGCTTCCAAGTTTTGACACCGAAAATCTTTGTAATTTATATTATATATCAAAGATTTGAACTTTCTGAGGCTTTCAGATCTCTGCCTCAAATTTCGGAGATAATGAAAAAGAGAGGAAACAAATAGAACTGAATTTAAACAGAGTAGTTTTGTAAGCGACCTGGATGATTTCAAGGGAGGAACTGTCATTGTAATCAGTGACTTAAACGGGCAAAATAAAACGCTCGAAAGTTTTAAATTTGTTTAAGAAATCAGACTTTCTAGCTCAAAAGTTAGTTCTAAAATCTGACCGTTCTATTTCTCTGTTTTTATCTATTTTAATGACCTAAAAAGAGATCTGTCTTTTCACCTAATTTCGAATTGATTATAATAAGTTGTTAATCAAATTGAATAGGAGACCCCAAATTAATTGGTTTGACTGAAAAACAGACTACTAGAGTGGACTAAACAAAATTTGGTTTAAACTAAGATTAAAGCATGGCGACCATAGTATAATAGTATTAACACAATTGAATTTGAGCTGAATAGATATCTGACACTAGAATTTGTATGGATCATGAACAGAAAAACACAGTAACCAAAGTACAAATGCAGCACCAAATCTTCAGAAATCAACAAAGAAATTGACAAAAAGATGGCACCTTTGATATAGTTTGGGACAGGTCAGCATCAACAAAAGCCTGAGAGCAGAATCTCTGTAGGGCAGGCGCTGGCTGATAGAATCTCTTCAGATTCTTGACAATATTCCACCTTGCATGCATTTTCGGCTCAAATATTTTGAGGATAATATAAGTAAATAACCGAGAATTTTAACTTAATTTTGTGAAGGCAGATACTAGGTTAGGTGGCTAAGAAGAAGAGGAGAGAGTTACTCAGAATTGCTTATTCAAGTTGTTCATACTCTAAGAATGAGAGAAGGTAACAAAAAAAAACAAAGTAAGTGATTAGAGGTCGATTTCATTTCAATATTTCTTTCTTTATTTTTCCCCCTTCTTCCTCACAACAAATGTGGAAAGGAAATGATGTCGATACAAGAAAATGGTATTGAAGGGCGTTGTGTAGGGGTGGGAGCGGGAACTCGAAAGTCAGAAATTAGAGAAAGAATTTGAAATGTTAGATGGCTTTTTGCCTTATATGCTGATAGGAAATTTGAAGAGGCTGATGGTAAAAAACATCATATAAAATATATATTTTGAAAATAGTATTTATAAAAATATAAAAAAAAAAAAATAAAATAAAATAAAAAAAAAAAAAATATATATATATATATCAAAACATCATATAAAAAACAAAAACAATATATAAAACATAAAAAATGTATATATATAACTTAACAAGCAACCGGTCAATGTTTGAAGTTAACTTAATAATCATGATTACATATTTCCCTTCAAAAATTGAAGTTAACTAACCCATGCTTCAAAAGCCACAAAAACTAGCTGAAAATAATAAACTATACTAAGAACTGAGGGACCATACAAACAAAACTGAACTGAACTATTATCTCATTACAATTAAGACAAATAATTCTAGAAACGATAACTCCTAATACATCCCTACTTTAATTTTTTTTTTTTTTTTATTATTATTATTATTATTATTATTATTAGAGAAAAGTCCAATTTTGCCCCCTCAATTATTCAAATAGCTCATTTTTGGTCCCTCAACTTTTTATTATTCCAATTTTAGTCTCTCAACTATTCAATAAGTCTATTTTTAGTCCTTCCATCCGTTAAGTGCTTACGTGTCAGTTAAATTTGACACGTAAGCAATACATGACATATATTCTTGATACATATTCTAACGTGACAATTGTGACATGACAAATATTTGAAAAAAAAATTCTTAATTTCCCTTTTTTCTTAAAATATTATTTTATTGTACATATTTGTGGTGTATGTTTATTTAAAAAAATATATTATTGCTTATGTGTCAAGAATATATGTAATGTCATTGCTTACGTGTCAAGTTTAACGGACACGTAGGCATTTAACTGATGGAAGGATCAGAAATAGACTTATTGAATAGTTGAGGGACTAAAATTGGACTAACAAAAAGTTGAGGGACCAAACATAGACTTATTGAATAGTTGAGGGGGCAGATTTGGACTTTTCTATTATTATTATTATTATTATTATTATTATTATTATGAAGTAGCCCTGTGTAGCCTGCCAATTTGGATAGATTCGTTCCGAGTGAGATTTATCAAGTGGCCTCACTTTCTCGTTGATGATGGAATGCTTTCCAACGGCGCAGCACTTTATTCTACTAATATTTGGCAGAGCGATTTCACCAGTGATGTTCTTCAAGACGGAAAGTACACAAATTATGGGCCTGATGATAAGATTCTTGCATAAATTCATTCGTAATCTTTCGAAACATCATCAGGATAATAAAGCATGTATTTTGAGTAGTATTTATATTTATATTTTGATATAAATACTCTGAATTTTGCTAATAAACATACTGTATAAAGACCTTGCAGGAGAAGAATGTATTCGACTTCATAAAGTTGAGGTTTCCAGTGTTTTACACTGCACTTGTTGAGGGATGTAAGTATATTACGATGTTTTCTCTATTGTACTTGTATTTGTCCATTCGTTTTAAAAATTAGAATATTTTATTTCACAGGTATTAGAAACAATGTTGAGCAAAGGGGTTGAAAGTTGTATATGCATATATCAGCGGTCGATTTGAATTAATATTTTACTCTGATAATTTATTTAATAGGTAGATCATAATGATCGTTTATTTTCTCCTTCATTACATTTGCAGGTACAGGGACATGGCCCACCACCAGCGGTATCACTGGTACTACCAACAGAACCATCAGCAACAGAACCACCGGTACTGCCAAATAGAAAATAGAAAACGCAAATAAAAAATTTATAAATGATGAAAAATTAAATGTCTTAATTGTGTATATAGAAATATGTGATCAAATATACCTCAACTATGCATAAAGAAATATGTGATCACATATGCAGAATTTATGATATGCTTGTTCTTCCTCACCACGGTCTCGCCCCACAACAGCACGGCCAATATTAGACCGGGTGGTGAACCTCATTGCACCACGACCCAAACCGGCCAAGTAATTCGCCGGCGGTTTGGAGTTGAGAAATTCTAGGGTTAGAGTTTTGCGGTCCATTATTTGGAATTGAGAAACAGAGAGAAATTTCTCGATTTCTCGATTTTGGCCAATGTTGATGCTATGATTTCTCGATTTTGGCTCTTTATGACCGGGTTAGAGTTGTTGTTGGGCGAGGAAAGAGTATACGATGAAGTAAAACATGAAAGAATATATAAAATACACTGATGCAAAACAATGTATAAGTACAATGAAGCAAAACAGGAAATGATATATAAAACACACTAAAAAAAATAATGTATAAATACAATGAAGCAAAACAAGAAAGTGTATATGAACTATAACAAAAATGGTATAAATTAGAAAATAAAAAAATAAAAATATTGATATTGGTGTTGTTTGTTTGATGTGTTATACTTATAAACCTGCTTTGGGCCGAATTGGCTTTATTCAATCGACACACTCTTTTTATAATTTCACAAATTACAATTTACAACTTGTTGACTTACTCGTTTGAAATGAAAAACCAGAGGGACAAAGTTTTGCCCACGCTACTACGTGCATCCATCTCAACCGTCCTCCCAGATCGAACGGGCGAGATTAGAGCCCATCCGGACTTAAGCATTTCTATAGACCAGAGCCAAACTCAGCTGTTGTGTCAGAATAAACTCATTTCGAGTCCAATGTCGTCTCTGTCCTTTTTTCACAGTGTTTCTAGCTGAATTCCTTTCGATTCCTACTTCCTTTTCGGGCCGAGTTTCGCCAGATCTCACTTGATTCCGTCCATTCCTAGGCTTGATTAGGGTTTTTAACGAGTTTGGAGATTTGATTTAGCTTCTGTTGTGAGCTCGAGTGTTGGAATTAGGGTTAGAGAAGTGGAGTTGGAGTTGGGATTCTGGAGCTTGAGGTGTTGGGAGGAGCTGGTTTTGAATAGGATTTTGGAAGAGCTTTGGATTTGGAGGGTAATTTGGGGGTTTTATGGGAGTTTGAGGTTGGTTCTGTACAAAGATGTTTTACTCACAGTTTATATTGGCTAAAAAAGGGCCGCTTGGTACTATATGGATTGCCGCTCATTTGGAGAGGAAATTGCGGAAGAATCAGGTCGCTGATACTGATATTGGCGTCTCAGTTGGTAAGTTTTCGTTCTTAGTCACTGTATTATTTAGTTATTCAAGCTCAATTTATGCTCAGCTGTTATAATTACTATTCTATTAAATTAACCCTCTTAATTCCTTTGACGAGTAAAAATAGCAAACCCCAAACCCTAATTATAGCAAATCTGTCCATACCAGTCATTATTCCACCAATCATTGTTCTGCTAATTATCGTTCTATTAAATGAAGCCTCTTAATTCTCTCGATTGCTAAATTTAACAAACCCCAAACCCTAATTATTAGCAAACCAGTCCGTATCACCGTCCTCACTTTCCGAAATTAGATACTATATTTCACCAATCATTACTCACCATTTCCACCAAAATCACACACTAACTTCTCTTTTATTTCAGTTCGTAAGTTTTCATTCCCACCCCCCTTTATTCAATCAACCCATACTTACTCACCATTCTACTAACCAAACCCTCTTTATTCCTTCCATCAGTAATTTCCCCAAACCCTAAACCCTAATTACACCAAATTTCCCCTTACCCGCCCCCCTTTCCAAACTTACAAACTCTCTAAATCCGTCTTTCCTGAATTTTTCAGATTCAATACTCTTCCCTGACGTGCCAATCGCGCTGCGATTATCGAGCCATTTATTACTCGGAGTCGTCAGGATTTATTCAAGGAAAGTGAACTATTTATTCCATGACTGTAGCGAGGCCCTGCTGAAGATAAAACAAGCGTTTAGGTCGTCCAACGTGGATTTGCCGCCAGAAGAGTCGACCGCGCCTTATCACTCTATCACTCTGCCTGAGACTTTTCATCTGGATGATTTTGAACTGCCTGATTCCGCCTTTCAAGGGTCAGAGTTAATTAGTTTTATCTTTTTATTTTGGAAATAATTAAGTAAGGGAGGTTTTGGAATACTCCGGTATTTTCTCAGAATTATAAAGATCCCCTGAGTTTTGGAATATTGAAAAGTTTTTAAAGACCCCATAAATTTAACTTTTATTTTCAACAAAAAAGCCCCTACGTAATATTCAAAATTCGAATAAGATGTAATAAGAGTTGGGGTGTTTTGAAAAGTAAAAAGTTTAAAGTAGGGTTTTTTAAATAATTCAAAAAATAAGTTTTTTTTCATAAATTTCTGAAAATATAGTGTTTTTTTTTTCTGAAAAATTCTCAGTTAAGTAATTTGTTGAAATATCTGTTGTTGTTTTATTGAAGGGACTATGATCATCATGTTAGTACGAAAGAGCAGATTACGCTACAAGATAATTTGGATAAAACCGGATTTTCAACTTCCAAATTTGGATTGGATGGTTTGTATTTTATTTCATTCACTAAATCACACAATCATTTTTGTATTACTATTACTGCAAAAGCTAATTAAGTAATTTAATTTATTTTATTTTCTGTTATTAAACAGAGCGGTTTGGAGATGGAAACGCTTCTCATGTTGGACTAGACCTTGACGAGGTAAACTAAAAACAAAATACTTTTACATATCACACCACTTTATTTTACTTAATTTCTAATCCTTTCCTTATTAAACAAATTTTTACATTCAGGAATTATTCTTGCACAAGAACGAATCAACATCTCACCATACTTCCATTCACTTCATCACAAACGATGATGGGTAATCTGAACTTTCCTATTTAATTCATTAAACCTTGCTTAACATTCTCTCAAAACTCACAACCATTTCGTATGCAATTTTCCATTCTTTCACTATTAACCTCCAACTAAGACAAAATTAAAATGGAAAACTTACGTTCCCAAGCCCCAATTTAATTTCTTTTCCTCCGAGCAGTAATTTTGAACAAGGCGAGTCATCAGAACAGCCAACAGCAAACATGGAAATCGACGATCAAAACAACAAAAACCCATCAAACACAGATGAAAATTACAATTCCGCCCCTAATTGGGGCTCTTACAACATTCCGACGCCCGGCTACAACGTCCTCACTCCCGCTTACAACATCCAGACTCCAGACTTGAACGAAATCTTCTTCACCAACAATAACAATGATAATAATGTGGATGGACAGTCGGTGCCCGCAACGCCGTTTGCGGTGGATCCGGACCCGCCTTCGCCGGAAATTACGGAGTGCGCCCCTCCCTCGACGCCTGGACTCATGGAGGAGACTGGGATTGCCAGAGCGAATGACGCCTCGCCGAGTATTAATTATGAGGATGGTGGTAAAATTGATAATGGTAATGGTGGTAATAATAATGGTGGGTTGGTTTTGAAGCCTTGTTTGGTTAATGAGAAAGAGGGAGAGAAGGAGAATGTGGAAAGTGGTGTGAAAGAGGGGCGGGATTTGAACAACGAGGTGGCAGATATGCAGATTGACGAGAATGTTTCTGATGTAAATGTGAAGGGGAGTGATGTGCGGATTGAAGAGAATGTTGCTGACGTGGTGAATTTGAAGGGTGATGATATGCAGATTGAAGAGAATAATTTGAAGGATAATGATATGCAAGTTGAACAGAATAATTGTGATGCGGTAAATTTGGTGGATAATTCAATGCAAATTGAACAGCTGGCAGAGGGTAACAACAATAAGGATAATAATAATAATATTAATAATTCTGATGTGATAAACTCAAAGGATGCGAATGAATCTACACCCCAGGTTTTAGGTAAGTCTAATCCTCTTTATCCCATCAAATTCATCACATCAATCCCTAAATCCTCTCTAACAAACCCTAATTCAATTTCCACAGAAAATACTCCCGAATCAGAACAAACTCCAAAAGAACCTCCAACTCTCCACGCCAATTTCACCTCAACCAATCAATTCACGGAGCCTGAAACAATGCTTCACGCCTCAAACATTACCAACGAATTAGGTCAAACTACGGCCGAAAAGGTTATATTAGAATCCGACGGAAGCGTGGGCAGAACGACAGCTGGCGATATGATCGGACATAAAAGGAGGCTGGAAGAAGAGGAGAATAATTATTTGATGAGTTTTGAGAAAGGAAGCACTGAGAGGGTTTCTAGCCGACAGAGGGTCAGGAAGAGTAATAGCGATTTTGTGAATCCTGATGATGATTTTCTCACTTCTATTTTAGGTAAATTGTTTAGTTTTTTTAATTAGTTTTTTTTAATTTACTTTGTTTTAAAAAGAATTAAGGAAAAAGTGCTCTTTTTTTCTGATTATTTTGGAAAAAAAGAACTATATTTTAGGAAGAGGTTTAGTTATAAGTTATAACATGGGGCCAAATAGAACTTTATTGGACAAAAATACGCCTTGGTGCTAGGAGAATTGTTTATAATTTCCTAAAATATAGGTTTCTAAAAGCTACAGTTATTTTTTAGATTTTTCAGTCCGAGTCTGAAACTAAATCTTTCACATCTTGATTATTATGCCAGGTGGCAACAGGACACCAGGACTGAGACTGGGGCCCACTCAAAGCAAAGGAAGCTCGCTGAAGCGTCAGAAAGTGGGGCCCACGCCCAAGACTGTTAAAAGAAAGGTCCAGATGGACGATTCCATGGTCTTACACGCAGAGTAATGCATTTAATAATAATATTTATTCTCTCGATTATTTATTAATCAACCCTAATATATTTTATTTTATTTTATTTGTAGTGTGATTAGACAGCAATTGATAAGTACTGAGGATATAAGGCGGTTGAGGAAGAAGGCGCCGTGTACGCGAGCTGAGATTTGGATAATTGAAAAGGGGCCTTTAGAAGATGAAATTTACAATGAATCTTTATTCATTGGTACTAATGTCACTTCTTCTTTTTTTTATTTCTTTTTTGAAGGAAAATAACTTAACATGGTTGGAAAGATTCAATGTTGTAGTTTTGTAATTTTATTTTTTTTTTATTTTTTTTTGCAGGTTCTACAGAGGAATTGGTTGATCTGCAACACCAAGTATATGAAATAGATATATCTAAACCACTGAAGCAATTATTAAGAGAAACCAAGGGCAAAGAAACAGAAAAAGAGAGTGATAAATCTACTAACGAAGCCCAAATTGACATTCAAAACCCTATTCCAAATGAAGCTGAAACCCTAGACGAGCAAAACCCTAAACAAAACGAAGCCGAAACCCTAGATGACCAAAACCCTAAGCCAAATGAAGCTGAAAACCTAGACGACCAAAACCCTGCAACAAATGAAGTTGAGAACCTAGATGCTCAAAACCCTAAATCTAATGAAGTTGTCGAAACCCTAGGTGCTCAAAACCCTAACGAAGAAGAAATCCTAAATGTCCAAACCCCTTTTGCAGTTCCATATGAAGGGCCATTTGAGTTCAATAATGAAAATTGCATAACAGATCAACAATTCGAAAATAATAATGATAATATTAATAATGAATTGGCTCAAAATTCTGATGGAATTATAGTAGATTTGAGTAAAAATGAAGAGAACCTTCCGGAAGGTTTTATAAATGTGGATGAGATGAAAGACGAATTGGATAATAACAACGATAATATTATGCGTAATTTGGAAATTGATAATCTATTTGAAGAAGCGAAAGAAAACCCTAATTTGGAAAATGTGAATGATGAGTCGGTTCAACTTCAAGCTGAAAATATACAAGAAGGGTTTTTATTTAATGCAGATGGAAATGCCACATCAGCAGTCGGTGAGAATTCAGGCTATGTTGATTTGGAGAGCATGGGAAATGATTTTGCGCCAAAGGACTCCAATGTAATCAATTTTTTATTTTATTTCATTTAATTTAAATTCATTTATTTATTTATTTAATTGGTTTGTTTTTCTTGTGATACGCAGGATTTTGGCAGTGTAATTGAGGGAGTGGACACAGGTAATATTCTTTTTCTATACATGATAATGATAATGATAATGATAATGACAATGTAATATGTTTTTATTTGATTATAAATTTATGTATTAAATTTTTACCTTTATTTTTTTTTATTTATGATGCAGATTTTCTGAATGTGGATGATGAAGCGGACTATCATGAAGAGGAAAACGATGACGTGGCAAACCCTGGAGATCTCCAGTCCCTTGACAACAGCGGCTGGTCTTCTAGAACCAGGTTTGACTTGACTTTCTTATAATTTTTATTTTTATTTAATTTAATTTGTTATAATTTTTATTTTAATTTAATTTAGGGGCGTGGCGAGATATCTGAGAGTATTATTTGATGAAGAAAATGGGCATGGGAGAAAAAGCGTCGCAATTGACCAACTTTTAGGCGGGAAAACTCGCAAGGAAGCTTCTAGAATGTTCTTTGAGACTTTGGTATATTATATTATATTATATTCCCCTTTTGAAACTAGATTATTTGTTACTAAACATATTGTTTTATTTTTGTTGTGAATTTGTAGGTTTTGTCGACTAAAGATTATATCCAAGTGAGGCAAGAAACGCCATTTGGATTTGTGAATGTGAGGCCAGGATTAAAGCTCATGGAGTCTGAATTCTAATTAATATTACCGCCATAGAAATGAAATTTATTCTTGTCATGTATGTATGTATACATGCTTCAGTTCGGTCCGGTCGTATTTATTGTTGTAACCCTAGTTTTAGTTTTATTTAAAGTTATTAATGACCTTTTCTTTTTAGTTGTTTTTTTAATGTTGTCTAATTAAGTAATTATTATGTTAGTTGTTTATTGAGTCGAGTCAGAGCGTGTTGGATCTGTTTTATCTCATTTGTGTATATATGTGCAGATGATATAAATTTAATTATGTGAACTTTATTTAGGGTTTCTTTTTCTCCTTGTTTTGTCTTTGTTTTCATTTGGAAAATTAGGTTTGTGTTTGTGAGTTCATGTTTTTTGCGCCATTGATTGAATTTTGTTTGTAATGAACTTAATATGCGTGTACCCTCTAGTGTACTTTGGATTGTATGATAATAAATTGAATATTATAAACTTCCCCAATACATAAGCAAAACGACTGGAGATCCAAGATTGAATTTATATATCCAATAATAATCCTTAAGCATAAAATGTTAATTTACATTGAATAATAAAAGCTAGAAAAATATTTATATTAAAACTTATGACTTACATAAACAAATTCAACCTAAGATAATAAATTAACTCTATACTGCCGAGGGATCATAAAATTCTACTACACATACATCTCAGGGCTACTCAACATAACAATGCCCTACACCTTATTTCCCTCTTACCCCCACTTTATGAAGCATATATATTAAAATAAATAATACAAAAAAGGAAAAAAAATCTCATCTTATACATCCTATTTTCTAAATACAAGAAAACATACACGAAAATATCTTGACCACTACACCCCATCCCTCATGGCAATCTTCCCTTTCAACCCCTCCAAAAAGAATACTTTCACAAAACCAACCTTCTTATTTCATTACGCTCTCAATTCGAACAAGAGCTCTCATCGTCAGAAGTCCCCGCTCTCTGCACACCAAACCTCGGAAAAACCTGCAACAAACTAGGGTTTACCGGCACCGAACTAGGGTTTACAGGGAACAAACTAGGGTTTACCGGCACAGGAAACTGCCTTCCCGTGCTAACAACCGTCCTCTCATTCGCCTTCCCAACTTCCTTACAAACCCGGTCCAAAATCGCCAAAAAGTCCCTCACAACTAGGAAAATCCTAAACGGATGCCTCTCCTCTTTCGCCGAATCCCCATGAAAATACTCCGTTATTTCCTTCACCAACGAAAGCGCCACGCTCTCCTGCGCCTGCACTCTTATGATCTGGTCCTCCGCTTTCTTCAAAAACTCCTCCATAGCCTCATTAAACCCCTCTTTACCACCACCATTCAGCTTCAAAACTTCATTTATCTTACCAACTCCGCTAGCCAACTTCGCGACGTAACTACTCAACACGTCAGAATCCATCGCGGCAGATTTCTTCACGTTAACCAACTCATTCCCCAAACCGCCAACAACTTGCAACCCAAGTTTCTTAACCTCCAATTCTTCTTTCGGGGTGCGATTTGGGGGACCTGTAGCGAGGCGGGACCCCTCGGATCTGGAGATCTCCTGAACGACGAAATGGAGAAGAGTCGTTTTGCCGTCCGTGCCCTTTATGTCCACCAGTTTTAAGAGAGTGTCGAGCTTGAAGGCGTGCGCGTCGCCTCGGTTTGTTCCTACGTTCATTCGGTTCCCGGTTTTCAAGACGGCTTCTAGAAGCTTCAGGAAGAGTCTGCTGCTTCTCAACTCTTCACATGCAGCCTGTGAAAAATAATACATCATCATTACTAAAAGGGGAATTGGCAAAGAGACCCTATGTTATGACGAAATTGCAAGAAAAAAACATGTATTATTGGAAATTGGAAAAGAGCTCCTGTATAATTGCCAAAATTACAAAAAAACCTCCCCGTTAGTTTCCATAGTGCAGGGGCTTTTCTGCAATTTCAGCATAATGAAGGGTCTTTTTTGCAAATTTTCCTTATTAAAACAATAACAATTATAAAGTTATTATTGTTATCATTATCATTATTATTACTATTATAATTACCTCAAGAGTATCGAAGGATTTTTTGAGGTACTTGACCTCAGATTCAAAGCTCGCGACATAAAGCATCGCATCCACTCTCTTAAAAGCAAATGGAATATCGAGCACCGCTTTTAAAAATTTCTCGGCCGGACCTAATTTACTTGGCGAGTCCTCATCTTTGAATTCTTTTAATTTTATTTCCTCCTCTTTTGTTGGAGCCATTTTTAGCAGGGTTTCTAGCAATTCGGTTCCTACATTGTCCGTTTTACCTACATTGTTGGGAAAAAGGTTTATGAAAATTTATAGGATTAAAAAAAAAGATGAGGAAAAGTAAATGGAGTTATGAATATATCCGTTAGTTGATATGAGGATATCTCATAAAGAGTGAGACAAGCACTGAAAAGTAAAAAAAAAAATGCTTTAATCATTGGAATAAAAGATGATAGGTACTTTAAGAGTTTTGATTGTTAGAATTATGAGCTAATTTGTGTATAGATAAAAAAGTCCAATTTTATGTCCAAGTCATTTGATTGATTGTTTCACCTATTTGATGATAAAATAATCAAATTAATTCAAATTGTGGTGAAATACATGCAAAAAGAATTGGCGAGTACACATCATCAAATCCTTTTTCAAAATAGAATGACTAGACTTGATTGCAACATAAATGAATGAAAAAATATTCTTCTGTTGGTACAATTGAAAGAAAATGAGTACATATGCTTTTCTCCCCTAAATTGAGCACGAATGTGGAAAAATATTCTTTTTTTGGTCGGAAATAATCCAAGGAAAAAAAAAGCCCAAAAATGCAATGAGTAAATATAGAACCCTCATTAAAAACGAATCAAAACCAACATCAAAATAACAAAAACTTAAAATTTTCTCAATTCCAAAAAATTGAAATAAAAACAGGTTTATCAATAAACAAAATAGAGAGAGAGACACTTTACCTTCCAAAAGAGCTTCACAAACTTCCTCCTTGGTCACATTTAATGCTCTTAGTAAAATCGCAATATTCTGCGATTTTTTCGGATCAAGCACTCTGTTTTCTTGACCTTTCGGAATAGGAATCGCCGGCCTTCTTATATTTTCTCTTGAAGCTGAATTTGAATTTGTGTTGCATCCAAATAACGTCTCTATCATCTCCTCATTCACTCTATTCACCACAAAGAAACAAACTTAATCACAAATAAGAATAAAAACAACACATAAAACACTTAAAATTTGCATAAAAAACAGAGGAAAATCTTAACTGGAAAGAACTTGATCTGAGCTGATCCCACACCATGGCACGATCTGAGCTAGCACGAACCTTATCCCAATGCAAAGGCTTCAGTTTCGGCCTTGGAGTCGTCTCTTCACTCTTCTCCCCCTTTTCCATTTCTTCATTACTACTCGTGATATTTTTCAAAGCTACATTGCTCTGGATTGGAACTGGCACTGGCACTTGACGGTTCTTATCAGGCTTTCTCACCTGACTCTCCCAGTACCCAAGTGGCGGCGGTGGAGGTGGGGGCGGCGCCGGCGATGCCTGGTTCGCCGGAGATGGGCCGGTGAAATCTGAGCTCCTCAAGTTTGAGCTCGAACTGGAGTTCGAGTTGGAAATTCTGGAAACAGAGTTGCTCGAACTGGAAATTCTGTATGAATCCTTCCCAACTGGAGAAGAAGGAGGAGACGGCGAATGCAGCTTCCTTTTGGGCGGTGACGGAGTTAACGGGCGGAGACCTGATAACAACGGCGGTGGCGGAGGAGGAGGCGGCGCGGATATGTAAGCAATCCGAGCCGTCGATTTGAAAGATCTACGGCTGGATTGGTTCGGACTGGAGAGAATTGGAGGTGATGAGGCGGCCGGAGATTGCAAATTGGAAGAAGGATAAGACGGTGTGCTCATGGTGGAGCTCTGCGACCTGCATCGGTCTACCACCCGTACCGTTATGGTCGGTATCATACGTCTCGAGCTGGCATTTCCCTTTTCCGCTGACGATCCTCTTGGGGAGTAGAATTCTTCTTCGGATGAAGAAGGAGAAGAAGAGAGTCCCACGTCAGCATTGTGCCGGAATTGCCTGGACAGAGGCGGCAACGGGTGTAATTCCGGCGACCCGAGTTTCCGGTAAGGGGATCCGAATTGCACATCTGGGTTGTCGGATTGACGGTTCCGTGAGTCCACTAGAGTGCCCAAGTAGAGAAATTCAGAGCTCCGCTGGTTGGAAACTGAAACCGGCGGTTTGTCCGAGTCTGAATGGGTTGAGCCGGGCGGGAAAAGACGGTGGCTTTCGGATCTGTCGATGGCGGGCCGGGCATTGGAGCCGAACCCGGATCCGGCTCCGGCTTCCGCAGCTCGTTTCCTGTGGTTGAAGAAGAAGGCGATCGACAAAGCGAGAACAGAGACGGCAATTAAAGGTAACAGAATTGCAGGGACCAATTTGGTGTTAGAATGTTTTGGCGGCGCAGAATCGGAACTTGGGAAGGTCAGAGAGGAGATGTTGGCAGGAAATGTGGGTTGTTGTGAGGCGTTGGAGGGCGTGGTAGAGGCCGGAGTCGGCGGAGGAGAAGGGAAGGAAGGGAAGAAGGGCACCGGCACCGGAGTGGGAGGAGGTGATGGAGGAGTAAGGGAAGGGTCAGGGAAGAAGGGTTGGTGTAGAATCCTTCTGTTTTGAGTTGATGAAGATGACTGAAAACAGAGGATGAAGAAGAAGAAGAGGAACAAAGGCGTTTGTAATTGCATTGTGCTTACAGAGAGAGAGAGACAAGGGGAAGTTAGTTCTCTTTTGGTAATGGAGGATTTCAGAGCATTGAAGGTGGTGGTGTAGTGGGTTCTTTGCCCCTTTTTTTTTCCTTTTGAGATTTGAGAGAGGAGAGGGAGAGTGAGGGATAGTGCTTAGATGCGGGGGCTTTTTGTTGTTTGGTGCTTTGTGATTATAATTTAGTGAGTTTGGTGATGATTTTGTTGTAATGCGAATAATAGTAGAATGAGAGAGAGGAGGGACAAGTGTGAGGGCAGGTTGAAAGAGGGGGAGGCGGTACAGGTGGTACTAGTTATGTTAAACAGAGATAAAGAAAACGGGAGGAAGATGCTGGTCTGGTGGTCAGTGGCTTGGTAAAGGAACAAACAGTATCAAATTACAGTTTAGTTCTTCTGTTTTACTTTCTCTGTATTCTTCTCTCTAATGGACTTGCTAAACACTTTTTATATATTGTTTTGTACTTATTGTTAATGTGTTACATGCATAAAAGATTGGTTAAAATATTAATTAATTATTTAATACATCTTATTTTAATTTATTATTCATGCGATACATATATCAAGATATCAAGGCCGGCTCTGCATTTTGGACAGCCTTTGAAGATAACTGCAACGAGGTATTTTTTTTCTTCTTTCCTTTTTATTTCTTCCTTCTTTCTATGTGTTGGTGTGAGTCATCATTGTAGAGGAAAAGACTCGCTCGTGTTGTGTGGCCTAATTGGAGAGACGTTTGTCGTCATGTGGCTTGGTCGGAAAGATCATCTCCGTCACGTGGACTGCTCTTTTCCTCACCGTTGCATGGATTGCTTTTTCCTTTACCGTCGTGTCACTGCACCGTCGGATCTGTCGCAAGTGTGCTCCGTAGAGTTCTTTTCTTCTTTCTGTTTTTTACAAGCATAAACTTCTGCTAAGCTATGTATATATATATATATATATATATATATATATATATATATATATATATATGTTTGTGGAATTTTAATTATTTGGAGTTAAATGAATATGTGTATTTGTGTGTTTTAAATTAGTTAAGAGTTAATTTATACAATGAGAAGTATAAAAGACTTGATCTGTGTCAATTTTGAAGTATTACAGAACCGGGCTTGTAATATATAATAATATATTATTCTTGTTCTAAAGTCTGAATGATTAAAATACTTTATTTAATTGTGTAAAATATATCTTGATTCATACTTGATGACACGTCTTATATATGATATATGAATTTTTCTGTCAATAATATATTATTACACGTGAGCATAGATATGCTTTAGCAACTCGCTACACAGTCTGGCGTACGGAATTTAGAATAGAATACTCAGATTCTAGATGGAAGGTAGATGATGGCGAACTGTAGAGAGGAGACCCAAGTAAGACTTTTACCTTACCTTGTCCTCAAAATGGTATAAACAAGTTAAAAAATGGTACATTTGATAATAAAAGAAAGAATAAAATTCATCACAGGTGACTCATTTTTTAAAATAATCAAATAAGTCATTAAATTTTCAATTATTTCGTATAGATCAATCAACTTTCAAAAATTATCAAATAGATTCAACTTTTAATTGTCTCCTATAGGTCACTTAATTTTCAAAAATAATCAAATAGGTCACTCAAATTTTAATTAATCAGGTGATTTATTTAGTCATTTTTAAAAAATTGAGTGACATATTGGAAATAATTAAAAATTGGATGACCTATTTGATAATTCTTGAAAGTTTAGTGACCTCTACATACAATTGAAAGTTGAATGATTTATTTGGTTATTTTTAAAAGTTGAGTGATTTAAGATGAGATTTATCCAAAAAAAATATTACATTAAACTTGACTAAACTAGTATATTTTAGCTTCTCACTGTTCATGTCTACCTTAAAATGAATGAGAAAGTTACTCAAATAATCAAAAAATGGTTACTCAGATTGATATTTTAGAAAAAAAAATAGTAGTTTTATTTTATTAAAAAAGAAGTTGCTTGCAAAATTGTCACGGAGTTTACATTTCCCACATGAACCGACAATCCCGTACCTGGAGCATCAATCACCTCGAGTTTGGTCCTCTCCATTCTGAGAATAAACGAAGATCTCCTCCATCGACAATGCTTCTATAATAGGAGACTTCAAAGTTTGAAAGGGGTTAATTTGCATCCATGGTAAATGTAATTGAGATAATAATTAAGCATGTGCTTTATCAACTCCAATTGTTTAATAAAAGAATAGTTATCTTGGATATAATGTTTTGTAGCCCAACCTAATATGTAGTCTAAAAGTTTGGTTGTTTTTGTTATAAATCAAATAAATATAATTGTAGTGTCTTAATCTAGATTTTTCATTTATTTTCTTTAAGAATACATTTTTGTATTTTCAATTTGCTTTAGGGATTCATTGGCCTAACACATTATACACCGGGAGGAGCTTTGTAAGGACGGAAAAAGACTATGACCTTCCATAATTTTTAACAAAATATATAATGATTTTTTTTTTGCAATATATGTATTTTTATGTATTTTTTTTATCTCTTCTAAATTTTTTTTTAAACAACACTAATTAGTGTAGTGAGAATTTTTTCGGCCCCTCAACGTATGAGCTTAAGATCTGTCACTGATTATATGTCTTTTATTTATCTAGGTCTAATCTGAAAATATGTGTGAATTTTTATTCCAGCAAATGTTGTATATATTGTTTATAGTAATGATGTTTTGAAATTTATATATGCTATATAAATTTATACTATATATCATTTTTATATTTTATTTAATTTTATCACACATATATAACATTGCCATATTCTATACTATTTTTACTAACATTATAATCTTTAATAGTTTTATATATACTTTTTTATAGCATTTATAACACATATTTATTATTACTGTACAATGTTTCATATTATATTATATTATATGAGTATATATTCTTTATTACATCTAGATATAGATATATTATAAATATAAACTAGTCATATCTATGTATAGTTTATATATATAATCTGTCTACTTAGTAAGCTGGTTTATTATATTTATATAATGTTTTTGGGTTACGGACCTACGGTGAAGCTGGTTTATCGTGTTTATGTATTTCCGACTTCTAATGCAAGATATTGCGTGCACGTGCACTACTAGTGCTTGGTTTTCGTGTGATAGAACCTATGTTTCTTAGATATAATGGAGAGGAGATCAGAAACCCACGTTGGATTTGGAATCGTTGTGAAATTGCATAGCGCCGACCAATATATGATGGCTCGGAAGGAAGTACGAGAAATCATTTCCTGGTTTTGTAAAATTAAACAACTGTCATCAACATAAGTTTTATTAATATAAATCTGTTAATTTTGAAAGTAACAGTAAGCAATGGGAATATTGGAATAAAGTGAAATGAGATTTTTTAAATATCCTCACTAATTGTTTCAGTAAGTATCAATCAGTTATGAATGAAATAGAGTCAACCATTTGGAATGAAGTGAAATAAAAAAATTACTTCACCTAACAAGAATGGAAAACATTAGGGAATATAGTAGATTAAATCGGTGAAAATGCTATTATATCTGGAAGATGTACTAATAAAATAATAGTTAACAAATCATTTAGTGGGCTTTATAGCTAATATGAACTTGTATGAACTATTTTCTTTCCTTCAATGAAAATTTTGAAGACACTTGGCTTATCATAACTTGTGAAAATCATGGTCAATTTAATAAAAGGACTTGATATGTCACGACGGCACTATAGCACGCCGAATCACAACGACAATACATATAACTAATAAACAGTGTAAAAAACAGTATATATAATTCATTTTTTGTAACAGTATATACATAAACCCTGAAAACAATATATAAAAAATAAATAATATATTAAAATAATATATACAAATTCTAAAGATAAATAATGCATAAAGAATAAAAATATATCTAAAACAAAACAATATATATTCGGACCGTCGTGATTCGGCGTGCTTCAGTACCGTCGTGATATCACATTTCCCTTTGAAAAATAAAGGAAATGTGAGCAGATTTTGTGAAACTTAATTCAACTCCAAATTGAAGTGTCCTCTTCTCTTTTCTTCTTTCCCTTTCCTAATATTACTATGTTAGGAAAGCACAAACAAAAAAATATTAGTTGTTGATATATTAATATCTTCTACTTTGGCTTCATATGATTAGGAAGAAAATGACAAATTTGAATAAAAATAAATAGTTGAAATAAGAACTGAAAGAAAATAAAGCTATTATTTTTTCCTTATGCATGGGCCATAGAGGCTTACAAGAAAGTTTAGAGGTCAAATTTAAAATGAATATTATGATTTGTTTTTAACCTTCCTCTTTTAAGAAATTTCCATGCAAACATAATTGCAGATTTTTTTGAAAAGGGGTAAATGGAAAACTAAGATCGAAATAAGTGATCCACATCATTAGATGCAAATAAAACTAGATAATTGGAAGGTACTTGTGATTTTTGCAACAATTACAAGAGCTAAATTATTTGTTGCATACTTAAAATAAATAAAAATATCAATTATTTGAACCGAAAACCTTTTAGTCCTCATGACAAGACAACAAAGCTAGCATCCATACAATATGTCAAAATTTATTGTTGTTAGAAAATGTGACTCATTATTTAAGTCATGAACTCTTAACTGATAAGGGTAAAGAAGGTTCAATCTAATAAACTGCATAATGAACAGAGAATTTGTCCTGGGTCCAAGGTGGATACCAGCTGCCAGATTTGGCTCTATATTACAAAGTTCACTCTTTATTTCTACACTATTCATTGTGTAGCCATTCATACAGGACATGAATTGTTTCATACAAGGCATGAATTGTTTTAGAAGGTCAAAATAATGAAAATTAATTATTAAATATTTTCATACCGAATAAAATTGAGAAAAAATTTTAAAAAAAAAACCTCTCAATTTCAATCCTCTTCTTCTTCTCTTCTTCTTCCGATTTCACCCTAATTCAAACAAATTTCGATCAATTTCAATCAATTCATTCAAACAAATCAAACAAATTAGTTCAAACAAATCAACCTATTTTGATCAACTCAAACCTATTTCACACTAATTTCACTCAATTCAAATAAATCAACATAAAACCCAAAATCAAAACTCAAAATAAAACCAAATAATTTATCTTATTCTTCTTCTTCTTCTTGCTATTTCCTTCTTCTCCTTTATTCTTGTTTAATTTATGGATTTTTTGAGCGAAAAATCACCCCAAATCGCTACAAAAATCTCCCCTCTTTTTGTTTGCCTCAGGTTAGGGTTTTGTTATGGAGAGAGAGAAATCTCTCGTTTTTAACGAGGGATCTATTTACTGAGAATGGTTCCGCCAGAACCTCTGACGGAACAGCTTGTTCCGCCAGAAGGTCTGGCTGAACTAGTGCATTTGTTTTTTGGGTCAGAACCAAGTCAGAGAGCTTCGCGAAAAAAAGGTTTAGCTCCGCCAAAAGGGCTTGCAGAACAAGCTATTTTTGCCGTTTCGACAGCATAAAGAGAAGAATAATACAGGTTCCGCCAGAGGGGGTGGCGGAACAATGAAATCCAAATTTTTAGACTAATTCCCCCTCTAAATTTGGAGTTTGGGCCGAAAAAATAATTTTTAAGCAGTCCCGCCAAGGGCCCTTGCAGAATTGTCTTTTTTCACTAATTATGCGTGTTTAAGACTATCAAATGGCTACGGTCAAAAAAATGCAAAAAAGGCCAGTTCCGCCAGAGGATCTGGCGGAACCAACTTTGTTCCGTCAGTAGGGCTAACGAAAATGGTAGTTGCTGAATTATTATTTTTTTTAGTGCTATTTCATGAATTATTTTTTAGAATAGTGGCATTTAAAAAAAAAAAAAAAGTCCTTGAACCAAGCAAAACATTAACATGAAAGGGCATAAAATAATAGTATGTTAGATTATTTTCATGCCCTATTATTTTCTTCTGGATAATGACTTCATGTAGACAATTTTTTCTTGCTCTGGATAAGAGATGAATGGTAACTTTCAAAAACATGGAACCTTGTCCAATTTAAGCAAAAGATAAGTACATTTCTGCAAATATCATTGCTTATATGTGGAGGAATTTTATGTGTACACTACAAAATCTCAAAATATTACATATACCTTTCTAAGAGGTGAAATATCATGGATGCACAATATTCTTATATTTCGAAGGGATTATACCGTTTTATCGATGACATGGTTTGTACTTTGTAGAGGTATTTGTGACATTTTTTTTTGATAAAAACGGAGAGTTTAAATATCTCTCGCGTAATTCCATTAATCAAAGTTCAGTTATACAACCTCATTGATAATAGTTTTAAGTGATTTAAAAATAAAAAAAAACTAAACGAAATAAAGTAGGGGAGAAAACAGCAAAAAGAAAAGGAGGGGCCGTCCTACATGGACGGTATCATGAGAAGAAATATATTACAGACAACCAAATTAGTAACCATATTTATGATATTTTTCATTTTGCAGTGTATATGTACATGATATTTTGAGATTTTGAGGGTTACATACAAAATTGCTCCTATATTTAGATCGATTATGTCATTATATGTATTTATATCACAATAGTTGGCTCCTCCAAAATTGCAAATATCAAAATTATGCTTTTACAATTCTATGCATGTAAATTTTACATTTCCGTAACTTTTGATATCCAATTGCTATAATTAAATCTCAAAGTATAAAATTCTATCATAATTATATTTTATATAATTTATCCATTTTATAACTCCGAAACGGAGCGAGCTAGCATCGAGTATAAATTAGTGTGCTAACTATGATATCTCATACGTCTTAGTATGAAAAGTATACTTGATACATAAAATATTATATCTAACAAATATTTTTGTTCTTTAAAATATAAATTACTAGTAGTAAAATAATAAAATAATATATATAATAGATGTATCCTATCCTATATATTATTAAAATTATAGTATGATAGTATCCATGCAACGTATGTATTCATGATATTTCTTATAGTTTTGAGGGGTATCCAGAACATTTTCCATTTTGCAGGGGTATGCATGATATTTTGAGATTTTGCAGGCGTATGCATGATATTTTGAGGGTTTGTAGGAGTAGGACTACATGAAATTGTTCCATAATTTGTCTTTTGACCCTTGTTTTATGGGCCATCTGCATGATGCTCTCTTTATATTCCCTTTTTAAATTATTTAAAATCATTTTTTTTCCATTTTTTCTTTAATTATACTTCACATTTATTAGTCAACTTAGTTAGGTTTAATTATACTCCACATTTATTGGTCAATCTCAAATCAAATTTAACATAATTAAGTGTGTCATGGTAAAATCATTTGTGATTCTTTTCAATTCCAATTTGTAATCAAATACATTTTTTGAATATACAAAACTTAAAAGAGGTTAAGATATTTCTCTAGTTACAAACCCTACATTAAATGTACCAACCAATATTAAAAATTCTGAACTTGAATTAACAAATAAGTTTAGTGGTTTCAAACCATAGGTCCATACTTTGAGTTTTGACCCACATGCCTTTTGTCATGGATACTATGCTCACATTTCAATCATTTTTTATTCTTTTAGCCAATGAATGAATTCATTGTCCCTCATTATTGAAGAGAGAAGATGATAAATCAAAAAAGCACATGGGTTTTGGTTTTGGTTTTGGTTTTGGTATATACTATGGGAGTTATGTAAAATGATCCTTCTAGAAGTTTTTACTTGCAATTACAGTATTCTGTTTTTTTAGGAATTAAAAAAATATAGTATTCTATTTTTAGTTTGTAAAAAGTGTATTTTCACCGTAAAAAATGATGCATTCAGAAAAAAAATCACCAGATTTGGGCCACTGAAAAAGTGTTAGCTAAGATGATATTTTTCTAATTTTTTCTATTATGACTAGCTGATGGTCTGATTTCACAAAAAAAATGTGTATTCGTCCAACACTGGTGATATCATTATTCATCGTGATTTTCTATATCATTTTAAATGATGAAAATATTATTCTTGTAAACTAAACAAAACTAATAATATTATTACACATTTTAAAAATAGAAGTTCCATTTTGAAAAGAAGATATTTTTTCACGATTCTCATCAAAATAACAATGTAAAATGTTCAATTTAAGTTTTAGTAGTGAAAACAGTATTCAATAATATAAATTATACAATTTTTCTTCTCTTAAATAATGTGAGATTAATTTCACCATTTCATCTGAATTAAAAGTAATGAAAAATAATATCGGTAGCAATAAATGTTCTCATTTTCATACTCTATTTGTGTGTTTTTTAGATCGCTTGTCAATTTTTCCCGTATTTTAGTTGGATCATCGAACTGTTACTTTTCACATTTGGGTAAATAAAATAATGAGCATACCCATATGCAAAGGGCGCGGCTATTCTGAGCGACTCTTTTCTTAAATTGAGCGGAGAGAGAATTTTTTTTTAACTTATGCTTATTTTGCCCTTATGGGTGCTATTAATTGTCATAATTTGAATATACGCTAAATAAGATGTTTTATTTCCTACTATAAATGAGTAAACTCTTTTGAGTACAATAATTGTACACACAGATGTATAAATGTCAAATGAAGAAAGAAATTGGCAGTAGATATTGTTAATTAAGTATCTTTATATGTACATTTTTTATATGGATTTATCATATTGTTAATTGGCATTAGATATTGTTAATTAAGTAACTTAAAAGGCAAAATTGGGTCAGTGAGTGTAGGATGTCATTTTCATATGGATTTATCATATACACTTTCGTCATATGAATGTAGCTTGGGAAAGATATGAAAAATAATAATATAAATTACGCAAGCAAGAAATAATAATAATAATAATAATAATAATAATAATAATAATTGAAAACATATTGTCCAGTAAGAAAAATATATTAACAATTAAATTCAACAAAAAATACTTATTAGACGAGTCCATAACCACTGTTATGTTTTGAGAAATGAAAAAAATTCGACCGTCCATCAAATCATGCTTGATTTTATAATTTATCAAGACATTTAATTATAAATCTTACATTAATATCTTTTTCTTTTTTGTCATGTAGGTATATGTGTGTATCAATTCTTACTTTCATAATTTGCTTATTTATGACAAGAAATAAAAAGATCATTTAAGACTTAATTTAAGCATTACAATACAAAAGGCAAAATGAGTATAAGTTGGAAATTTTTTTTCTCTCAGCTCAATTTAAGAAAAGAGTCGTTCAGAATAACCGCACCCATATGCAAAATAATAATATTTGCATATATCTTGTGAGAGCCAGTTTAACATGTAATTGTGTCTTCTGAAGGAGGCATATTTGTAAAATTCCAAAAAGGAATAGATTTACAATTTGAAGCAAAATATTATTAAACTGACAGGTAGTTGGTACTGCGACAGAGATGGAAACTATTCTTAAATAATAAATAAATGAGCTTCTTCACTCATCGAGTCATAGGTATATGAATCATATAATGATACATAGAAAACTTATATTTACAATTTTATCATTTTGTAATATGTAACAACAAAAGATATGATTAAAAGAAAATAATCTTTTTTCTCTTTATTATCACTCTGGTATTTATATAATTAAATAACATTTATGTCAAATATATTATATTATATCTAGAGAAACCGTTATATTAATGAACTTATTATTAGTTTAGTTGATTTTTCTATAAATGGAGAAGAATAAAAGCATCATATGGAGCTCCTCCTTTTATTGTCTCCTTTTCCTAATTTATGTCTGCCTCTTTTGGCATAGAGATTGAAGAAATATATTCCTTTATCATAGTGCAATCATTTATGTCGACCTTTTGGACTTTGGTACAGAGATAAGTTCAAGATCTTGCTTTTTATAGTGAAATAATTCTAATATCAATTTATCAAAAAGAAAAACTAATAATTCTAATATCCCAAAATGCTTTATATTATACATAAGAGTCTTCATTCCGATTCAATTTTTTGACAATTGATGCCAAAATGAAATGAACAATACTGCATAAAATCTAAGTATGTATGGGGCAATGCATACTTTGCTTTTTTTTTGTTTGACTATTCAATAGCTCCGATATGTCAAATTTGTTCCAAATATCTTTATTAGCATATATTTATATATACTATTTTCAATGTTTTAACCGAATAAATTGAATTCATATTCAGTCCATCTGATTCAGCTTTTTTTTAATTTATAAATTTTCTTCAGTATTTATAGTATATATGCCCAGTATTTAAACCAAATAAAATTAGGCTTGTCCAACTTTTCAGTTTGGTTGAACCTGACGGACCGATTGATAAGATGACTATTTATCATTGTGAAATGAATTGAACATATCTGTGTCTAAATATAGGATTATAAGGAAAAAAAATGGGCCCATTAAACTTTTGCTTTTGTTTAAAAAAGGGGTAAAAGATCCATAAATCAAGAACCTAGAATGAAAAGTTCATTACTTCATGAAAATGGAGACCATGAACTTTAAGCATGGAAAAAAGATGCACATTAACACACACAAGGCCAATAATGACAATGTAATGCAATTTTATTGAGTACTGTTGATTGACATAGGTAAGGTAAATTGAACCAACATAAAATATATAAAGGCTATGAAACAAAAACTTAAAAACATTCACCTAACCAAATATCAAGTATTTCAAGGGTTTGAAACAAATTACTCCAACTCTTCTAGGGCAAAAATATCATTTTTAGAAATGAGGAGCCTAATCCAAGAATTACAATCAGGAGAATCCTGAATCTAATTTCTGAAGTAAATTTCAAGGAGAGAACTGCCCAACTGGATAGGGTTAATTTGGGGCTGGAAAATAAGAGCCTAATGCTCAATTACTTTGTTGGTTTGATGGGACAGAGATGAAATTGGTGGAAATGGAGTCGGATATATTATAAAGAGCAAGTCTGTTAAGTGGGTGGGTCTGAAAGAAGTTCACTCTCAATCAGTGCTTCAAAACAGAATGCTTAGCACTTAAAGAGGCCATGACTTGTATGGGAACAAGGTTTAGGAATTTTTCCTGTACCTTTTATTTGGATAACTTAGAGCCGGTGAAAACCTTGAATGAAGTTTCAGACCCCAATCTTATTCAGTTATCCAATTGGACAGCAGTCCAAGATGCAATGGAATGTGTATTGTGGAAAATGAAGGTAAAAGACCCCACTTCTATATTTTGTGGAAGAGAAAAGAATAAAAGAAGCTCATAATTTGGCAAATTTAGCAAGAACATTGAAATGTCAGTATGAGGACTGTATTTTACCTCATATATAAGGTTGTTGGAGCTTATTTCGAGGGCATTTCATTTTGCCCTGTAATATTTAGGTTTAGAACTTGGGTTGTGTTTTCAGTTTTTTGCTCCTAGTTTTCTTGTAGTTTTTCTTTTCCTTTCTTTTAGTGGCAAGTCTGATGTATATATAGTCTGTAATATTTGGTACTTCTCTTAAGTAATGAAAGTATACCTACGGGTCTTAATAAAAAAAAAAATTCCATACACTAACCACCCAATTTGATGATTTTTAACATCGAACTAAAAGTAAAAAACGCATAGACTAGGATAAAACAATTTTGCTACATTACTAGATATATTTTGGCCCGAATCAAGCTTTTGCTTTTTCTTCCTCCTTTTCACTCTTGAATTTTTGTATCTTCTTTTTCTCCCTTGAGGAATCCTGAAATGAAAGCCAATCAGCTCACCGTTGGCCTTTAAGCTGGCTCCATCTCTTTTGGAATTTTAACGGTTATAATTTTCAAAAATTGTAAGGGGCGATTTGTGTAAAAAGACCTGGAGAGAATATATTATTCCTTTGAATCTCAAAAAAAAAAAATATATATATATATTATTCCTTTACATGATTGCTTTGCTTGTGCTGCTCTTTGTGAAACTTTCTTTTTTCATCATTATGTTTGATTTAAATCTTTGCTCAATTAGCCGTTGAATTAATTTAAACATCGTTTAAAAACAAATAAACTTTAAGCAAATAAGTGTAATTTAAAACATGTTCTGCTAGTAATTTTTGAATAAATGAAAGTATAAAGAAGATTACTTCACAAAACAATACTTATCTACTACACATTATTAAGCTCGCATTTATATTACTCTAATTGTTACAAACTAACTGCTACACTTCCAATCGAAATATCTAAACTGACAAATATTACTCTTATTTGACTCTAACTAAACCAAACTAATCCCAGCCAAATATCACACCCGATTAATACTGTACCTCACTTCAACTTTGACAAACAGTAACTGCAATAAAAAGCTTCTCCTTAAAAAACAAATGTAATTCTGTTTGAACTGCACAAATAGAATTATTCTAATCTCAATCTGTCCATTAAATTACAAACTATATCATCAAACTGCTCTCGATATGTCAAGACAAAAGAAAAAAAGACGACGGAAGAGGGCGATTCTACAGGCAACAACAACGACCGTCACTCAAGCGAGCTCCCCTGACGAAAGAGATGTCTCCTCGAGCTCAGCTGGAGATTTCCATGAGGTTCGAACATGTGAGAGAATCCGAATTCCGAAGGATGGAAAGCGATACAGTTCTTACAAAAATCCCAACTCATCCCCCCCCCCCCCCCCCCCCCCCCCCAACACACACACAAACTCCTGTATCTTCGCGAGAGACGAGACTGACTTTCCCTCCCAAACAAAAACCCTTTTCAACCATGAGCAACATTCACTCATCTCTACTGAAAGTCCCATATTTTCTTCTGAAATAAAAAATGGATTTTCATGTCCATTTTGTGTTAGCAGTTCCTACAGAAATTATATGAATGTTATTCAATCACATAAGTTGTCTTTTAAATCGACTTTTAGCTTTCTATGTGATCATAAATTATGAAGCATGTTAAGATCACATTCACAACGTCTGATTTTTCACACTGTTTTGGATTCTCGTTTGTTTTGTGTTTTAGCTGATAATCTTTAGCTAAACTAATACAAAACAAATAATTAAATAGTTAGATCCCATGCAAAATGAGGCTTTTAGCCTTTTTACGTTGTGAAAAAGGCTATTTTTTGTATGAATAATCATAAGAAATTGATTTTTTTAGTCATGAGTCATGCAAATGAGGCTTCTCTACCGTCTGTCTTCATGTATTTCCTACAAGAAATACATTATATATGATCTGAAAAATTAGTATCATCCATTATATATTATGTTAGGAACCGAGACGCAACAGCAAACACAGAAAGCAAGACACAAGAACAAAAAGATATTTTTACGTGGAAACCCTAAGGAGGGTAAAAACCACGGCCGCCGGCACTCAAACTTTCTTTATACTTGGAGAAATAGAAAATACAATACAATTGTTTGTGATTGAATAAAACTCTACCCCTACCCCTCTATTTATAGGATAGTCATACCTAATATAAGGAAATAACCCAAGGAATTATTGCCCCAATTAACACCTAATACATGAAAATACAAATATAAGGAAATAAATATATTTCCAATTCCAATTGTCATTTATGGAAATAAGTCATGGAGAGCAAATATGGAGAACTTTCTTATCTCCTGCCGGGTTTCCTTTTTTTACGGTATCCAGAGTTTTCCTGAAGTCTCCACACAAAACAATCTCCCACTTGGAGACTTCATAATGACATAAATCCTTTGCATTAAATCCATTCTCCTTTCTCCCCTGTATCTTTCTTGAGCCCGGCGACATGCTCCCACTGACTCACTCGACCAACCCCACTGAGGCAGCGCACAGCCTCAGCTTGTCGATCGGGACTTCCTTGGTCAACTGTCTGGGACCCTGTTTTAGACCGTATAAGCTTTTCTCGAGCTTATACGCTAGACCCTCCTTTCCCGGGGTCTCGAAACCTTCAGGCTGCACCATACAGATGTCCTCCTCCAAATCGCCATGGAGAAACGCCGTCTTGACATCCATCTGCTCGAGGTGCAAATCTTCGGCCGCTACAATACTTAACACCGTACGAATGGTTGTTAACTTCACCACCGGCGAGAATAACTCTGTGTAGTCAACTCCTTCTTTCTGTAGGAATCCCTTTACTACCAATCTCGCCTTGTACCGCTTGTTGTCAACTGGTTCATCCTTTATCCGATAAACCCACTTGTTTTGTAGCGCCTTCTTGCCATCTGGTAACCAGGTCAATACCCAAGTATTGTTCTTTCCGAGAGACTCAATCCCATCTCTCATTGCACGCTCCCACTTGACAGAATCTCCCGTCTCTACCGTCTCATGGTAGTCCTCAGATTCGTCATTTGACCTATCCTTGTAGTAGCGTGACCCATCTTGGACCGAAGCTGGTCCCCACAAATCGTTCTGCACCAAGTCTAGCTTCCCCGTCTTGAGTTCTCGTCCGACAGTCAAAAAACTAACCCGTTTTTCCTTGCCGAGCACGCAGTTCTCACAGAAACCGATTTCTACCGATTTCACCTTGGGTAACAAACTCTTTGAAGCCAGCACTTGCAGTCCTTTGTGACTGATATTACCGAGCTGATTATGACAAAATATCGGCTCGGTTGTCGCTCCCGGAACCGCTAACAAATCTCCCTTATTTTCCGTGAGATAAAGGGTTCCTATTTTTGCACCCTTCGCTACAACCATTGCACCCTTTACAATCTTCCACAATCCATTCCCAAACACGGTTTTGTAGCCCTCACTATCCATCTGCCAAATGGATATCAAGTTCTTCTTTAAACCCGGAATATATCGAACTCCCCGCAAAGTCCATCTAAATCCGTTACTCGATTTTATTTGGACATCGCCCATGCCTGATATGCATAGCGGTTTCCCATCCGCTAAGTACATTTTTCCAAATTCTCCAGATTTAAAATTCAAAAACTTATCCTTCTGTGAGGTAGAGTGGAAGGATGCGCCTGAATCCAGAACCCATGACTCGATATGGTTGTCGATGCATAGAACTAAGGCATCGTCCAAATCCTCCTCAGTGGCGGAATTTGCGGAACTTGTTTCCGCCCTTTTCTCCTTTCTTGGGGATTTGCAGTCCCTTTTCATGTGGCCCTTTCTACTACAGTTCCAACACTCCAACTCGCTGCGACCTCTTGACTTGGATCGTCTGTGGTTGTTGTTTCTCTGACCCCCATGACTCTGACTCTCCACATTCAAGGCTGAACTCATGGAACCCGAGGTTTCGCTCCGCTCCCTTCGCCGAATATCCTCGTTCAGGATGCGGTCTCGTACCTCCTCAAAAGTCAGATCCTCCTTGCCGCCGATAACGTCTACTGTCGTCGACCAACTTTCCGGCAATGATGACAACAACATAAGAGCCTTCGTCTCTTCACCCAGGTTTAATTTAAACGAGTCTAACTGGTTTGAAATAACCTGAAAAGAGTTCAGATGCTCGGCCACAGATCCGTCTTCCGCCATCTTCAGATAGAAAAGACGGCGCATCAGATGCAGCTTGTTTAATGAAGATGGCTTCTCGTACGTGTTGGATAGTGCCTTCATGATTCTAAAACCCGTCGTCTCCTTCGCCACATTGAACGCCACGTTCTTGGCTAAGGACAATTGTATGTAGCTTAGCGCCTTGCGGTTCATCTTCTTCCATGCATCAGCGGTGATCCCTTCTGGCTTCATTTCGAGTAGCGCATCTTCTAGATCCTTCTGGCAGAGCAACGCTTCTGTTTGCATCTTCCAATAGCTGAAGTCTCGCCCGTCGAACCGACCCACCGACACCTTGCTCTCGTCCATCGCTCGTCTATGTATCACCTCCTCGTTCGCACTCAAAGGGAATTTTCTTCGAACCTTGGCTCTGGTACCACTTGTTAGGAACCAAGACGCAACAGCAAACACAGAAAGCAAGACACAAGAACAAAAAGATATTTTTACGTGGAAACCCTAAGGAGGGTAAAAACCACGGCCGCTGGCACTCAAACTTTCTTTATACTTGGAGAAAGAGAAAATACAATACAATTGTTTGTGATTGTTGGAATGAATAAAACTCTACCCCTACCCCTCTATTTATAGGATAGTCATACCTAATATAAGGAAATAACCCAAGGAATTATTGCCCCAATTAACACCTAATACATGGAAATACAAATATAAGGAAATAAATATATTTCCAATTCCAATTGTCATTTATGGAAATAAGTCATGGAGAGCAAATATGGAGAACTTTCTTATCTCCTGCCGGGTTTCCTTTTTTTACGGTATCCAGAGTTTTCCTGAAGTCTCCACACAAAACATATTATACTTACCACTTCCTCATATAAAAAAGCTTTGCCATTATTGAGGTTTGAGGCATCAAATGAACAAAACTAACAAGAAAGTGGGGAAAAAATATGTGTTACAAAATTGAAAATAACTACTAAATTTATTTAATGGGATGTCGGAGTAAACTGAATTTGTTATGCTTTTTCATTTTGTTGAGCCATTATTTTTATTCCCGTTTAATTGGGTTGTAGAATGTCGGTGATGTGTAGGTGATTAAGCAGATGATGAGAATGTTTTCTGTAAACTTTAAGCAATTAAGTGTAAGTTAATACATTCTCTGTTAGTAATTTTTGAATAAATAAAATTATAAATAAGATTATTTCATAAAACAATACGTATCTTCTTCACGTAATTAAGCTCACTATATCCTTTTACAAACTAATTGTTATTGTTACACTTCCACTTGAAAATCCAAACTGAATTTTTTTTTTTTTCGAAATTCAACCCATATTTAATGAATTGAGAGCTTTTGCTAAATATGTGCATTTGCCGGGTATTGAACCCATAATCTCTTGCGACACATACAACATGCTTTACCAACTAAACTACGAGTCATTTGTAATAAAGAGGTTCAACTTTAACTGTCTTATTTGACTCTAAACCAAATAATGCCAGCCAAATATCACACCTGATTAACACTGTACCTCAGTTCAATTTATAAAACAGTAATTGCAATAAACAGGTTTTCCTTGAAAAAAATGTAATTCCGGTTGAATTGCAAAATAGATTTATTCCAATCTAAATTTGTCCATTAAATTACAAACTAAAAACTGCTCTGAATCAACACGCTTTCAAATCAAGAACGGCGGTCCAAACCAAATTTCATTTTGCTTACTCCTACAGAGAAATCAAATCAAGAGAAACCAAGCACCCAATTTATTCAGCACACAAACACAACAATAAATTCACTAAAACCAATCAAATATTCTTCTAATATCACGCCTCAATTTAATCCTTCAAAAACCGAGAGAACCAATGGGCCGAAGCCTTTGGATGTCTCGAGAGTCCGTTTTTATAGTCTACATAAACAAGTCCGAACCGTTTTGTGTAACCTTGAGCCCATTCAAAATTATCCAAAAAACTCCACGCAAAATATCCTCTCACATCCACTCCATCTCTGTTTGTAAATACAGCAAAATATATAATAACGAAATAAATAGGGAAAAATTTCAAATAAAAAACTAAACTTCTGAATATTTAAAAAACCCTCATTTTTTAGATTCCCTCAAAAGTCAAACCGCTCTATAAAGTGCTTTGATTTTGTTTATATGGTGGTTTGAGGAAATCTCAAAAGTGAGGGGATGTGCTAGAATACTCAGAAAAGATAGGGGTTTTGAAAAAAATTCTAAATAATAAATGTTTAGATTAAGATAAATGAATCTGTTTTTACCTGATTGCTTGTGAAACTGCACCAACGTAGCCTTTGAAATAACTGACTCTTTTTTGGTCATTTAGTTTTTCATTCAGTTCTAGTTTTTCTATTTCACTATCTTCTTCATCCATTCCTGCGATTTTTATTTTTTAGAAAAGAATGAATTTGAATCTTAAATTGACTCGAGAAAAACTTTAAAATTTCCAAATAGACTCACTTTTCAACTTTATTCTCAAACTAACTCATGATGGGCTTTGAAAATCCAATATTTTCTTTATTTTGATACTTATTTCTATTGAAAGTCCGATATATTTTTCTAAAAAAACAATGGATTTTCAAGTCTATTTTGAGTTATTTTAATAAGAATAAATTAGTATTCTATATTTTATATCATCAAAAAAAAGTACTATCATATATTCTGGATACATGTAAGGTGAAAAAAATTATAGAAAACACTTTGAGCAGATGGAGTCATGGACATAGGAACCAAATTCTAAAGTTGGTTTCTAAAAAAAACAGCAAATTTTTCAGCGCTAGAGAAATTATATGAATGTGATTCAATCACATAAGTAGCCTTTTAATCAACTTTTAGCTTTTTATGTAATCATAAATTATGAAGCATGTTAAGATCATATTCATAATGTCTGATTTTTCCACACTGTTTGGATTCTCATTTGTTTTGTATTTCAGGCTAAACTAATCCAAAACAAATAATAAAATAGTTATGTCCCATGCAAATGAGGCTTTAGCCTATTTACATTGTGAAAAGAAGAAGGCATTTTTTGTTTTAGTGATCATAAGAAATTGATTTTTTGTCATGAGTCATGCAAATGAGACTTCTACCTTATTCCTTCATCTATTTCCTACAAGACATACATTATATATGATCTGAAAAATTAGTCATCCATTTCATATGACACTTCAAACTTGCTAATATAAAAAGCTTTGCGAATATTGAGCTTTGAAGCATCAAAACTAGTAAGAAAGTGGGGAAAAAAATATGCATTATGAAATCGAAGATAATTACTGAATTTCTTTAATGGATGTCGGAGAAAACTGAATTTGTTATGCTATTTTATTTTGTTGAGACATTATTTTTATTCTTCGTCATCTCATATGAAGAAACATATGTCAGAAAATAGAAGTACCTTAGCCGAAAAAATTAATGAAATATTAGCAAATAACAAATTAGAAATTTAATATGGTTCTGAAACCAGCATTCATTCATCATCAGGAGCTCCATGGGGACTCATTGTAAATTAGGTGAATCCTTCGATATGATGGTGCATTATACTTTTTGACATTTCATAGTATAAAATATAATTAATATTAATAGTATTAAAATTATATGATTGAGAGATGAAATTTCTTTTATCGTAATTGGTTAAATAAACAAAATTATTTCTTTGTTTAGATTTGAGAATAGTAATTTCAATTCTACATTATAATATTAACTTATATATAATTTTGTAAAATAAACATAAAATTAATCATGCTTAAAAATATACTTAATATATCTTATATTTTCAGTAACATAGGTCTATATTCTATATAAATTAAATTGAGAAGTATGAATGATAATAACCATGTTATACGTCTATAAATTATGTAAAATTGAAATTGTTATTTGGAAGTTTTGCTGGAGTGTGAATTTTATTATGTCTTAAATAAAATGTGATGTAGACAAAATCTCCCAATGTAAAAAACATCATTAATTTTATTCACTTTGTAAAATATGAGTAATATTAGGTAATAAATTATAGTAACATCAACATAGATTTATAAGTTTATGTTAGTTAATAATATTTTTTAAATGATATTAATTAATGTTAGATAAAGTGTGATAATATTTATATCTTGACTACTAAATAGTTTCACAAAATACCAAAAAGATGTTTGTTTTATTAATTGCGGTAGTAAGCCTTGAAAATCTTGATGACACGTGTCAAACCTTGATGACATTCATCTAACTTTAAAGAAATGTAGTAATGTGTAGAGTTGGTTAGTTTGAGAATTTTGAAATTGTGTTGGATTGGTTTGAGGATCATACAATAAAAAAAAATCAAGGAAATACAGAAAAGAAATAAGTTCAGATTAAAATATTAAAAGAAAAATAAATAACATTTTCAGTTACGTATATTTTGGGATTGTTGTACTTTTTTGTGATATAATTGAGAGTTTTCCAAATAGATTCACTTTTCAACTTTATTCTCAAACTAACTCATGATGGACTTTGGAAGTCCAATATTTTCTTTATTTTGCTACTTATTTCTTCTGAAAGTCCGATATTTTTTTCTTAAAAAACTAATTGATGATCATGTCCATTTTGAGTTAGTTGAATAAGAATAAACAAATATTTTATATCATCACAAAAGTTGGTCTCTAAAAAAAACAGTAAATTAGTCAGTTGCTACAATATGAATGTGAGACTTTGGAAGTCCAATATTTTCTTTATTTTGCTACTTATTTCTTTCTGAAAGTCCGATATTTTTTTCTAAAAAAACTAATTGATGATCATGTCCGTTTTGAGTTAGTTGAATAAGAATAAACAAGTATTCTATATTTTATATCACCACAAAAGTTGGTTTCTAAAAAAACAGTAAATTAGTCAGTTGCTACAATATGAATGTGATTCAATCACTTATGTAATCTTTCAAATCAACTTAAATTATGAAGCATGTTAAGATAATATTCACAAAGTCTGCTTTTTCCACAATGTTTGGATTCTCGTTTGTTTTGTGTTTTAGCTGATAATATTGAGCCCACAAAACAAAGAATAAAATAGTTATGTCCCATGCAAAATGAGGGTTTAGCCTTTTTACGTTGTGAAAAAGGCATTTTTTGTATGAATGAGCATAAGAAAATGATTCATGCAAATGAGGCATCATCTATTTCCTATAAGACATACATTATATATGACCTGAAAAATTGGTATCATCCATTATATATGATACTTAAGACTTCCTCATATAAAAAAGCATTGCCATTATTGAGCTTTGAGACATCAAATGAACAAAACTACTAAGAAAGCGGGGAAAAAATATGCATTACAAAGTTGAAGATAACTACTTAATTTCTTTAATGGGATGTCGGAGAAAACTGAATTTGTTATGCTCTTATGTTTTGTTGAGCCATTATTTTTATTTTTCCTTATCTCCTATTTAAAGAAGCCGAAGAAAAGTTCAAAGTACCTTAACCGGGAAAAAAAAATTAAATATTAGCAAATAACAAATAAGAATTTTAATATTGCTTTTGAAAACAACTTTCATTCACCAAGTAAAACTGAGCAACACGCGGATTCATTATAAACTATATGAATCCTTTGGTTCACTTCAAATTATAAATTTTATATTTTATAGTATCAAGTATAATTAATAGTATTACAATTATACAAGTTAAGATGAAAGTTTTTTTATGGTAATTGATTAAATACGAAATTGTTTCTTTGTTTAGATTTGAGAATAGTCATTTCAATTATATTACTGAGTTATGAATAATTTTGTAATACAAATATGAAATTAATCATTCTTAAAAATATATTTAATATATCTTATATATTATATAAATTAAATTGAGAAGTACTAATGGTAATTACCATGTTATACGTCTATAAATTATGTAAAATTGAAATTGTTATTTGGATGTTTACCAGAAATGAGAATTTTATTATGCCTTAAATAAAATGTGATGTAGACAAAATTTCCTATTACTAAAAACATCGTTAATTGGCTAATATTATTATACATAAACTGCTATTTATTCAGTTTGTAAAATATGAGTAATATTAGGTAATGAATTACAGTAACATCAACATAGATTTATAAGTTTATGTTAGTTAATAATATTTTTTTAAATGATATTAGTTAATGTTAGATAAAGTATGATAATATTTAAATTTTGACTACTAAATAGTTTCACAAAATAACAGAAAGATGTTTGTTTTATTAATTGCAGTAGTAAGCCTTGAAAAACTAACGGGTGATGTGCAAGGGTTTGGATTTAGTATATTTTATTTTATTTTGTGTTTGGATTTATTTTCTTTCATCCAACTTTAAAGAAAAGTAGTTACGTGTGGAGTTGGTTAGTTTGAGAATTTTGAAATTACTTTGGGTTGGTTTCAGGATCATACAATGAAAAAAATAAAGGAAATACATAAAAGAATAATTTCAGATCAAAATATTAAAAAAAATACCATTTTCAGTCACGTATATTTTGGGATTGTTGTATTTTTTCGCGATATAATTGAGAGTTTTCCTTATGCCCCAAGGCACTATGTATAACCACGAAGAAGCAGCCTGTAAATAAATTCAAATATCCTCTTAATTAAACAATATAATGTTCATTAAATAAACTGTAAAATTAAGAAACAGATATAATTCGATAAATTCTATTACCCTATCTCCAATGGCTTCACCACTCCTCAATTTCTCTGAACAACAGAATTAAATAACAGTATTAGTCACAAATTAAGTACATCAAATATATCAATTTTGCTAATATAAATACAAACTTGGTACTGGAGTAGGAAACCTACCTATCCTCTCCATTTCCTGTACTTGGTAGAAATGAATATCATCTACATTCTTCGCATCAGCAATGAATCTTGAAGTATAATGATTCAATCCAATAAAATCAATCGAATTTTTAAGCATTTCTTTTTCTTTCTCAGAAAAATTTGGGAGATGATCTCGCAATCTTTCTCTCATGCTCTCGGGATAATCGCCAAAATATATCGGATCCAAATACCTTCATTAAAAAATTAAAATAAAAAACATTAAATCTTATAAAACAAAAGTTTAAAAAAAAAATAAAGTAAACAGACCAGCCGAGTTGAAAATCAAGGCGTCTTTTAGTTGCAATTTGATCTTCAATTTTATCAGAAAGTGACTCGGCCCATTCACAATCCAGCACTAACCCTACTTCACCTCCTTGTATATTCTACATCAATAAACATAAAATCAACACATAAATAAAAGCTGAAAAACTTAAATAAAAGCCCTACATTACGACGAAATTGCAAGAAAACCCCAGCATTATTGGAAATTGTAAAAAAAAACCTACATTACTGCCAAAATTGCAACAAAAAAGTCCTACACTTTTGTCAAATAATCAGTGTAGAAAACTAATGGTGTTAGTGGTAACTAAAGGTAGGGGCTTGCTTTTTCGCGAATTTCTTTTATACATTTACAATTTTGAGATTTTGCAAGGGCCAAAATGAAGAATTACACCCCTTAAATTTCTCTTTATACACATTATAAGCTAAATTTCTCTTTTGACATGATATTTCTCAATAATATTAAATGCACGATATATGAAATAAAATAAAATAAAATAAAATAAAACAAAATAGAAATGATATAAAAACTGAATCAACGTGTATTTAATTTTATTAAGTTCTGAACACACATTGAAGGCTGAACACGATATTTATCAACTACTTAACATTTCAGGGTCCAGATGAAAAAATTACACACCTTAAACTTCTCTTTATACACGTTGTAAGCTTTCGCATGTGCCAAGATCTGATAATGCGCGGCCAGGAAAATGTCGTAATCGGAATTCCCGCATTTTCCAGGGGCAAAAATGCCATTTCCGTACCCGTTCACAGCCGTCTGAAGCGGCTCGTTGATCGTGATCCAGCACTTCACTCTGTCGCCGAATCTCGCGAAGCATGCTTCTGCGTATAACGCGAAACAGTCCCTGTAAAAGTGAGGATTTTGGGAATTAGGCCTTGGTTGTTATAATTTGGGATTTTGCGAGTAACCCTCTGTGGTTATGCTTACATCGGGAAAAAAAAGCACCATTATCGGAAAAATGGTCCCTCTAAACGTGCCGTTTTGTAAAACTAGACCTTGTTTGTTATTATTTGGGATTTGCAAAAAAGCCCCTGCGTTATGCTTAAATTGGAAAAAAGCCTCTCAATTATTGGAAAAATGGTCTCTGTAAAAGTGCCGTTTCGCACAAGTAATTATTTACTACTGTTTACTGTATGGGATTGTTGTATATAATGAAAGGGGAATTTGCAGAAACGTCACTGTGTTATGCTTAAATTGCAAAAAATAACTCCATTATTGGAAATTGTGAGAAAAAAATTCATGCTTTATGCTTAAATTGGAAAAAGAAAAACCTTTGTTATTGGAAATTGTGAAAAAGCCCCTCTATTCTTTAGTAAATTGCAAAAAAAAAGAACTATTGTTTGTTAAGATCTAACAATGTTAGTTTAGTCATCGTAATCGCTCTAGTTAATGTTTTTGAATGAAATTAACTTTATTTTGAGAGTTGAAAAAGATTAGAGGGGCTTTTTTGAAATTTCCAATAATCGAGGTTTCTTTTCAATTTAAGTATAATGCAGGGGCTTTTTGTAAATTCCTATGTTATATAATAATATGGTAGTCAAAACTTACACAATCTTTTCGGATAACCAACCGCCCATTGTATTGTGTAGATTATAAGGTAAGTCCCAGTGATATAAAGTCACATAAGGCTGAATACCTGTGCATGAAATAAAAAATATATTTATTATTTAAAAATTAAAATAAATATGTAATTTATCAATTAAATATTTACCTTTTTCTAGCATGAAATCGATTAAGTTATTGTAAAACGCGACTCCCTCCTCATTAATATTAGTTCCCAAACCGTCTACAAATAAAGGATTAAATAAATGTAAATTTACTGAATGGATTTCGTATTTAACTTAACAATATTTCCTAAAATACATGAATAAAAGTGGATTATTAAATTAATTAAGTTTGATATACCAGGAAATATACGAGCCCATGATAGAGAAAACCTGTAAGCACTAAACCCTAATTCGGCCATTAACTCAATATCTTCCTGCACAAAATCAGAAAAATAATATTATTTCAATGAAATAAATAATAATATTAATTTATGCAACAAAAAGAAATTTAATTTATTTCATAAATTGTAAATTACTAACCTTGTAACGGTGATAATGATCTACAGCCACTTCACCACTGCTTTGATCCTTTATATTTTCTGTTATTTGTAATAAGGTGATAATTAGATTAACAAGATCTGGTAAATGGAATTCAAAATATTAAGAGTGTAAATAAGAAACATAATTATGAAAAGAACCTTTATTTTCTGAGAAAATATCCCAAATGCTCTCTCCTTTGCCTCCCTCTTTTCTTGCTCCTTCAATCTAAAAAATGTAAAATGTAAAAACAATACAATTTTTACTTTTATTGTTTCTTTTCTTTAATCTCTGTAAATTAATTGCTTATATTTGAGGGTCTGGAAATAATTTGATGTCTAAACATCAATTTAAGACAAATAAATCCAATAAAAAAAAACCCAACAACTGAATGGTTTCTTTCTTTGCAATTTCAGACAATTTAGGGCTGTTATTGCAATTAAAGCAGGGTCTCTTTGTATGCATCTCCACAAAAATACACTACACAGTTTAAAAAAACATTTATAACTTTTAATTTCAACAATCATCGATCTAATCTAAGATTCAATTTCATGATGTCAAAACACGGGAGGCTCAAGTTGCAAAATGCAACATTTTGAAGGACCAAATCGGGTAATTGACCTGGTAAGCTGACGTGGCGACGCCAAAGACGAAATCCTTGGGGAAATCGCTTCTAGAAACTTCCTGGCCGATCTCATTCTCCATTAGTGAAGCAAAATAGAAACTTAGAAAGGAATAAATGGTGGTTTGATTGAGATTAATTAGAAGAAGGTATGAGCAGTGAGAGAGAGATGGTAATAATTAGAAAAACAGTTGAATAGAAAAAGGGATAAAAATGGCAAATTTGTATCACATGGCAATGTTTTTTTCTTTTCTTCCAACAAGCCGGAAGGACATCACATGGAACTATGGATGTGTTTTAACTTTTTCCATTAACAAATGGTATATTAACTATTTATTGATTCTGTTAATAATTTTATTTTACCAAACCATTTTTATAAAGAGAAAAGATAATTAATTAAGGGACCCAATGCTGCACGACGGATTTTTCTGTAGTGTAACATACTCAAAAAAAAAGTAAGTTGAGATAAATAAATAATATATAAAATTAAACAAATAGTATATAAGATTCATGTTATTTTAGAAGAGATAAACATTATATACGTAAAATAATGAAATAGTATATAGAAAACAAAAAATATATTGAAAAGCGAAAAAAAAATAGTATACCGTCGAGTTTTAGATGTGCACAAACTCATTGCATTTTCAGATTTCCCATTAACAAATGATACAATCACCTACTCATAATAATTTTGTTACCATTTTATGCATATGATGAGATCCAAAAGAGACTATTATATGCTAGAAAGTAGGGTCTTCATGGTTGGATAGATTGGGATTTTTTTGACAAAAGTTAAAAATGAGTTTAAAAAAACGTTTTGACATGACCTAACTCATAACATTTTTGAAGTAACTAGGAGAATTTCTGCACTCCGCTGTGATTTTTGTCATTTTTATTGTTTAATAATTAATACATTAAATTTATCTTATGAATTAATAATCATAAAAAGTCTATATAAATTATCTCAAGAAACAACTTATAACAGAATAAACAATGAATAATTCATATTTTTGTTAGAAATTATCTCTGAATCAAATAAGATTTATATAAGTCATAATAAAAAATATGTAATACTGACATAAAATTATAATTCAACAAATTTAAACTTTGTTTTCTCATCGATGCGATATTTAAAAAAAAATAAAGTACAAAATAACCTTTTTATAAATTGATTAAAATTCCATCATTATTTTCACAACACTAAATTCGTATTTCTCACAATTTATATCATATAAAAAAATTTGGTTGTTGATCTCACACTTAGATGTTAATCTCTCAGTTGAAAATTTAATTATGTACTTCTTATACAAACATCATTTGTATCTTGATGTATCATAATTGTAAGCACCTATAAGATTAAAAAAAATAGATAAATCATGTTTTTATTACAGTCTTGAGTCATAATGTCATATGTCATGGTGATATTCAATCCAGTCGATTGAAGACATAAGATATTGAAAGTTATTATGGGAAAATATAATGGTGTGTTCGAAAGTATAACAATTGAGGTCTTGAATGAAAGATCTCATCATCCTTGTTATATTTTTCATTTTTTTAACAAAAAATTGAGCTATTTAAAAACCATATTTTGAAAGAAAACTTGGGAAAAAAAATTACCTGAGAGAGAGACACACACACATGGAACCCACATTCTTTTTTTTGGAAAATGATTTATTTATTTTCTTTTTTTTAATTATTTGAGTGAGAGAAATAGAGGGCCCGCATTTTTTTTGTGAAAATTATTAATCTATTTTTTTTATTTACTTGAGGGAGAGAGAAAGAGAGTGACACATGAGACCCACATTTATTATCTTTTTTTTTTTGATATATCATTATTTTTATTTTTTTATTTAGGAATGAGTCATAATGTCATCTAACATGGTGATATTCAATCCAGTCGATTGAATACATGAGATATTGAAAGTCATTATGAGAAAACATAATGGTGCGCTCGAAAGTATAACAATTGAGATCTTGAATGAAAAATCTCATCATCCTTGTTCTATTTTCCATTTTTTTCACAAAAAATTGAGCTACTGAAAAACCATATTTTGAAAGAAAATGTTGGGAAAAAATTACCTGAGAGAGAGAGACACACATGGAGCCCACATTTTTTTTATGGAAAATGATTTATTTATATTTTAATTATTTGACGGAGAGAGAAAGGGAGGGCCCTGATTTTTTTTTTTAAATTATTAATATATTTTTTATTTACTTGAGGGAGAGAAAGAGAGTGACACATGAATCCCACATTTTTTTTTGATAAGTCATTATTTTTTTTTATTTTTATTTAGGAATGAGTCATAATGTCATTTGACATGGTAATATTCAATCCAGTCGATTGAAGACACGAGATATTGAAAGTCATTATGAGAAAACATAATGGTACGTTCGAAAATATAACAATTGAGATCTTGAATGAAAGATCTCATCATCCTTATTCTATTTTTTATTTTTTTCACATAAAATTGAGATATTGAAAAATCATATTTTGAAAGAAAAAGTTGGGAAAAAATTACCTGAGAGAGAGAGTCACATGGAGCCCACATTCTTTTTTTTTTTTGAAATGATTTATTTATTTATTTTTAATTATTTGAGAGAGAGAGAAAGAGGGCCCACATTTTTTTTTAATTATTAATCTATTTTTTTTTTATTTACTTGAGGGAGAGAGGAAGAGAATGACACATGAGACCCACATTTTTTTTTGATAAATCATTATTTTTTTTATTTTTATTTAGGAACGAGTCATAATACCATCTCACATGGTGATATTCAATCATGTCGATTGAAGACACGAGATATTGAAAGTCATTATGAGAAAACATAATGGTGCGTTCGAAAGTATAACAATTGAGATATTGAATGAAAAATCTTATCATCCTTGTTCTATTTTTTATTTTTTCACAAAAAATTGAACTACTGAAAAAACATATTTTGAAAAAAAAAATATTGGGAAAAATTATCTCAGAAAAAGAGACACATGGAGCCCACATTCTTTTTTTTTTGGAAAATGTTTTATTTATTTATTTTTTTTAATTATTTGAGGGTGAGAGAAAGAGAGGGCCCACTTTTTTTTTGGAAATCATTAATCTATTTTTTTATTTATTTGAGGGAGAGAGAAAAAGAGTGACACGTGGGCCCCAATTTTTTTTTTTTGATAAATCATTATTTTTTATTTTTATTTAGGAATGAATTATGTGTAGCGAGTATTCAGTAGTTATTGATATTATAACTCACAATACATAAAGTTACACAGTTTACTTTTTCAAAATATTTAATTATATTTGATTTGACATTTCACACTAAATCAGTATAGAATACAGAACACCGAATTCGACCAATCATATTCTTACACCATCTAGCTACACAAAAACCGTCATAAAACATCAGAAACGCCAAACGATCGAACGGTCCGGATCAAACCACGTCATCACATCCAAGCGTCCAACTGTCCCCAAAAGAGGGTGACGTGGCCTCTTTTGGGGACTCCCTTGGATGCTAGAATTTGGGAGAGGGGGGCCGGGGGGGGGATTTATTGATATTTTTTTGGCGAATTGGTTTGGTAGATAAAATTATATTATAGTATATATTATTATAACTAGGATAATACTCGCGTTTCGCTGTGAATATTTCAATTTTATTTTTTATTTCAATCTATAATATATGAATTACAATCATAAAAATTTGAAATGAATTCATAACACATAAGATATTATAATATATAATTATTTAAGTTGGGTACGCTTAAAATTATTTTGAATTACATCATAAGATATTATATCCATTTATAGTTCATTTAAAAATATTTTCTATATCATATCTAATTTTGTAAGGACAGAAAATTCTATACAAATAAATTTACATATGAGAAATAAAATAACATAAATTATAAATTCATAAAAAAGAAAAAAGAAAAAAGAAAAAAGAAAAAAGAAAAAAAATAATAACCCACTAAATAATTTGGATAATTAATTTATGATCCCAATTTATGTTTGCATTAAGATTTCTAAGATTAAATGGTCATCCGGTTTTTTATTCTCTTTGATTTTTTTTATATCACTTCACATATTATATTAGGAAAAAAAATCAAGTATTAATCAGTCTTAGAAGAAGGAGATCAGAAAAAATAAAAATGCAAGGTAATTTATTTCTATAGATTTTAGTTGAAAGTACATAATATTTAGTTATAGATGATTAACTTTAAAAAATTAAAAAAAATAATTATATTTAACATGATGTTTAAAAAGGAAATATGATATTATATATATGGTAAAAATATATATTATACATAAGAAAATGTAACATGACTCATTTTCTTCAAAAAATTATCACCAGTATTTTTCTAATTTTTTTTTATTTTTTTAGTTGTTAAAATCATATGGAATATGTATAAATTGATCAGATATATTTTTTTGAAACCCGTAATATATTAAGTAATATAATATAATTCTCAATACTTTGTAATGGCTAATGAGTTGTCTCTGCCCCCATGCTCTATAGCCTAAGGATTAATTTTTTTTTATATGATAGTTCGCACGTAATTGGAGATATAACACGAAATATTAATTTAACTGATAATGTGATATTATCATAATAATTTAAATGGAAAGCTAAGATTTGTTAAATTTTTGATCCGACGACCGAGAGAAAATTGACGATAAACCTCTTAAGAATTCTCAAAGAAAGGTGAAAGTAAGAGTTAATTAGCGTATTATTTTTCTACATATTGTTTTATATATTATATATTCACATATTTTAGCAAAAAAAATTAAGTTAAAATCATGACAATAGAGATTCAAAATAAAGAGAAAAATCTAACAAATTTATATTTGACGATTTTAACATGAGAAAAAAAATATTTCATTAAGAAATTATTGTTTTTTAAAGAAGAAAAAAATTATTTATATTTTAATGAGTGAACTATTTATATTTTATTAGTATTAGTATTTGAACATAACTTTGAACCATAAATCATTGAAACCATCTAATTAAGATCTGATGGCTAGAAACAAATTCGACGATTCTCACTAAATCGGGGATAAAACACAAAACATTAATTCAACCAATTATATGATTATGTTTTAATAACCACAAACATGTTGCCATAAAATATCAATAAATTTGAGGAAATAAAAGGTTAGGATTTGACGAATATTTTGATAGAACGGTCCAAAAATTTCAATTCTTTTGACAGGCCTAAACAAATTGGTGTTACACTATTCTCTAATATAGGATTAGGATACTTCTAGGGAGTAGGATTTGTAAAATTCCAATTCTAAAAAATTACAAACTCTAGGATGTATGCAAAATGACGTGTTTTGATGCAAATTAGTAAATTTATAGGAATTTATTTATGAATTTTATTTTCTTAACAGGTACTGACCAAAATATTAATTATTTTATTACTATTTTATTATTGAATTATTTATTTATTTAATACTATTTATTTATTTATTAAAGTAATTAATTGCTTTTCTCGATGCAAATTAATTATTTAATATTGTATGCAAAATGATACAATTTTGTCCTCTCATAATATTTGTTTATTTATTTATTTATTTTTATAGTGATTTATTTATTAATTATTTAATAATTAGTTAATTAATTTTTATTTTTATTTATTTATTTGATTATTGTTATTAATTAATTAATTAATTTAATTATTTATTATTAATTAATTAATTAATTTAGTTAATTATTTATAAATTTATTTATTTATTTAAATATGTGATATTTAATTTAATTTTATATTTTCTTTAACTATTTAATAATTATTCAATATTTTATCTTATTAATATACATATTAAAAAGTTATTTTTTAGAAATATGTAATTAATTATTTTAATATTTTACTAACATTAATGATATCGTAAATTTTCATTTACATTTTCAATAAATATATTAACTATTTAATATTTTATTTATTCTAATGACATCTATAAATTATTTATTGTTTTTAATTACTATTATTATTTTTTAATTATCATTTATTATTTTTAATTTTTAATTTTTATTTATTAACTATAATTATTATTTATTATTTTTTAATTATTAAATAATGTGGCATCATGTTTTAAAACAGTTCCTAAAAAACTCCTAGAAAAAAACTCAACAAAAAGTCAAGTTTTCATTTTGGCCAACTTTCTATACAAATTTCCAAAAGTGGATCCAAACTTGCACTTTTGAAAACTTAGGAATTTTTCCCTATCCTAGACTAAACCAAACATTTACTACTCATCCAAACAATAATGACTTAGTATTTGGACTTACAGGAAAAATTACATGCATTCCTTATAACTAGAGAAGACCTCGCTCCGCTTCGGTATTATCTAAATATTTTTTCAATCAATGAAAATAGAATAAAGAAATAACAAACAATACATAAGTAAACTGACATTTAACTTAGAGTCGCATGTAATGGACATATTTTTGTGCATTTAAATTGTAGCAAAATAAGCTGACATTTAACTTACAATTTCATGCAATGGACACTTTATTGAGCATTTTAAAAATTTAGCAAATAGAATACACTGTAATATTACCGTACAAAAAGTTAAAAGTCACATTCCACTTTCCGTTCTTTGTTTTCTTTTATTTAAGAAATGCAAAATAAAGATAAGATTATGAATATATACGATATATCTTTGAAGACCATGCATCCTAAAGTGAGACATATCTTTCCTTGTTTGTTCACAATTTTTTTCGCAATTTTCATTTTCACTTTTTCTAAATCTACATATAAAGATAAGGTTATGAATATAGATGATACATTCTCTGATTCTACCTCTACATCATAAAAATGAATATATCTTTGTGTTTTTCCTCTATTGTTGCATATCAACTGAGTAATAGAGGATAAAGTATTACAGTAATTATATCTAGATAAAAACATAAATGTAAAAACTAAAAACTCAAGCGTATGGGCTTGAATGAACAAAAAAGTCTATAAAAACTTAATAACTAATCTCAGTAATTGCATCAAAATAAAAACAAGATGAAAAAATAATTAGTTGAAGATATTATACACAATTTAGGAATTTAGTTATTAGATGAATGATAACAAAATAATTTGACAATAATTAAAAGCAACGCACCGTGTCGACATGAGAAAGAGTATTAATTTGCAAAAAATATCTAATTGGCACTACCATTACAATTTGAATTATTGAGAAAAGGAATTCTCATCAATATTGCAAGTTTCTAAATATGACAATTTCATTAAAATAATTTGTACTCATCTCAAGCTCATTTTCGAGTTGAATAATAACAAATAGAAAGTTATATAAGTTCCATTGGAACCGAAAGCAAAAAGATAAATCAATTTGATGTTCATAAAAAGCATCAATGAGTAAACAAAGAACTTAAGAGAAATGATAAGAAAACTCACTTCACAATAACCAGAAATAACCACTTCCATCGAATTTCAAATTAAGAACTACGAAGGAACATCATGTTCTCATTTTGACATATTATGAAAATGAGATAAAAATAAATGCTGAAACAAGATTTGTTTTGTCAACAGTAATTTCATGAAATTTTATTTGGAACAAAAATAATTGAAAGAATGAATATATGATAAGCTAATGAATGTAGCAAATTGTATTCACAACAACAAACTGAAAATGAAAAATGACTCATAATTAATTCAGTACGAATAAATTAATTTCAAAATGAAAAGTTATATTTTTTTTATGGGATCTGATAAAGCACGACGGCACTGTAGCATGAATGTACACGACAGATCCAATAACAGTATATATAATTTATTTTCTAATAAGAATATTTACATAACAGTATATATAATTTATTTTCTAATAATAGCATATACATAAAAAGTGAAAATAGTATATAAAAATGGGAAAACAATATATAAAATGGAAAAACAGTATATAAAATAAAAAAAAATAAAAAATACACAAAGAATAAATAACAGTATATAAAATGGCAAAACAGTATATAATGAGAAAACAGTATATAAAAATGGAAAAACAATATATCTACAGTGTCGTCGTGCTACATTTGTGCCATAATGCCGCCGTGTTTGCACATGTCCCTTTTTTTTTATTATGATATAGTGATATAATATTTTAATACATAATAAGAAAAAACTTTTTATCATAAGTTGTCATTAATTTTTTGTATATTTGTGTCTTAATTAATTAATTTATTAAAAATAAATAAATATGAAAACTAAAGAAAATTTAAATGAGAAATTTTTAGTCTAAAATAAAATCTAAATAATTGTTATGTTAAAATTAACACATAAGTGGTAAAAGAAAAATTCAATCAAATTTATTAAATATTTTTTTGTAGGAATCTAAAAGGTAAACAGTTTTTTAAAATACTAAGAAAAGTTGAGGGGGTATTTGATAAATATCCGTTCTGTTTTTCAATGTATTTTTATTTGGTTGTTTTTCATTAAAAAAGTTGCATATTTAAAATTTAGGAGTTTTCCCATTCATATACACATTTCAAATTGGAATTAAAAAAAACTATCTTTGAAACATATTCCAATAATACACATTTAGAATTTTCAAGTCCGATTAAATTAAAAAAAAAATGGGCCGGGTAAGCATTTAAAATGCAACTTACAAAATGGTCCAAAACTACTAAGCTATGTTGCGCGGATACTTCAAAAGCTGGGAAGTATCCTGAGGATACGGGTATCCGACATGGATACGACAGCGATGGATAGGATACACATGTCAGGATATTTCTGGGATATTTTTACTATACATTTTGGTCCATTATACTTTTTTTTAACCATTTTTTCCATAAATCAAACTTTAATCCACATTCAAACCAATAAAAGACTTATTCGCATTTTATAAGTCACATTCTTTATTTTGTCTACAACTCACATAATTAAAAAAAAATAAAAAAATCAATTCCCGAGAAAGGTAGAAATAAATTGACTTTCCTTAATTTAAATCTTGAATTTCATGAACATTAAGTATCAAGTATGTTTTTAATTTCATTCACATATTTTGGTATTAAATTTGAAATGATAATTATTTTATTAATTAATTAATTTATTATTATTATTATTATTTTATATAAATATAATTAAAAAATAGATATATATATATATAGCCGTATCTATATCCTAAATTTTTTGAAATTTGCCGTATCTCCGTTCCCGTATCGTATCGGATACGATATCCGTATCCGTATCCGTGCAACATAGCTACTAAGTATATTCAAATTGTACCAAATAATTATTCATTTTTCTAATTAAGTTTGCATGATATTCACTCTAAAAAAGCAAATCTTCAACATATTTTAGACAAAGTTCATTTATGTTTTTATTTACTTATTTAGCTTTGCTATGCTATTTTAAAACATTAATAATAACCATGTGTTGCATTATAGCACTATATATTTATTTGAAAAAAATATTATTTTATTATTTTGAATAATATTTTTTATTTTATTTATTTTATTTTATTTTATTTTATTTAAAATAATATTTATTTATTCTTAATTAATAAATGGTATTCATTAATTTAATTGAAAATATTAAATAATATTTAAATTTAATATTATTTTGAAATAAATATTTTAAAATATTGAATATTTCTTATTATTTATTCCAAAATAGGAAACAAAATTAAAAATGTTATTTTGAATTAGTATATAAAATATTTCAAAATAAGAAACATAATAACAAATGTTAATTTGAATTAATATATAAAATATACTAAAAGTACTAAAATAATTAAAATAATTTATTTCTTAAATAAAAAGTTTGTGTATATATAATTGAAAAATGAACATTTTTTGGTACAATTTGAAAATGATTAGTGATACTTGGACCATTTTGCGAATTTTCTTTTCAACTTTTTGCAAAGGCCCAAACGTACTAGTTTACTTCTTATGTCTCCATGGTGGTCTATAAATAAATGTCACAGAAAATCAAAAAAGTTTCCATTTCAACTTTTGCAAATTCCCAAACATACTAGTTTACTTTTATGTCTCCACCTGGTATGTAACGAGTCAAATTTTCTTTGTGTTTTTAAGTGAAAATAATTCTCTTCATGGTAGCCTATAAAGTAAATGTTATAGAAAATCAAAAAGGTATCCACGTGTCAAGATTTTCTCAAATTACAAACGTTATATATTAGAAAAAATCGTACTTTTATAGGAGTGAGAGAGAAACCACTTTTTGCCTAGCTTGTTTCTTTCTCTCAGTTTTATTACAAATACTTTCCTTTAGCATCTTCACAGAGGAGGTCAAAAATGAATTTTTTTCTTAACTAGCTATTAATTTTTTTAAATAAAAATAAGCTTTTAATTATAAATAATATTTACACAATACTAGTAAATACTAACTATTCATAATTAATTTTATATTTAAAGTTTTCATATTAAACAATATAATTTCGCACACCGAATGAACAACACATGAATTTTCAATTCATGAAAATCCTACTTTCATTAATAAATATATTTTATTATTATTATTTTGAATTGAATAGGTATTTACTACTTACTCATCTTGGTTCCAACTTCCACCGTCTGACTCTAGAATTATGTCATGATGCAAAGAATGAAAGAAAGATATTGAATTTTATGCAAAATTTCAAATTAAACATTTGAATGTTTCAATATTTGAATAAAATGATATGCACATTTCTGTTCAAATTGGTAGTTCAAACTTGCCGAGGTTTGAGGGAGCAATAAAATTCTCGGTCCAACATTTACTTTCAAATCCACTAGTTGATTTTATTTGACGTCAACTTTATGATATATAAATGTGAAAAAGAAGTTAAGCATTTTTTTTTTCAAAATATACAATCGTAAATTTTGAACAAGAATTATTTCT